>LPNX010526225.1:363784-413005 GCA_001517045.1 Pseudotsuga menziesii | reverse complement strand
TATATATATATATATATATATATATATTGGTCTTGTTGAGGATTTATTTACCATTTTTACCACTGTAATTTGTTGCGCTGCATGAATTTACTTTGAGGTTTTTTACCAAGAAACTTTTCCATTATTCGCTTTTGGTTACAAGTTAGTTTTTGAGTTTCCTTTCCTAATTTGAATTAATTATTGTTGCTCCAATATAAATTAGTTTTAATTTTTGGTTTACGTGTCCAACAGAACATGTCAACCTCAAAAATGCCTTGAATTACTTGGTGCAAAAACCTGCAGAAAGACATGCTGACCAAAGACCTGAATTTTGGTGTCTTCTCTGATACCAGTGGCCGAGTTAGTGAGACCTACTAGTTGGATTGGTCCTGAATCTATTCCATCTTTGACAACAATGATCTTTCATACTTTTAGGATGACCGACCCATTTACAAGAGAATTAGGGATACTGGCATCCACATGATTGCTACAAGACCTGTCGTTCTCCCTTACAATGACCCGGTCAGATGGATTATTGATCATGCCAATCCAAAAGACCATTATTTTAATAATAGTATTGGATTGCTTCTTGCCCATTTCCATTCTAAGACTTTTGTAAAAAATTATGTTCTCAAACCTTTTAGGAAGCTCCTTAATGTCGATTTTGTCAACGTTGGTAAGTTTGGGTATAATTTTAACGAGATGTTGAAGTCTTGGATGACTAAACTGCATAAGTTTTCTCATAGGAAATATGACCTCTACCTTATTGAATGGTTTAAGTAACCCTATTCCCTTCTTGTAGCAATGTTGTGCAGGCTCTATAGTCTCCCTAATTGTTCCTACTTCAAGGAAAAATGGGCTCTGATTGCCCATCATGGTATGACCATGGGAGAATATCTCCCATGGGCTTCAATCTTGTCCTTGGAACTCAAAACAACCATACAGGACTTTTAGAAAGCTACGGTGAGGAAGAAACCTAATCTCTTTTTCTCTTCCTATATTGTTGACATCTTTTGTGTTGAGTTCCGTTATCCAAATTCAGGATGGAGTTGGGTACTACCAGCCCCGCCTGTACACATTTATCATGTGGAGTTGTGTGACACCAACTATGTAAACATATTTTATGACATTTGTGAGAGCTTCCTTGGTTGAGTCTATTTCCTAATTTTCAACAAGGAAGCTCCTACTTTCTCCCCTGAAGCTAAAACACTTATAGCGACAATGGGGGATTGGTATGTCAGTGATTCATTTGAGTACAACAGGGTCTATGGTAGCAATGCTACTCATATGCTACCAAAGTTCATGCCTGACAGGTTGGTTCTTGAAGAAATGTCATTTCAGACAGTCACCAAGGGGATATATAAGAAGTATGAAACGACGAAAAGGAAAGTCTAGCCCAAGTTTCCTCAAAATCTTGGATCCTTGAACATACCAACCTCCACGTGGGCATCAAAACTTAGTGATCACATAGTGTCACTTAAGCTGGGTTTTTCCAGTAAGAGACAACATGATCCCAAGGGGATTGTTAATTTTCACCTTAAGCAGAATCACGTCAAAGCAAGGTACACTCATGAAGAATTCTGAGATGACTTCACCTATCAGGGGGATGATACTTTCTATGAGGTTTTGGACAAGGATAAAAGTAAAGAAGAACGAAGTCAAATCCTGCTATATCAAAAGGAAATCAGGGATAGGGTTTGACACTACAAGGAAATGGAATTAGATATTCAAGAAAATATGGTGAAAGAAAGACAAGAAAAGGAGGCTCAAGTATCCAAAGACACATCCATAGCAACCAATTCAGCCATAGATAAAGAGAAAAGTCCCATGGAAGAAATCCCATAGGAATCTGTTGACCAGTAGGTTAAAGCCTATTTACCGCTTCAAAGTAGATTAAACAGAAACTAAGCAAAATTACTTCGGCATTTGACACTCAATAAACTACAACTTCTCAACCAGTTGAAGCTACTCAGGTGACTATTGTTGTTGATAAATCCCAATATGAGCAAACCCAAATTGATGAGAATATACTCAAAAAATTGAAGGTTCAAGTTTCATCCATCCCTGCTTCTACTATTGATTGGACCAATTTAGAGGAGGAGGATGAAAGGATTTCCACTATGCCTATTACTGTGGATGCTGGAAATGATAATGATTTATAGGAGTTTACGAATTTTTTTAATGGAAGCAATGAGAGGTCCTCATCGGCTCTCCCGCAATCACAACATTCTTCTCATCCTTTCCCATTATATTCTTCTTTGCTACTTTTTCCAATCCTAGCCTTATCTTCCTTACCTACTAGTTCTCCCGTGACACCTCTAATGTCTCAGCTATATCAAGACGCCACATGTTTACCCCATTCTATTACACCTATTTATTTACAAATTCCCATTCCATCATCCATTGTACCTCCAATTTTTAAGTTCCACTGCATATTCCTTCTTTTAGTTCAGTATCATCTCTTGTTCATGAGAAAGACTCAGCACTTTCACCGTCGTCACTTCAACCTACTACTGTGCAGGTTTCAGCTATTGAAACTTTTGTTTCAAATAATCCTTCAACCCCTGAAGTGACTGTTACTCAGAGTAGTACTTTCTCTTCACTCACCTCTCATATTAAAATGAACATCCCTTCTCATACTATGACTCATACCTCGTCTTTGATATCCACAGGTGTTGAAATACCCCCCATTGATGAGATAAAAGATGAATTCAATGAATATTTTGTAATATCTCTCGGAGAGTATCGTTATAGAAAATATGATAACTCAGTGGTGAAAAGAGGGGAAAAGAGGAGTAGAGATCATATTAATGTGGATTCATCCTTTTCAAATGAGATTGTGTGGACTCAATGATCATGTGATCCACAGGTGGATGCTACATATGCTGCTTCTGTCCTAGGGGCTTTTACAGGTGCTAATTTTGATGTTGTCAATACTTTGAATAGGGAATTCGATAAGCAGAAGGAAGAAATTGTCAGATTAAATGAGGAACTAGAACAGGCCAAAAGACAACATGAGGACAGGTATGATGAATTACAAGTAAGGAATGTTGCTCTTCCTAATAAGTTACAGAGAGAAAATGCTACCAATTCTAATTTGGTAGAGAAGGTAGTTTTGTTGGAAAAACAGTATGAATATTCAACTGCAAGTGCAACTTCATCTTCGTTTTCTAAAATTTCTCAGGAGGAATTCAAGAAGCTAGCTCTTCGGACCAATAGGGAGCATCATGATTTAGTCAGTGAGTTGTTTAAAACTTTGGATAACATTTTTGAAACTCATGTGACTTTTAATAAAATGTCTATTGTTTTAGAATATCTAGTAGAAAAAAGGAAACAAGCTTCAAAAGCATATGATGAAGTTACAAATCGGAAAAGGTATATGAAAGACAATCCAGACAACATTACCATTCTCACTAACTTCCAGTTTAAGAAAATCAGGACTATCCTAAAAGCCTGGGAAGATTTAGATGAAATGATCGCTGAAGCTATAAAGAAGGAACAAGCTATTTGTAGTAGAAGGTGGTATGCTGCAGACAATCTCATGGATGAATTATCTTTTCCTGCAATGGTACTCATTGACAAAGCATGTCCACCAGGGATAATGATTGCATAGGTTGAATGGAGAATAGATGAGGCGGAAGAGAAGATCAAGGAGCTTGATCATGTCAGTATAGATGATGTGCATTGGTTAATCAAGTGACAATTTGCAATTGAAGGGAAAATCCACATCTATATTTGTTTTCAGCATAATCTAGCTAAAAATGAAATTAAAGATCACAAATGCAATGCCCAGCTTGGCATTGAATCTAATAGATATCCTGGTATTGAGGAATTGTTATGCACTTGGAAAATATGGAGAGATTTTCTAGTATATTAGTTTTGTTTAGGTTTTTTTATCCCCTTTTGAGGGAGATTCATTCTTTTGTAATAATTATTTAAGAGGTAGTTCTCAAATGTATCAGGGGACTTTTGGAGAAGGAAGGATTGGTAGAGGAGACTGAAAAACACCTCTATTTTTCCTAATGTTTTTGTAAATTATTGCAAAACTTTGAATAAATATAGTTCTGTTATTTCATATCTCTTGTCTATGATCTAGTTGAATTTCTTTGATAGATCTCAATTTTTCTTGTTCCGAATGACCATATGATGTTGTGATTTACTTGTAATTGATAAATGTGTTCATTCATAACCTAGATCTCTCTTTCTTACTGATTAATGCATTGGAAAATCTTTAAAGAATTTATTCTTTAACTATCTTTATCTATTTCTACAAGTGATTGAACAGTAAAAATTTATAGCAAAAAATGTTGGTTTTTCAACTAACATGTGCTATGCAGGTTGACTCTGAAAGATGTAATCTTAGGTTGTTGTAAATTGATTTTTTTTTAATTAATTTATTATAAGTTAAGGATATAAGTTCTTAATCTAATTCACAATTTTGTTGATTTCATGAAGTTACTTGTCTGTTTTTCACCTTTGGTTCACCTGCAAACCAATTCAACAAACTCTTTAAATAGGTGAAATTTAGATCATGCTTTCTTTTGCTAGTTAGATCTAAGTTTCCATTTTCTCACATCACCTGCCATTGTTTTCCAACCTGGGAAACAGATCCTCCGTGAATCGAATTCTCAAAAGCTAGCAGAGGATATTGAAATATCCGTGGGAGATCAGTACCTTAAATAGCTCAAGGATAAAGCAATACTTGCGTGGGATTTCTTGAAGCCTTTGGATAGGTCTTCTCTGTGTGTTGCAAGATTTAGTCACCCTTTTCAGCCACATTGACAATGGAGGCTTCAACAAGTCTGGAGGTTTCCTCCATGGTCTTCGCCCTTCCCAGAGCCAAAATGAAAAAACCCCAAATGACAACACATTACACAACCATCGTGAGCCAAGCCTAAGGGAAGGCTGTCATGCTATCCCAAGAGCATTGAATGCACCAGCTTGAAACCATTAAACCCATACAAAACCCACTCTCTATAGTTTATGTTTCGCTGCATTACAACGTATGACCTCCTCTCACATGAAGACTTAAACCCTGTTATCATATGGTTTATACCATACGTTATAGTTTTCACCACCATATTTCATAACACCTTGTAACATTACAACTACACTTTAAGCAAGGTTATTATATTACAATGACAGGGTTTACGTGCAAATTCCATTTATGGTTTGCGCTATCCTTAAGTCAACCAAGAATTATGTAATTAAAATAATGTAATCCAACATAGGGTTCAAGACATAATAACATATGAATCTTAGGCTGAAGAAATAAAATTCACACCATACAATTAAGTCTTAAGCTTTTTCTTAGCGAACATGGCATATGGAATATGCCATGTTAATTACTTTAACCCTTACAAATAAATGGCTAGGCTTTGAAGGCCATGTATCTAACCTACAAAATGGAAAATATAAGAGGAGTTAATAATTATTGATAGACTAAAAAATAAATTGTAATTAATACCAAGATATTAAATTAATAATTTAAAAGACTCGACAGAAGTATAAATTACTGGACAAGAACTTTAGCAGTAATAATTAAATTGACAAGAAAAGTAACTATACCTGTTATAATTCGGAGTCAATAAGATAACCAAAGTCAACCAACAATATGACCTTTAAGGTCACAGCTTTTTGTATGCTTTGTACAAGTTTCAGTCGCAAGCTTGAACTGCATAAGTAAATAAAAGAGGTGCCTTAGTTCAGTTGAACTAAGTAAGCATGCGTAACAAAGTAATAATTTACCTCTCAAACCGTCATGCAAGAACAAGTCCTGCCACTTCACCCACTTTTTTTCCACAAACAAATTTAAGTTAGGACTCCATAATTAACAAGTGTGACAATACAAAAAGGACGGAGCACATAAATCCAATGACGACACATAAGCAACAAAAGTGTGAACATATTACTAAGTAGTAAACAACATCATAAGTAAAATACATTAAAAGTAACGAGTGAAATATAAATGAAATAATTTAAGAACAACTTATGACTAAACACAGATACATAAAGTGCACGATAGAGTTCCGTAAGTAAATAATGTTCCATCTAGGTAGTTTTTACTAGCCTATAAATTTGTTTTTTCGATTTTTGGGGACATTCAAAAGTAGTATGAGAGCCCAGTTTCAATACTAAGAGACCTATGGGCAAACGAAGCATTCACGCAGAGAAAATAAAGTATGATTATTCAATATGTTACTAATAGAAATTTTTCTATCATTTTAAATTTTTTTGTGTTTACAGGAAATTTTTACAGCACTGTTAAGTCTATGAATACCGAGGAAGAAAATAGTCGTCAAGGGAAGATGACCATGCCCACTCCGGAAGTGGAGTTGGTGGTAGAGCTAAACTCTATTGTTTTCAAAACTTTACACAGTATTCAAGCTGAATTGAAAAGTTTCATAGAAGACAGCCTGAATGAAAGGAAGGAACAATAAGCTATAAATGAATCTTTACTGATAAATATGATGGGAGGAAGCTCGCAAGGTAAACCTACTCTATCCACAAACAGTTCCAAAAGAGAACCTTACCCAGAACTTACCAGCAACCTAAGAAAAAAGGAAAAATAATGTAGCCCAGAAGCAACTAAAGAACACCATCGCAGTCCTTTTAGTGGTGACTCACTTTCTCCACAGAGAAAGAAGAAAAAGAGTAATGATAGCCTTCAGGGGGAGTTCCAAAAGATAAGATTCCCGACCTATGAAGGTGAAGTAAACATGAGGGAAAAGGCTGAAGAATGGTTGTTCGGCATGAGTAAGTGCTTTCATGTTCATAGCTATTCAACTGAGATGAAGGCTCGACTTTCCATCTATAACTTGAATGGCAAAGCAGCAAGATGGTGGAGAGATTTAAAACACACCAAGAAAGATGACCTTCGGGAAATATGTTGGGATACCTTCCAAAAAAAATTCTAAGAAAAATATATGTCGAAAAGATTCTTTGACCGAAAAGTGAAATAGTTTCACGAACTACGCATGGGATCCATGACTATGGATGCGTTTATTAACATATTTCTAGATCTGTTGTATTATGTACCATACATCAAAGAAGAGAAGGTAAATATCCAACAATTCGTAGGGTGTCTTCCTCCTAGTTTTCGGGACAGGATTGAATTTGACATGCCTAAGACTTTGGATACCACACTGCACAAAGGTAGGTGTTGTTATGATCATGGACAACTAAGGCACGAGAACCTGAACAGAAACCGAGGCAAGTCTAATAACTTCTTTGATAACCAAAAACCTGGGCCCAACCCACATCCATACAAAAATAAAATTAACAAATTTCAAGTCAATAGGAATGTAGTGAGAATTTCTCCTCACTACACAGGCAGGAATGGCTCCCTTGTGCCTATAGGGAAAAGGGGTAGGTTCCTACCCTTTGAAAACAGTAAAAAACGGAATGTAAAAATGACATAAACAGAGCTGCAAATTGAAACTAAGCCAATCTAAGCAAATGGCTACAATAGTAAACTCAATCTAATAGCTAATGACAGAAAAATAAAGAAGAGGAGATGATGGAGCATTGTTGAACCCCTCTGCACACAGTAGGTTAGGGTTCCACCTCCAAAACCTGCAAAATAAACCTAAGCTACTAAACCTGCAAATAGAGATGAGGGTTAGAAAATAAAAACAAATTAAACAACCATAAAAAGAGATTAAACCTCACTTAGGTAGAAATGGGCCACCATGCCCTAGCTCATGGGAGCACCTCTCTCTTGGTTGGGAAGAAATGGCTTGGAGAAATGGAAATGGAGGAGAGGGAGAGTGGGTTGTTTTAGAGCAAGAGGTCTCAAAGCATCCATGGGAAACATAACAATAGGCAAGTGAGGAGTGTTTTGAGAGTGACCCCCCACCCTCCTTTTATAGTTTTTCCAAGGGATTTTACGGTTTTAAGCCCTTGGTCAGGGATTTAGCCCCTTTTTTGGGCCTTTAGCCCCTTTCGCCCTAAATTTAGCCCCTTTCTGAGGGCTTTAGCTCCTAGGGGCTATTTTGGGCTCCTTTTTGGGGTTTTTATCCCTTTTCTCCATCCCTGGGCTCTTTTGGAGGTGTGGGGGTCAAATGGAAGGTCTTACGGAGTGATATGGGGGTTGTGAGATGGTGTCCTTGGGTGGCATAGGCCATTGAGAGCTATGTGGTGGATTTTTGGGTTAACAGATTGCCCCTTGATGTGTGAGGGCAGGAGCTCAACGTATGGCCGATGGACATCATAGAATTTGCTGTGGAGAGGTGGTGCTTCTAGGGCTGGGGCATGGTGGATTTTGGTTTTTGTATTAATTTGGTTCCCATTAATGGGTAAGATACAATAAATGTGTGACATGTATATGGAAGAGGTGGACATTCCCATGCTCATGACAATGTAAAAAGAATCATTTTATCTATGCTCTAAAATACAAGAGCCAATCATATACAACTGATGTTACAATGATGGTTGCCTCTTATGTGAGGCCGAATACAATACCGATCTGGTACTTTGGACCCATGAAATTATCATGGAATGCTATATATTCATGACTGATGGTCTACTGGATCTGGAATGGTACATAGCTGTATGGACTCGCTAATTGAGAGTTAGAGTCTCTGTGGTACAAGTATGTTGTATCAATCATAAATGTATATTGAAGCACTACTGGGGCTTCTGATCACTGTCTCCAATGCAACCCAGAAATCACAAGGGACATAACCTGTTTAGTTCCCTCAAGTGGACTCACCAATATGCTAGAGTCAGGTGACATTCAGGGTCTTCGACCAAGTACTCTGTGGAACAAACCCTGTACAAATCTCAGTGGTGCAATGATGGAGTTGAAGTCGAGCACGTGAGAAACAACCATCCTGAGAGGCACTAAGGACTCGTCTCAAGTGGTCCAAGGAACTCATCAATGATGTTAATGAAACCCAAGTATAGGTAGCTCTGGGTCTATCCTTTGAAATATGTGTGTTGGCATCGACAGAGGGAGACCTGCCCCTAGTCAAGGAAGCGATGTTTCCTTGACCATGAGCCCAAGGGATAACCGAAAGGAGTGAAGCAATATACAGACTGAGTCACTAAATTGGGGGGGAGGGGAGGGAAGGGAAGGAACTGAACAGGGGAAAAGGGGGAGTGGGAGACTCAAACTTCATTTGTTCAGAGTATGATGGTAGGGCATACCAGGAAGCAAATGAAACTGACTCAAGGGAATGGGATCATAGTTGTAATACCGGGAAGGTCATTGCAGATGGGAAATACTTGGAGGATATGGACACTTTTGATACTGATGGGATCCAAGGAAGACACATTGTAGAGTACTCTAAACAAAGGAAACCCAATGTGGGGATGCTTCCAATACTATTTTTTGTGGGGTTGTGTCTAGGGATACCATTGTGGTATGATCTCATGGATTTTTGGCGAGCCCAAGAAGGTAAATGATCGATGGTGCTTTCAATTTTAGAGAGTCTAAAAGCACGAAGAAGACTCCAGTGGGGGCTCTTTTTTGTTGGTAGTCTCATGTGCCCAAAAAAGGACAAAAGTATACATAGGAGAGCTTGCCCATCCTCGAGGGGATGAGAGACTTCTTTATCATTGGTAGTCTAATCAGGACGGAAAAGGTTAAACCTATACTGACTAGATGGTCATTCAAATACTTTTATGAGCATGAAGGAAACCAAGTTTGCTCAGTGATCGTTTCTCGTTTAAAAGACTCGAAAAGAGCTTAACGACAACAAGTGGTGAGATTTTTCGTAAAGTGCGGCCCCTTTGCCCAAGAAAGCACAAAAGTATGCATAGGGGAACAGTATTGGCTTGAGTGTGCCAAGGAGGTCCTTTTCATGAGATAGTATACATGGTTCACAAAAGGAGGTAAACGAGATCATGTAGACGCCCTTTCCTATACTTTAGAGAGCGGGAAAGGAAGCAGTTGCGCTCGGCGATATTTTCATTGTTTTAAGGAGTCATAAAAGAGATTAAATGAAACTCCAATGTGGTCAACCGATTTCGGTGGCACGAGCGGTGCCCCATGTCGGGATGGTGGACAGAGGTCCAAAGGTCATCCACGTAATATGGATGGAGCAGAAGGCTCTCAAACATACCAATACATGCATGGGATATATCGTGGCAGAGGCCTGCAGGACGGTGCGGTAGAGGCACGCAAATGAAGGTGGCTCTCAGACAGAGGTCAAGAGAGCGTGTGTGTGTGTTGCAGTGGACAAAATTGACTACATGCGATGTGAGTGCAAGTCCAGGGGCACTTATATGCCAAATATGTGCAAGAAAAGAAATCATTTTGTGGACAGTGGTCTAGAGGTCCGCGTAAGATGCAGTAAAAAGAAAAGACAATCTATTTGTCAAAAATAAAAGATAAAATTACATTCCTTAATAGGCGGCAGCCTGACAGCTTGTATGAGTAGCGGTCAGGCAGTGTGATATGAGTACCGGTCTGTAGACACTCGCATCGTCATGTCATGGCTCATGAGTCAAGGTGACTTGCGGGAAATGATCTTGAAATTGTCTTATTAAACATGAGATAGTGGTATCATAAGTATATAGACGGTGGAATTATAAAACCAGTGGTGCAAACAGTGTCTCAAACGGAGTCCGTATGGTCCTGTTATGTCGATCGGAAGAAATTAGATCAAACGGGGCCTATAAAAGGGGAGGGTCCACATGGTGAAGTGTCATTGTCACTGTTCACTATGGAGTTGGAGAGGTGGGCCCTAATTATTTGTTTGTTGATTTCTCTTGATTCGATTGATGGTTTCGTGAGCCATGACTTGCAGGTAAAATTTCTCACTAAACCTCTTCATTTTGATGGCTTATTTACTGAATTTGACCACCTGGAGGCCCCCCATGAGATGTTTGGGGTTTCTTGTGCACCAAGTCACTCATTTCAAAGGAAAAGGTGCACCCTGGGTGCACCTGTTGGGCCATTATGAGTGCCCTGGGTGCTCCTTTTGCTTAGATAAGTGCGCCCTGGCCTCCTTTGGGTGGTTTTTTGATGATGGGAGTCTGACATCAGGGTTTTTTCCTTGTACAAGATGGTGGAGATCAAATGGAGGGAGAGAGACTGCAAGCCAGTTAAAGATGCATCATTACGTGACGGGGGTGTTAGAGATACACTAGCCCACTGTGGGTTTCCAAATTTTATGAGGATTCCGCTTATGTGGAGCTTGGGTTTGCTGATGCAAACTCTGATCAATTTCTGGGATGTTACTAAGGAGGTGATCCTCTTCCAAGGCCAGTGTATTGAGATTACCCTGGAGGATGTGTATTTCATTACTGGGCTCCCAATATTGGGAGTAGTTGGTGACTTGGATTTTGTACTGTCTTGGGGGTATACATTAGAGGATTTATGTGAGCGGCACTATTACGCTATAGAGTATGTGCGTTGTTCTTACATCCTGATGTGTGACATCAAGGAGTTGTCCACACGGGCGGTGGGGACTTTACTGCAACGCATATTGGGTTCCATGGGGAGCCACAATATTTCTGGTGGCCAGCTGTAGTTAGTCAAGAATTCCATTGGTGGCACATATTATGCATGGGGCTAGATGTACTTGCAGGATGTTCGGCATAAACTGAACAAGTTGAAGACTAGTGGCGCTAGTTTTTTCTTTTGCTCCTCTCTATGTGATTTCTTCTTTGAGAAAGTACCTACACTTCGTCCTCATCGGGTTGTGAAGGACAGTGGTCCACGGGAGCCAAGGATGTATAGGTGGTGCCAGATGATGATTCGCAAGGGTGGTGGCAGAGTTGGCTGCTTCTTCACAGAGGAGTTGTTGGAATAGTGGATCCAGCTTCCTGTGGTGATCAAGGACTACCCATATGCAGGTATGGACTTTTAGGGAGATCCTGAGATGCCCCAACCTCCTAGTCAGGCTTGGGGACCAGCTGGTATGCATGCTTGATGTTTTATGTTCATCTTTGTGCATAGTATTTTTGAGCTAGTTAGTGATTTTCATATTGATGTATGTGGACTGATGGTGTCCTTTCTTGTGTGTGCAGATGTTGGTCCTTGCCCGCCACCTGGGCATTAGAGGAAGGTTGTTACCGTACCTCCTGCAGCAGCTTCTGTGGCGGCCCCTTCTAGGAACTCTTGTAGGCGCCAGCAGGATATGGATGGACTGGTACCGTACATTGAGGAGGTAGCTACTGGAGTGTCCGATGTTGGCTGGTAGCACCTTAATACCAACTTTATTACTACTGTTCACAATCTTCCTCGTGAGCTGATGGAAATGATGAGAAAGATGGCGGTGGCGTGCGAGCACTTTCGTCAGACGGCGAGAGGTGGTGTTCTTGTAGAGGCTGTATCCTCTTCAGAAGACGATGAGTCCGAGTCAAATGATGGGTCTGAATCGGATTAGTAGCCTTGTGGGGTTGTTCCTAGTGCATAGGTGCACTTAGGGGTTTTTTTGTCGCTGATGTATATCCTGTTGAGAAAGCATATGTGGCTTCTCATTTTTGTGTTGGACATGTTGTGGACATGCGACTTTATGGATTTATATCTATATATATTTTTGACACGCATGGATGAACTTTTATGGTTTTATTATGTGAGTATTTTTATTATGTTTGTGGAATGCAAATGCCTATGTGATGTATTATTACACTATGTGTGTATTTTTAGACATGATTATGCATTATGTTGTGGTTATATGTTTCCTATATGCTATTATGGATGTGCCAATTTAGAATATCATTAGCCATTTGATCTGCGACACTATTGAGGTTCCTGGGAACATGTGTGAATGTGATGAATTCAAATGTTCTGACCATGTGTTTAGTGTGCAGGTACTTTCTAAAGAGGCAGGGATCACAAACTCAGTAGTGGTTGTTCAGTTGAGAAACAATCAACTGGGAGTCTAAGAAGACATTGAGATGGTGCATTCGTAACTGTAGAGCGGCATCCAAGAGGCCATTAACACCATCATACTCCGCCTGGTTATTGGTTGCGGTGCCCACGCATGTTCGGTTGATGTGGATCAACTCGTGCGATGGGGAGTAGATTGCCCAATGTAACCGAGGCAAGGTTCGGGTACCATCTGATTGCTCCATATACTGATCTGAGGTGTGCTCCATCTGAAGCAATGAGAGGAAACGATACATAAGACTCAATCGGGAAAAATGTGTAAAACAGAAAATTAAAAGACTATAATACAATTTAGAACGTTTTCACTCAAAGGGGTGACATTAGGGGGAAATTCATTTGGAGTTTCCCAGGATCAGCCACTTTGGATGGATGGATGGGCCGTTGCTTCTAGCGGACAGGTGCCACATCAGGCCATGTGTTGATGTGGTGTTCCATGATGGATGGATCTAAGCCGAGCATTTCAGTGTATGACCAGGCAAAGATGTCATGGAATTATTGGAAGAGGGCGGTGTAGGCATCGACCTCGTCCGGGGAGCAAGATGCTCCCAGCATGATTTCTTCAACAATCTTAGAGTTGGTTGAGATGTCGATCTTAATGGTTGGAGAATTTTTTTCCATGTTCCCTTCTTCGAAGGAATCTGGTGCTAGGATTGGGTTCTTGAACTAGTCAACCTTCCCCTAGATGAAATATTTGGTCTCCGCAGAAAACTGGTCAGACTGCGACACAAGCTCTTTTGGGAGGAAGAACGACCAGTGGTGCATGTCATCCCATGGGTATTTTGAGGCGGTCAGAGCTTCAAGGATCTCCTCATCGTTGTTGAAGCAACGAAGTGACAGGTCTGATGGACTGTCGTTGGATATGGGAATGAGTTGGTCGGAGGAACTAGACTTCATGTAAATGGACATGGTGTCAAACGAAGGAGGTGGTGGTGGGTGAACTTCTTCGATCAAGGTGATCTCAGACTCAAGGGAATGGTGACAGACGTTAGCAAGAGCCATTCGAAATTCAGGAAGGTCCTGGCAATGGTGGGAATAATGTCCATACAAGCCGCAAAGGGTGCAAGCATGGTTTGTCCTTAATGCCTTGTTCTTGACTAGTGGCATGGTTGGGAGTTCAACCATGGGGATGTTTTCGTTCATATCCATGGCATCCAGATGCACACGGATCACTGGTATTTCAGGGAAATTTTGATTTGGATGGCCCTGTTGTTCGCAGACGGCAAAAAGTGGAACTTGTTGTGATTCTGTAGTGGATTTGGTGTTCTTTCCCCTAGCCCTTTTAGTTTGGGGTGGTGCAGGTGCGGGTGCGGCGGTTGGCTTATGCAGACCGGTTGGGGGGTGAGACTCAACCGCAATTGGTTGCATCGAAGTTAACACAACCTGGGGCATTGCTGGTTGAGCTGGTGGATCAAGATACCACACTGAGATCCCCAATGTAAGGTTGGGTAGGCTTAAGGTGGCCATGACTGGCTTGCTCATGACACCAGGTGGGGGAAAGAGGAAGGGAATTGTATGGACTGGAGATGAGCCCACATAAATCCCAGCTTGTTGCATGTGGAGGTGAGGTTGTGGTTCCAGTTGAGCATAATGTTGCTGTTGCAAGTGATGTTGTGGCTACTGTTGGACTTGCGGCTGCAGACGATGATGTGGTTGTGGTTGGGGCTGTGGCTGTGGTTGTTGTTTGGGTGCAACAGTGCTTGATGAGACCATGCATAAGTCCACAGTTTTATTTTGTGTCGGTGGTGGTGACACCCATGGGAAAGGAGCCATCATGGTGGGATCGGTAAACAACCCAGTGCCCACATTCAATAGTGGGGAGGCTAGTGTGTTTTCAACCACAATGTTGGTTGGAGGGATGACGTTAGCATGTGCAATCGCCCCTTGCAGCTCGGTGGTGCTGATGGTAGGGATAATGTTGGTAGGTGTTGTTAACCCTTGTAGATCATGGTAGGCGAGCTGGTCAACCCTCGTAATCTTCCCTTTGTGGGGGAACATCATGAGGTGGAAGACAGTTGATGCGATGGCTCACATGGTGTACATGTAACTCCTCCCAAGGAGGAGGTTGTAATCCAGTTGAGGGTTGATGACCTCGATGTCAATCATGATTGTCTTCCCACCTAAAGTGATGGGGACATGGGGGAGGATTCCTTGGGCTTTAGTGGGGTGTCCATCATAATCCTGCAAATTCATGGAGGACGGTTGCAGAATTAGTTATCCAAGCTTTTTCCAAACCAAGGTAGACATGATGCACGTGGATGCCCCCTCATCCACTATGCATTGGTGCACAACCAAGTTCCGGATGGATACCGGGATTTGGAAGGAGATAGTGGAGGGCATGCATGGCTCTCTGCTTTCCATGTCAAATGTGATTAGCTTGGAATTAGAGGTACTGCCCCTAGAGTGGCTAGTAAGGCTTTCCGTTGCATTGGGCACATTTTAAGTACCTCAAGAGCAGACATGGTGTTGGTGTTTGGGCCAAATCATCCACAATGCTATAGGTAACTGCATCTCTAGTTGTGGCATTATTCACAATTTTGCGTATGGGGGGCACTAGAACGGGGGTAACTGGAGAGGTAGGTTGGTTGTCTTAGACGTGGATGCTGCTGATGAGTTTGTAGGTTTGGTGGTGGTACCGTACTGATTTCGTCTATTCTATAAGTTGACCTCTTTAATGGTCATGGTCATCAGGTGGTGAACACCTGTTTCAGTCATGGGTGGTGCCCCTAGAGCATTGGGATTGGCTTGGGGAGGGGGAGCAGTTGCCACCAATCCTTGGACTGGTAGTGGGTTTTGAAGCACCATGGGAGGAGGTCCTTGTGGTTCCTTGTTGGGTTGGGCTTCGGTGGGGGCATTGGCGGCCTGTTCAGCCTCATTTTGAATAGCCTGCTTAGCATGAGCCATGAGGGGAAACTCAAATGTGTAATTCCCATAAACATCACAGAGTGTGCAAGGTTGGTTTGTGTGCAATGGAGCGTTGTGTCTTGGTGCATTCTACCGTGGGGGGGTTTGGGCTGGCTCGTTAGACGTGGAATTATTGGGAGGGTTCGGTTGCTAACCGCCTCCCTGCTGTTGGTTATTTCCTTAGTTGTGGGGTTGGTTGTTTCTAGCTTGACCTTGTTGATTGTTGGGGACAGGCTAGTTGGGATGGTTTTGTTGTGCGAACACTTGTCCCAACAGAGCGGGTTGAGTGGGGGCGAGGGCTTGAACTTGTTGCACTGGTGGTGCATAGTATATTTGTGGGGGTGGTGGTGCCACAAATGTGAGAATTTTCCCCATATACTATTTTGTTGGCCAATCCATGGCCTAATCCTACTACGGTGGCACAGCTTGTGCATAAGAGGTTGTTGCTCCAGACTAAGACATCATTCTAACATAGTCTGGAGCTTGTTTTTGGTAAGCAATGTTAGCAGTGTTGCTTGGTTGTGGTGCCATGGCAGGTGGTGTCGGTATAGGCTGTGGTTGTTGGGATATTGACCCTATGACGCCATCGCTGCGTGGGATGCCCCTGGTCCGTCATGGTAAGAGGTACTTGGACGGGGAGCGTCTGGAATGACAGTGTACAAGTATCCAAACTGGGCGTAGATGAGGTCAAATTGTTTGGCCTTCAGTATGCCCTCTTCTTCAAATTAGGGACATTCTGATGCGATGTCCTTTACAATGGGTAGGAGCAAAGTCTTGAGGAACCAATCCAAGAAGATCCTGTCATTAAGTTGGATCTTACACAAGCTATGGCGTCGCTTCCAGTCATGGATATGATCAGTGATGTGAGTGGCAATGTTTTGGCGATAGGATAGCAGGATATCCACCCCCTCGTCATATCTGACAGGGATTTGGAAATACTATAGGAACATGAAGGCTAGGGAGTTGAAGTCAGGGTACTTGGCTTGTGGCAACTCAATGTACCATTTGGTTGCGGCACCTGTAAGGGTGCATTGGAACAGCCTCAGCCTGATGGAGTTATCTACGATGTTGTTGGATGAGCACCATAGATGGAATGTCATTATATGATTCTGGGGGCATTCCCCAGCTTTGCCTTCAAACTTTGGGATGTTTGATGGCAGCTTCATTGGCATAGGTGGCCGTAAAGCTTAGTGGCCAATGGGATCATTCATTAATCTAGCCAATTCAGGCAAGTTCAGATGAGCCATGAAGGGCAGATTTGACCCTAAGTTGATGTGCGATGGGGCCACAATGGGGGTGGGTTTTGCAGGTGCATAGTGCATTTGGACAGCTGGGGGTGCTTGTGGTGGCACCATGGCGAACAGGCCAATGCCCCCCAGTTTTGTGGGTGGGATGGTGTGGGTAGCAGGGGCATTGCCCCCATGCATGGTGGTAGGGGCAATGTGGGTGGTTGGTGCACTGCCCCCCTATGTGGAAAGGTGGACAATGTGTGTGGAGGGGCCACTGCCCCCATGTGTTACCACTAGGCCAGCTTGGATGGTCACTATTAGTGGTGGCAATTGGCTAATGAGAGTCTGCATGACTATGCTTGGACCGCTTGCCATGTTGTGGGTGACAGGTTTTGATGTGGACATGGGTCCACTTGCTAAGGTTAGGCCAGAAATGGATCTAGTTTAGCAGTAGCCATGGGGCTAGATGGTGCAATGTGGAGGTTTGGTTCAGATTGATATGGGTCTGAATCAGAATCAGAGGATGTGTGGCCCTCTGATAGTGTGGGAGATCACTGAGAATGGCTACGATGGTGCCAATTGAGTGTTCCAAATGGTGGTGGTTTGCCTCTGAGGTGTGAGGAAGATCATGGAGGATCAATTGTGTTCGCTTTGTTGTATGAGACTGGTGGGTATAATATTTGGACCCCGGTTTCAATGGATTACTATTGGCTGAACGTGGTCTCTCACGGGTGATTCTACTTAATTGAAAGGGGTCATTGCCAATTTTGCTTGGCAATTCCTCTCAGCGGGCAGCTACTTTGGGGTTCCTATGGTACTCCTCACAATGATTTTCTGGGAAAAGCCCAAGTACTTTTGACAGTTGAAGAAGTCAAGGACTTATGTCCTCAAAGACTTCAGAATTGATTGAACTTAGTGTAAATTTGGTAAATTTTAAGGCTTACTCAGCGTCATGAACTGAGTTGGGTTAATTATTTGGTATGGTGTGTTGGTTTTCTTGTTTGTTCTAGTATTTGGTTTGCAATATGGTTTATGAATTCATGGCAGAGTTCACATCATGGTTTTATATGCAAACATAAACATAAATTTGTAAGCAAATATGGTGATTAACCCTGAATTGTTGACCTAACTAAATGTCTACCTCTCAGTCATATTCTTCTTCAACCAAGAGAAGGTGTTGGGATCTCAACACAATGGGACTAATCCCATCCATAGATCCTTAGGTCACCTCCCAAGTGCTAGGTTGGTCAACAGGGAGGACACTTAGTGCCATGAGAAGCCCTCCTTCTCTACCCCCTCTACCTTCTATGTCACCTAGTTTTAGTGCTTTGGGAAAAATTCCATAGAGTGCCTAGATTTATACGAGCTTTCCCTTCGTCGTATCCCAGAATACACCGGAGGGTGATGACTGGGTAGAGGAGGAAGGGGGTAGCAATATGGATAATTTTAAGTTACTTTTATTTAGACTAGTTGATTTTATTAATCCTTAATGATTGATTTAGCATATACACATTGTTCATGGATTTATTTGCAAAAAATGAAAACTGGAATTAAAAGAGACCTGCAATGGTGGATAGAGGAAGCTGGGCCGCATTGACAGTCCTATGAAACTGAAAATTACTGTTAATAAAACTCCAATACAACATCTGTGTGATAGGCCTCATATTTCTGACCAAATCTCGCAAGGGGGCTGTGATATTTTTCCAGAAATGAGCGAGGGGGTCGCACAAAATGCCAAAACAGCCACAACTTGAGCTCTTGGGATGAATTCATGCTTGTCTGAGGATTAAGTGCTCCCTAGGCATGCATGTCTGAGGATTAAGTGTGCCCTAGCCTCACATTTTCCCCTGATAAGAGGGACCTGCTCTAGAATAGGGTTTTTTGGTGGTGCAGGATCAGATCTGGCCGACAGTAACTAGTACCGGGGCCAGTCTGACTCTGCTCGACCTAGGAAAGGCTTCAGCATTGACAAAAATAGGAAATCAAGTATATTTAAATAGATCTAACCTAAGATTTCTGAAAACTAGGGTAAAACCTAAAAAAACTTGAAAACTTGAAATCTTTGCCCAGGGATCTTGTGGGATCTCCCCAGTGGAGTCGCCAACGTTGTTCCTCACTACAGGGGCAAGAATTGCTCCCTTGTTCCTATAGGGCACAAGGGTAGGTTCCTACCCTTTGAAAATAGTAAAAAATGGAATGTAAAAATGACATAAATAGAGCTGCTAATTGAAACTAAGCTAATATGTGGGATCTCCCCAGTGGAGTCGCCAACGTTGTTCCTCACTACAGGGGCAAGAATTGCTCCCTTGTTCCTATAGGGCACAAGGGTAGGTTCCTACGCTTTGAAAATAGTAAAAAATGGAATGTAAAAATGACATAAACAGAGCTGCTAATTGAAACTAAGCTAATCTAATCAAATGGATACAATAGTAAACTCAATCTAATAGATAATGATAGAAAAATAAAGAAGAGGAGATGTTGGAGCATTGTTGAACCCCTCTGCACATAGTAGGTTAGGGTTCCACCTCCAAAACCTACAAAATAAACCTAAGCTACTAAACTTGCAAATAATGTCAATGAAAAACCTGCAAATAGAGACGAGGGTTAGAAAATAAAAACAAATGAAACAATCATAAAAAGAGATTATACCTCACTTAGGAAGAAATGGTCCACCATGCCCTAGCTCATGGGAGCACCTCTCTCTTGGTTGGGAAGCAATGGCTTGGAGAAATGGAAATGGAGGAGAGGGAGAGTTGGTGGTTTGAGAGCAAGAGGTCTCAAAGCATCCACTGGCAGCATAACAATAGGCAAGTGAGGAGTGTTTTGAGAATGACCCCCCACCCTCCTTTTATAGTTTTTCCAAGGGATTTTAGGGTTTTGAGCCCTTGGTTAGGGCTTTAGACCCTTTTTTGGGCCTTTATCCCCTTCCGCCCTAACTTTAGCCCTTTTTAGGGTTTTATCCCCTTTTTGAGGGCTTTAGCTCATAGGGGGCTATTTTGGGCTCCTTTCTGGGGTTTTTTAACCCTTTTCTTCATCCTTGGGATCTTTTGGAGGTGTGGGGGTCAAACAGAAGGTCTTATGGAGTGATATGGGGGTTGTGAGATGGTGTCCTTGGGTGGCATAAGCCATTGAGAGCTATGTGGGAGATTTTTTGGTTAACAAGGAACTTTAATAAACCTGGTACAAAGCCTTATGTACCAGCTTCTAATGTTAACAAACCAGTAGAAAGTGGAGCCAATGGTACCCTGCTAGAGATCAAGTGCTAGAAATGCAGTGGGCCTCATTATACCCGTGATTGTAAAAACAATACCGGTGGGGACTTGCACAACTTACAAGAAGAACCAACTATAGAGGACATAGTTGGAACACCCCAGATCTATGCAGGATTGGATGGCCGACAAGAAGATCATCAAGATACGATGGTCGAGATAGAAGGTAAGATACTTGTAGTGAGAATTTCTCCTCACTACAGGGGAAAGAATGGTTCCCTTGTGCTTATAGGACACAAAGGTAGGTTCCTACCCATAGAGAATAATAAAAAAAGGGAGTAAGAATGACTGAAACAGAGCTGTGAATTGAAAGTAAGCTAAGCTACACTAGAACAATTAAATGGAAGCTATTGTAAACTACATCTAAGAGAAAATAACAGAAATAAATATGGATATGCAACCCTTGTGAACCCCTCTACAAGCAATGGGTTAGGATTCCGCCTCGAAAACCTACAAAATAAACCTACACTACTATGAAGACAACTTGCAAATGATGTTAATGGAAAATCTGCAACTAGAAATATTGGTTAGAAAACAAAACAAGTAAATAAACATGCATGAAATAAGCTATACCTCACTTGGGTGGAAATGGGACACCATGCCCTAGCTCATGGGAGCACCACTCTCTTGGTTGGGGAGCAGTGGCTTGGAGAAATGGAGATGAAAGAGGGGGAGAGTGGGTGGTTTGAGAGTAAGAGATCTCAAAGCATCCATGGGCAGCATAACAATATGCAAATGAGGAATTTTTTGAGAGTGACCCCCCACCCTCCTTATATAGTTTTTCTAAGGGATTTTAGGGTTTTAAGCCCTTGGTCAGGGATATAGCCCCTTTTTTGGGCCTTTATCCCCTTCCACCCTAACTTTAGCCCCTTTCAGGGTTTTAGCCCCTTTTTGAGGGCTTTAGCTTTTGGGGGTCTATTTTGGGCTCTTTCTTGGGGTTTTTAGCCCTTTTCTTCATCCTTGGGCTCTTTTGGAGGTGTGGGGGTCAAATGGAAGGTCTTATGGAGTGAAATGAGTATTGTGAGGTGGTGTCCTTGGGTGGTGTAGGCCATTGAGAGCTATGTGGGGGATTTTTGGGTTAATAGATTGTCCCTTGATGTGTGAGGGAAAGAGCTCAACGTATGGCCGACGGACATCATAGTATTTTCTATTGAGAGGTGGTGCTTCCGAGGATGGGGCATGGTGGCTTTTGGTTTTTGTATTAATTTGGTTCTCATCAATGGGTGAGATACAATAAATGTGTGACATGTATATGAACAAGGCGGGCATTCCCATGCTCGTGAAAATATCAAAAGAATCATTTGATCTATGCTCTAAAATACAAGAGCCAATCATATACAGCTGATGTTACAATGATGGTTGCGTCTCATGTGAGGCTGAATACAATGCTGATCTAGTACATTGGACCCATGGCATTCTCATGGAATGCTACATCTTCATGACTGACAGTTTTCTAGATATGGAATGGTACATAGATGTATGGACTCACTGATTGAGAGTCAGAGTCTCTGTGGTACAAGTATGTTGCATCAGTCATACAGGTATATCGAAGCACTGCTAGGGCTTCTGAACATTGTCTCCAATGCAACCTAGAAATCATAAGGGACATAACCTGGCTAGGTCCCTCGAGTGGATTGACCAATTTACTAGAGTCAGGTGACATCTGGGGTCTTCGACCAAGTACTGTACGAAACAAACCCTGTACGAATCTCAATGATGCGATGATGGAGTCAATGTCGAGCACGTGAGAAACAACCATCCCGAGAGGCACTAAGGACTCCTCTCAAGTGGTCCAAGGAACTCATCAATGATGTTAATGAAACAAAGGTACAGGGACCTCTAGGTCTATTCTCTAGAATATGTGTGTTGGCGTCGACAAAGGGAGACCTACCCCTTGTCAAGGTAATGATGTTTCCTTGACTAGGAGTGCGAGGGATAACCAAATATGTGAAGCAATATGCAGAATGACTCACCGAATTGGGGGGGAGGGGAGGGAAGGGAAGAACTGAACAGCGGCAATGGGGGAGTGGGAGACTCAAACTTCCTTTATTCAGAGTATGACAGTAGGGTGGACCAAGCAGCAGATGAAACATAACTCAGGGGAATGGGATCATAGCTATAATATAGGGAATGTCGCTACAGATGGGAAATACTTGGAAGAGGTGGACGTTTTTTATACTGATGGGATCCAAGGAAGAAACATTTCAAATTACTCTGAAAAAAGGCGACCCAATGTGGGGATGCTGCCAAACTATTTTCTATGGTGTGGTGTCTAGGGACACCATTGTGGTACGATCTCATGGATTTTTGGCAAGCCCGAGAAGGTAAATGATTGATGGTTCTTTCAATTTTAGAGAGTCTGAAAGCACAAAGAAGACTCTAGTGGGGGCTCTTTTTCATTGGTAGTCTCTTGTGCCCAAAAAAGGATGAGAGCTCACCCATCCTGGAGGGGATGAGAGACTTTTTTTCCTTTTGGTGGTCCAATCAGGCCAGAAAAGGTTAAACCTATACTGACTGGATGATCATTCAAATACTTTTACGAGCATGAACAAAACCAAGTTTGCTCGGTGATCTTTTCTTGTTGAGAAGGCTGGAAAAGAGATTAACAACAACCGATGGTGAGCTTTTTCATAAAGTGCAGCCCCTCTGCCTGAGAAAGCAAAAAAGTATGCAGAGGGGAATGGTCTTGGCTTGAGTGTGCCAAGGAGGTCCTTTTCATGGAATGGTCTACATGGTCCATAAAAGGAGGTAAACAAGACTATGTAGACTTCCTTTCCTATACTTTAGTGAGCGGAAAAGGAAGCAGTTGTGCTTGGCGATCTTTTCATTGTTTTAAGGAGTCAGAAAAGAGCTTAAACAAAACTCCAATGCGGTCAACCGACTGCGGTGGCATGAGCGGTGCCCCCTGTCAGGATGGTGGACAGAGGTCCAAAGTTTATCCGTGTAGTAAGGATGGAGCAGAAGGCTCTCAAACATACCAATACATGCGTGGGATAGATCACGGCAGAGGCCTGCGAGACAGTACGGCAGAGGTACACAAACCGAGGTGGCTTTTGGATAGAGGTTAGGAGAGCGTGTGTGTGTGTTAATGTGGATGGAATTGACCACATGCGATGTAAGTACAATTCTGGAGGAATTTATATGCCAAATATGTTTAGGAAAAGAAAATGTTTTGTGGACAGTGGTCCAGAGGTCTGCGTAAGGTGCAGTAAACAAAAAAGACAATTACGTGCTAAAAATACAAAATAAAAGCTAAAGTTACATTCCTAAATGGGCAACGGCATGACGACACTTTTATGTCAAATATATGGAAGAAAAACAAAAGGTTATTTTGGACGATGGTCTAGAGATCCACGTAAGGTGTGGAAAAAAAGACAATTATAAATGCGAAAAGTAAAATTATGGTACAATCCTTAACAAGCGGCGGCCCGATCACTCACATGAGTTGTGACCAGGAAATGTGATACGAGTACTAGTACGTAGACACTCGCATCATTATGTCATGGATCGTAAATCGAGGTGACTAGTGCAAAATGGTCCAAAAATTGATGGTCTCAGAAGGAAATGAAGCTTTGATCCTGGAGGTGTGAGAGGTGTCTCAAACTGGTTCCGGGTGACTTTGGATTAGCAGCTAATGGTGTTGTTTTTTATTTTTGCTAAAAAACATTGGAAAACAAAACAAAACAAAAATAGAAAATGAAGTGACTCATTGGTGATGTTAAGCATAAAATTTCTTGAGGTAGAGCCCATTGCGGGGGTTCTCCAAGAGTTGTCCATCAGAGTCAATGAGGGTGTATGCCCCTTTTCTGAGGTAATGGTGGAAGACGTATGGGCCATACCACATTCATTCGAACTTTCCTTTACCCAATTTATCGTTGGGTTGGTCATAGACTAGAACCATATCACCTTCCCTAAAGGTGTGAGGGTGGACATGGGAGTCATATTGGATCTTTGATTGTGTTTTTGCTGCTCCGATGGCTTGGAGGGTAGCCCGATGGTCTTCTATGGTTTGCTTGAGTTGGAGAAGCCATTCTTCTAAAGGTGAAGTATCAGGAAGGAGTTCCACCACGAGGTAGAGATATGAGATTTGGTACTCTATAGGGAGCACTGATTCAACGCCATGTACTAGGCAGAAAGGGGTGAAACCAGTTGCGATTTTTGTGGATGTACGATAAGCCCATAGGGAAGAGAATAGCATGTGTTTCCAGTTAGTTTTGTGATTTCCTACCATCCGTTGGAGCATTGTTTTGATGATTTTGTTGACTGCTTCAACTTGGCCATTTCCTTGAGGGTAGTAGGAAGAAGAATACTGGTGTTCGAATTTCAACATGGTTGATACTTCAGCCCATACGACATCTTTGAAGTGTGCCCCATGATCGAAGACTAATTGCTTGGGGACACCAAACCGTGTAATGACATGGTTGAAGAAGAAACATGCTACGATTTCATCTTTGCAATCAAATGTGGGCATGGCTTCCACCCACTTGGTGAAGTAATAGAATGCCATGATAATATACTTGTGGCCATTCGCCGAAATGGGGTTGATGGTCATGAAGTTAATTGCCCATTTTTAGAAGGGCCCGACTGTGACTACACGGTGTAATGGTGCAGGGGGGGGTCGGGGTCTTGCGTTTGGGGAAAAAATCTGATAGCTCCAACAATGTTTGGCTACCTCTATGCAATCAAAAAAGAGGGAGGGCCAGAAATAGCCGGCACGTAGAATCTTTTGGGTGGTTGCTAGGCCTAAAAGGTGACCACCACATGCTCTTCTATGACTATCGTTGAGGATGGTTTCAACCTCATCACATGACGCAACAATGTAGGATGGTATCAATGCCTCGACAATACAGAACATCTCCAACCAGTAGGTAGCAAATGGCTTGATGTCGGATGTGTCTCCTATCCTCACGATTGAAGTGCGCTGGGAACTTTTGCGTTCGCAAATAGAGAAGGATGTCCCCATACCATGGGTTGTCAATAGATATGATGAATAGGAAATCATCAGGGAGATCATCCTTGGGGGGTGATGATGTGGTTAATGGGGGAAGATCGGTCATGAGTGTGGCCAGTGTGAGTTCCTTTGTGCTTTTTGGAGACAAAAACTCTAGGTCGAGTTCTTGGAGGATGACTACCCTCTTTGCTACTCAACCTTGTAGAAGGTGACAGCTTAAGAGGTACCACATTGGGTTTGAATTAGCCACTACACGAGTATGATTGGCAATGATGTAGTGGCCCAATTTTTGAGCTGAGAAGACAATGGCGAGGGCTAATTTCTCCTTGGGTGAATATCATAATGGGGGTCCTTTTAGCTTCTGACTGATGTAGTAAATCACGTGCTCATGGCGAGCATCATCTTCTTGAACTAGGACTCCAGCAATGGCATTTTCTGAGGCTGACACATAAATGATGAAGTCTCGGGTGAAATATGGTGGTGAGAGTAATGGTGTAGAAGCCAGGGATTATTTGAGCGCCTCGAGCGATTCTTGTGCTTGCTGATCCCAAACAAAGGGGATTTTTTTGTGGAGCAGGCAGATGAATCCATAGGATTTTGTTGCATACTCTGGCACAAAGCGGTGAAGGAAGTTAGCCTTGCCTTGTAGGCTTTGTAGTTGGTGCCGAGTTCTTAGGGGAGGAAGATCAAGGATGGCCTGAACTTTGAGGGGATCTACCATTATCCCTTTGTGGGAGATGATAAATCCAAGTAAATGGCCTGCTGGGACACAGAAAAAGCACTTAAGGGGGTTTAGGAAGATGTTGTACTTGTGGCAACATAAAAAGACTTGCCACAAGTCATCTATATGTTGTGCGTGTTTTCATGATTGAGCGGTGAGATCGTCCAAGTAGACCAAGATGATGTGGACTAAATTGTGGAAACAATATATCATGGCACGTTGGAAGCTGGCTCCAGCATTTTTGAGGCAAAAGGGAATGAATCGGAAGGCGAATGTGCCCCATGGGGTTGTGAATGCCGTCTTTTAATGGTCTTCTTTCTGTATTTGGATCTGGTTGTATCTGAAAAAAATTGTCCATGAAGGAGAAGGCCTCATGGATGGTGCATGCAATGATGATCTGGTCGATGAACGCTGTCGGGAAGTTGTCTCTCGGGCATACCCCATGGTATGGAATGGGATAAATGAAGTTGGCTATGTGCAACTTCTCTTTCTCGGCTTTCACCGCAGCCACTTTGGATGGATGGATGAGACATTGTTTCTGGTGGACGGGTGCCACATCAGGCCATGTGTCGATGTGGTGTTCCACTATGGATGGATCTAAGCCAGGAATTTTAGTGTATGACCATGTGAATATGTCGTGGAATTCTTGGAAGAGAGCAGTGTAGGCATCGACCTCTTCAAGGGAGAAAGATGCCCCCATCATGATTTCTTCAACGATCTCAGAGTTGGTTGAGATGTTGATTTTAATGGTTGGTGAAATGTACGCCATGTTCCCTTCTTCGAAGGAATCGGGTGTTGGGATTGGGTTTTTGAACCAGTCAACCTTCCATGGATGAAATATTTGGTCTCCACGGAAAATTGGTTGGACTATGACACAAGTTATTCTAGGAGGAAGAATGAGCGATCGTGCATGTCATCCCATGGGTATTCCGGGGTGGTCAAAGCTTCAAGGATCTCCTCGTCATTATTGAAGCAATGAAGTGACAGGTCTGATGGACCATCATTGGAGATGGGAATGAGCAGGTCGAGGGAACTAGACATCATGTAAATGGACATGGTGTCAGACAAAGGAGGTGGTGGTGAGTGAACTTCTTCGATCAAGGTGATCTCAGACTCAAGGGAATGGTAATGGAGGTCAGCAAGAGCCATTCAAAATTCGGGGAGGTCTTGGCAATGGTGGGAGTAATTTCCATACAAGCCACAAAGGGTGCAAGCATGGTTTGTCCTTAATGACTTTTTCTTTGGTACTGGCACGGTTGGGAGTTCAACCATGGGGATGTTTTCATTTGTATCCATGGCATCCATATGCGCACGGATCACTGGGATTTCAGGGAAATCCTAAGTTGGATGGCCCTGTTGTTCGTAGACGGCACAAGGTGGGATTGGCCATGGTTATGCAGTGGCTTTGGTGTTCTTCCCCCTCACCCTTTTGAGTTTGGGCATTGCAGGTACGGGTGTGGCGGTTGTCTTATGAAGACCAGGTGGGGGGCAGGACTTAACCACAATAGGTTGCACCGAAGTTAACACAACCTGGGGCATTGTTGGTTGGGATGATGGATCTAGATACCACACCAAGATCCCCAATGTAAAGATGGGTAGGCTTAAAGTGGCCATGACCGGCTTGCTCATGACACCAGGCGGGGGAAAGAGGAAGGGAATTATATGGACCGGAGATGAGCCCACATAAATCCCAGTTGGTTGCATGTCGGCATGAGGTTGTGGATGCGGCTGCGCATAATGCTACTGTTGCGGGTGATGTTGTGGCTACTATTGGCATTGCAGTTGCGGACGATGTGGTGGTTGTGGTTGGGGCTACAGCTGTGGTTGCTATTTGGGTGCAGCGGTACTTGATGAGACCATGCACAAGTCCGCAATTTTCTTTTGTGTCGGTGGTGGTGACACCAATGGGAAAGGAGCCATCATGGTGGGATCGGTAAACAACCCAGGGCCCACATTCAACGGTTGGGAATATAGTGTGTTTTCAACCATAGTGTTGGTTGCAGGGATGACGTTAGCATGTGTGGTCACCCCTTGGATCTTGGTGGTGGTGATGGTTGGCAGGAACCGTTAACCCTTGCGGATCATGGTAGGTGAGCTAGTCAACCATCACAATCTTCCCTTCGTGGGGGAACATCATGAGGTGGAAGATAGTTTACACGACGGCTCGGATGGTGTACATGTAACTCCTCCCAGGGAGGAGGTTGTAATCTAGTTGAGCATTGACGACTTCGATGTCAATCATGACTGTCTTCCCAGCAAATGTGATGGGGACATGGGGGAGGATTCCTTTGGCTTTAGTGGGGTGTCCATCATAAGCCCGCAGAGTCGTGGAGGACAGTTGCAAAATTGGTGATCCAAGCTTCTGCCAAACGAAGGTAGACATGACACACATGGATTCCCCCTCATCGACTATGCATCGGTGCACAACCAAGTTCTGGATGGATACCAGGATTTGGAATGCAATAGTGGAGGGCATGCATGTCTCTCTCTTCTCTGTGTCAAATGTGATTATCTTGGAATAGGAGGGGTCTACTGCCCCTAGATCAGCTAGTAAGGATTTCTGCTATGTTGGGAATGTTTTAAGTACCTCAAGAGAATACATGGCGGTTGGCATTTGCGCTAGATCGTCCACAATGCGATCGCTGACTGCAGCTCTAGCTGTGGCGTTATTGGCAATTTTGCATATGGGGGGGCGCAGGAACAGGGGTAACTAGAGAGGTAGGTTGGTTGTCTTAGACGTGGATGCTTTTGATGAGTCAACAGGTTTGGTGGTGGTACCATATTGATTTCATCTAGTCTATAAGTTGACCTCTTCAGTGGTCATGGTCATCAGGTGGTGAACACCTGTTTCAGCCATGGGCGGTGCCCTTAGAGTGTTGGGATTTTCCTAGGGAGGGGGAACGGTTTCCACCTATCCTTGGACTGGTAGTGGGTTTTGAAGCACCATGGGAGGAGGTCCTTGTGGTGCCTGGTTGGGTTGGGCTTGGGTGGGGGCATTGGTGGCCTGTTGGGCCTCATTTTGAATGGCATACTTAGCATGAGCCATGAGGGGACAATCAAATGTGTAATTCCCATAGACATCACAGAGTGTACAAGGTTGGTTTGTGTGCAACGGTGCGTTGTGTCTTGGTGCATTCTACCATGGGGGGTTTTTGGCTAGCCAGTTGGCCGCGACATCATTGGAAGGGTTTGGTTGTTGACTGCCTCCCTGTGGTTGGTTATAGCCCTGGTTGCAGGGACAATTGTTTCTAGCTTGCCCTTGTTGATTGTTGGGGGCAGGCTGGTTGGGACGGTTTTGTTGTGCGAACACTTGTCCCAATGGAGCAGGTGGAGCGGGGGTGGGGGCTTGAACTTGTTGCACTGGTGGTGCATAGTATATTTGTGGGGTTGGTGGTGCCATGAATGTGGGAATTTTCCCCACATATTGTTGTGTTGGAAAATCCATGGCCTGAGCCTACTGTAGTGGCGTGGGTTGAGCATAAGAGGTTGTTGCTCCGGACTGAGACATCATTCTAGCATAGTCTGGAGCTTGGTTTTGGTAAGGAACATTAGCAGTGTTACTTGGTTATGGTGTCACAGTAGGTGGTGTCGGTCGAGGCTGTGTTTGTTGGGAGAATTACCCTATGATGCCATCTACAGTGTGGGATTCCCCTGATGCATCACGGTAAGAGGTATTTGGATGGGGAGCATCTGGAATGACAGTGTACAAGTATCCAGACTGGGCATAGATGAGGTCAAATTGTTGGGCCTTCAATATGGCCTCTTCTTTAGATTGGGGACGTTCAGATGCGACGTCCTCTGCGATGGGTGGGAGCAAAGTCTTGAGGAGCCAATCTAAGAAGATCCCATCATCAAGTTCGATCTTACATAAGCTGTAGTGTCACCGCCACTCATGGATGTGATCGGTGATGTGAGTGGCAGTTTTTGGGCGACAGGATAGCAGGATCTCCACCCCCTCATCATATCTGATAGGGAGTTGGAAATACTATAGGAACATGAAGGCTAGGGAATTGAATTCAGGGTACTTGGCTTGTGGGAGCTCAATGTACCATTTGGTCGCGGCACTTGTGAGGGTGAGTTGGAACAGCCTCAGTTTGATGGAGTCTTCTACCATGATATTGGATGAGCACCATAGATGGAATGTCATTATATTATTTTGTGGACATTCCCCGGCTTTGCCTTCGAACTTTGGGATGTCCGATGGTAGCTTAGTTAGCGTGGGTGGCCAAAAAGCTTGGTGACAGATGGGGTCATTCATCAATATATCCAAGTCAGGCAAGTTCAAGCGGGCTATGAATGGCATATTTGACCCCAAGTTGATGTGGGATGGGGCTGCAATGGGCATGGGGTTTGCAGGTGCATAATGCATCTGCATGGCTGGGAGTGCTTGTGGTGGCACCACTGTGGATGGGCCAATTCCCCCAAGTGTTGTGGGTGGGATTGTATGGGTGGAGGGGGAATTACCCCTCTGTATGAAAATAGGGGCAATGTGGGTGGTTGGTGCATTGCCTCCTTGTGTGGAAGTGGGAACAATGTGTGTGGAGGGACCACTACCCCCATGTGTGGCCACTGCACCAGCTTGGCTGGTCACTATGGGTGGTGGCAATTGGTTGATGATAGTTTGCATGAATTTGCTTGGATCGCTTGCCATGTTGTGGGTGACTAGTTGTGATGTGGACATGGGTCCACTTGCTAAGGTTAGACTGAAAAATGGATCCGGGTTTGTGGTAGCCATGGGGATATATGGTGTGATGTGCAGCTCTGTTTTAGACTGATATGGATCTGAATCTGAATCATAGGATGTGTGGCCCTCTGATGGTGTGGGGATCACTGAGAATGGCTACGACGATGATGACTGAGTGTTCCAAATGGTGGCGGTTCACCTCTTCGGCATGAGGAAGACCGTGGAGGGTCAATTGTGTTTGCTTGTGTGTATGAAACTGGTGGGTATGAAATTTGGACACTGGTTTTAATGGCTTCCTACTTGCTAAAGGTGGTCTCTTGGCCACCAAGACTACCAGAATATAGTGCTTGGATTGTTCCTCACAGGTAACTCTACTCAATCAGAAGGGTTCGTTTCCCGTTTCGCTTGGCAATTCCTCTCAGTGGCCAGCTACTTTGGGGTTACTGTGGTACTCCTCACAATGAACTTGTGGGCAAAGCCAAAGTACTTCCCACAGTTGAAGCAGTTAGGGACTTATGTCCTCAAAGACTGCATAGTTGATTGAACTTAGTGTAAATTTGGTAAATTTTAAGGCTTACTCAATGTCATGAACTGAGTTGGGTTAATTATGTGGTATGGTGTGTTGGTTTTCTTGTTTATTCTAGTATTTGGTTTGCAATATGGTTTATGAATTCATGGTAGAGCTCACATCATGGTTTTGTATGCAAACATGAACATAAATTTGTAAGTAAATGTAGTGATTAACCTGGAATTGTTGGCCTAACTAAATGTCTACCTCTCAGTGGTATTCTTCTTCAACCAAGAGAATGTGCTAGGCTCTCAACACAATGGGAATAAGCCCATCTGTAGATCCTTAGGTCATCTCCCAAGTGCTAGGTTGGTCAAGCAAGGAGGATTCTTAGTGCCGTGAGAATCCATCCTTCTCTACCCCCCGTACCTTCCAGGTCACCTAGTTTTAGTGGTTTGGGAAAATTACCATGGAGTGCCTAGATCTATATGAGCTTTTCCCTTCTTCATATCCCAGAATACCCTAGAGGGTGATGACTATGGAAATCGAACCCAGTGATAGATTAATTTTACTCATAACAATTAACAATTGATCATGCAAAATCACTCACAAAAGAGACTGAAATTGGAACTGAACACTAAATTGTATTAACTTAGTGTACAATACCCAACCCTATAAAATAATAGGTTTCTGAATAAATAACATACATCAGGGATTCAAATGCATGAGGAGCAATTCAAATCTAGCATAAAGCAGGCTTACTAAAAATGAGCAAATCCCCCATAGGTGTAAAAAGATGATCCCAAATCTGTCATGGAGCTCAGGAATTGGAAAAATGGCTTAGGCAAGATAAATATTTGTGGAATGGCAGCTCATACATGCTTTTGCAAGGAGAAAAGAGTGGAGGATGAAGAGGAAAAAAAACTAGTTCACCTCACCTAGTCTAGCTTTTCCATTTGCCTTAAAACACTGAAAAAGTAGGGAATAAAGCAGAAAAAGCAGAAGGGTGCCTAGGAGGCTAGGAATAAAGTAGATTGTATTCCTTGGGCTTTCCCATGTGCTACATGAGTCAAATAAGGCAAGTTTGACCACTATGGATAGGTAAAAGACAACTTGCACAAGGTGGGACACATGAACTAGGCTAATAAGACAAAAATAATTAAATTAATGTCTAAGTGGGTAAACTATGGGTTGATTATTCTAACACCCCCCATTAAGCCTAACTTATGAGTAATATATCAGAAATTTATACGGCCTAGAAACAAGGCTTAGTCACCCTTTACATACTGCACGTCCATTTAAACAAGGAAAGAGGCAAAACCAACTTGGGAAAATCCTCCCTTAAACATGGACTGTAAAACAAAATTTTGGAATCTTGTCTTCACTCATGCTTCACAGCATGATCAGAAATCCCCAGCAGTGATTTGAGATTGCTGAAGGTCTTCTCACAAAATGCTTTGGTGAAGATATCAACAGCTTGTTCTGAAGATTAACAGAAGAGTAGGTGAATGGTGCCATCATGCACAAGCTCTCTGATGTAGTGCATATGGATCTCAATGTGTCTGGTTCTCTGCTTCTGAATTGGATCTTTGGAGATTCAAATGGTACTCTGGTTATCAAAGTAGATGGTAGTTGAGTACTCGCAGCCACACTCTCCAAGTAAACCCTGCAACCATAAACATTGAGTTGTTGCATTAACAACTCCTCTGTACTTTGCTTCTATGATGAGAGTGCAATGGCACTCTGTTTCTTGCTTGACCAGCTGATTGGCCCTTCTGCAAGCATGAACACATATCCTAATGTGGACTTTCTGTCTATGCTATCACCTTCCCAATCACTGTCAGTAAATCCAATCAAATGAAGATCATATTTTTCTTTATAGAAGATCCCATGTGTCCTTGTTACCTGAACAAAGTTAAGGATCCTTTTGGCTACTTTCCAATGGATCTCATGAGGCTGATCCATGTATCTAGAAGCCACACTTATTGCATAATAAATATCAGGTCTAGTATGTGTCAGATACAAAAAACATCCAATCAATTGCCTATACAGTGTATTGTTTACCATAGGTGAAGAATCAGCTTCTTCCAGCTTCACTCCTGAAAGGAAAGGAGTTTTGCTTGCTTTGGAATGCTTCATTTTTGAATTTGTTCAGCAAGTACAAGGCATATTTGGACTGTTACACCTTGATTTTAGCTTTGTTTTGAGCAATCTCAAGCCCCAAAAATTGACTTAAGAGCCCTAAATCTGTCATGGAGAAGGCTTGGTTCATAGCTCCTGTTAAGGAAGCAATCTCAGCCTTTGAGCTTCCTGTAATGAGGAGGTCATCAACATATAACACAATGATCATTAATGAACCATTAACTAACTTCAAATAGACATTTGGATCTGATTTGCATCGAACAAAATTCAGTGATAGCAAGAAGCTATCGATCTTGGCATACCAAGCCAAGGGGGCTTGCTTTAGCCCATAGAATGACTTTCTCAACCTGCACACAAGAGAAGGGTTAGTAGAAAAACCTTGAGGCTGCTGCATATATATCTCTTCAGTGAGATCTCCATTCAGGAAGGCACATTTTACATCCATATGATGTACCTCCCATTGCCTTGAGGCTGCAATGGCTAAGACTAGCCTGATGGAATCCATCTTTGCCACTGGGGAAAAGGTCTCATTGTAATATATGCCATGAACCCATGAGTAGCCCTTGGCTACCAATATGGAATTTCAGTTCAGTGGTGAACCATCAGCAGCAAATTTGGTCTTATAGACCCACTTACACTGGACTAACTTTCTTCCTGGAGGAAAATCCACTAGCTCCCATGTGTTGCTCTTCTGGAGTGAGCTGAACTCCTCCTTCATGGCTGTTTGTAATATTGGATATCCTGCTGATTCTTCATATGTTTGAGGATCAGACTCCACCATCAAATATCATTTTTCAGCAAACATAGGATCCTTCATGCACAGACCACTCTCAAATTGAGATCTAGTCCTCCTTGGGTCATTGGGATCCCCAACTAGCTCTCCTGCTGCATGTAGTGTCTTGGCTTTCCATTTTGGCCTTGTAGGGATGTTAGGGTCTGAAATAAACTCATCTCCATCATACAAATTAGAATCATCATGTTCAACAAACTCTTTACTTACTTCTTGAGGTTCAGGTGGTGAAGAGGCTTCACCAACTTCCACTGCTGCAAGGGGTTCTTCTTCAAACTAAACACACCTTTTGATGAAGGATTTATTTGTGATGAAATTTATCAATTTGTACCTTTTTGAATCTTCATAGTATCCAACAAAAATACACTCTTGGATTTGGGGCTGCAAAGCCTTCCTCTTCTCTGTTGGAATTCTAGCCCAAGCCTTTGAGCCAAAAATCCTGAAATGGGTCACATCAGGCTTGTGCCCACTCCATGCTTCGAAGGGAGTCATACCATCAAACTATTTGTGAGGCACCCTATTCTGAATGTAGGCTGCACAGTTGATAGCTTCGGCCCAGTACTTTGGTGGCAAAGTTTTGGCCTCCATCATGCATGTTGCCATCTCCTTCAGTGATATGTTCTTCCTCTCAGCAACACCATTTTGCTGTGGTGTGTAAGGGATAGAATTCTACATCTGAATACCTGCATCTGCACAATAATTAATAAACTAAGACTTGACATACTCACCACCATTGTCAGATCTGAGGGCCTTGAGTTTCCTTCCAGACTGGTTTTCAACCAAAGCCTTAAAGACTTTGAATAGGCCAAAAACTTCAGACTTGTGTTTCAGGGAGTGAACCCAGCAATACCTGGAAAAGTCATCAATGAAATTCAATGCATATTTGACCTGAATCATGGACATATGAGGGAATGGGCCAGCAACATCACTGTGGATCAACTTGAGGGGTGCAGAGGTTCTCTCATGACTAGCTCTCTCAAATTTGTGCTCTGGGTGTTTTCCTAGGATACAACCTTGGCACACTCCTTTGGAAAATTTTATCTTGGGAAACCCTATGACCATATCTTTTTCACTAAGATCAGAAAGATATTTGTAGTTTAGGTGGCCAAATCTTTCATGCCAAAGCTTGCTTGCTTCATTAGCATGAATCAGAAGAGAAGAGGGGTTTGAGTAAGGTAGGAAGTGTGAGAACATGTATACCTTTTGATCATGATCCGCAACTCCTTTTGCAATGACTCTACCACTTGAGATCTCTGTGATCTCAACTTCATTAGGGGAGAATATGAATTTCTTAGGAGACCCAGTGTGGGTCATCTGGTACACTGACAAGAGGTTGGAGGCAAGACCAAGCACATACAACACATTGCTGAACTGACCATGATCAAGATCAATCCTCCCTTTACCCAAACTTTCAGTGAGAGAGTCATCTCCCAGTACCATAGATGGTCCTTTCGACTTTTCAAGTGAGGAGAAGGCCTCCTTGGTCGAAACCATGTGTCTTGAAGCTCCAAAATCAATGATAAAACTGGATGATCTTGATGTGCTAGCAACCAATGCATGAACTCTCTCTCTGTCATCTGAACTTGATCCTCCTTCTCTCTTCTTTGATATGTCTGGAAGGCAGATGCCATTCTTCTCCAGGATTTGGTTCAGCATATCTATTTGCTTCTTCATACAAAATATTTTAGAGTGATTGCCCTTATTGCAGTATGCGAACTTGTTCATTTCACCTTTGTTTTTCTTTTTCTAGTAGTTCTTCTTGGAACCTTGTGGCTCCTCCAGAGACTGTTTCTTGTCTCTCTTTTGCTCAAGTGGATTTTTAGCTTTCTTTTTTCCTTTTGAATCCACCTTTGAATCTCCAGCAATCAAATCTTGATCTTTGGATGGTTTGATGGTTCCCATCATCACCAGCTTATCTTGTTCTTGTGTGAGAGATTCCATGAAATCTGCAAGGCTAGGCATCTTCCAGGTTCGAGATGTCATTTTTGTGGCATAGAAGGTCAAAACAAACATTGAATAGTCAGGTCCTAGCTTCAAGAGGATGGCCAGGATGAGCTGATCATCTTTCTTTTTGATCCCACACTGTTTCAGCCGCAAAACTAGTGCTTTGAACTTGGAGAAATATAGCTGCAGGGATTCAAAGCTATTTGGACTCAGAGAAATCAGCTCATTTTCGATTTGATGTCTCCTCATCTCATCTGTATTTCCAAAAATATCAGCAATATTCTCCAATACTTCATTCGGTGATGTCAATCCATCAAGATGGAAAAGGAGGTCTCTGGAAATACTCAGACACAAAAGGCCATAAGCCTCATCCCTCCTGTTGTGCCATTTAATCTTCTCTGCAGCTACATTGGGCTCTTCTTTTGTTGCCATAGTCACCCTGTAGAGGCCTTTTGCTCTCAACAGTATCTCCATCTCTGCTTTCCATTCAAATAAATTGAAGGGAGTCAAGATAGTTTTCTGTGATTGATCCATAGCTTTAGAAAATCTGTCCCGGCTGTCAGTAGGAGGCTCCCAGTCACTTAAGTCGAACCTGCAAAACAATTTTAAAGGAGAGAAATCGATCTAAAATGGATCTGATACCATGTGGAAATTGAACCCAGTGATAGATTAATTTTACTCACAACAATTAACAATTGATCATGCAAAATCACTCACAAAAGAGACTGAAATTGGAACTGAACACTAAACTGTATTAACTCAGTGTAAAATAGCCAAACCTGTAACATAATAGGTTGCTGAATAAATAACATACATTAGGGATTCGAATGCATGAGGAGCAATTCAAATCTAGCATAAAGAAGGCTTACTAAAAATAAGCAAATCCCCCATAGGTGTAAAAAGCTGATCCCAAATATGTCATGGAGCTCACGAACTGGAAAAATGGATTAGGCAAGCTAAAGAGTTGTGGAATGGCAGCTCATACATGCTTTTTCAAGGAGAAAAGAGTGGAGGATGAAGAGGACAAAAAACTAGTTCACCTCACCTAGTCTAGCTTTTCCATTTGCCTTAAAACACTGAAAAAATAGGGAATAAAGCAGAAAAAGTAGAAGGGTGCCTAGGAGGGCAGGAATAAAGCAGATTTGATTCCTTAGGCTTTCCCATGTGCTACATGATTCAAATAAGGCAAGTTTGACCACTATGGATAGGTAAGAGACAAGTTGCACAAGGTGGGACACATGAACTAGGCTAATAAGACAAAAATAATTAAATTAATGTCTAAGTGGGTAAACTATGGGTTGATTATTCTAAAAATGACTGGGTAGAGGAGGAAGGGGGCATAAACATGGTTAATTTTATGTTACTTTTAGTTAGGCTAATTCATTTTATTAAACCTTAGTGATTGATTTAGCATATACACATTTGTTCATTGCTTTATTTGCAGAAAATGAAAAGTGGAATTAAAAGAGACCTATGATGGTGGATAGAGGCTGTTAGGTCACACTAACACTCCTATAAAATTGAAAAATTACTGCTAATTAAACTGAAAAAAAACTTCTGTGTGACAGTCTGCACATTTCTGACCAAATCCCACGAGGGGGTCACGAGATTTTTCCAAAAATGAGCAAAGGGGTCATACAAAATGCCAAAACAATCACAACTTGAGATCCTGGGCTAAATTAATTCCTTTCCGAGGATTAAGTGCAGCCTGGTCTTGCCTCTCTACCAATTAAGTGCGCCTTCACTCACCTTTTCCCCCAATAAGAGCTACCTGCTCCCGAAAGGGGTATTTTTGGTGTTGCAGGGTCAGATCTGGACGACAGTAACTGTTACTGGGTCAGTCTGACTCGGCTCAGCCTAGAAAAGGCTTTGGAATTGACAGAAAACAAGAAATAAAGAAGATTTAAACATATCTAACGGAACATTATTGAAAACTAGCGTAAAAACTGAAAAACTTGAAAAGCTTGAAATTTTTTCCCAGGGATCCTGTGGGATCGACCCAGGGGAGTTGCCAAAGTTGTAGTGAGAATTTCTCCTCACTGTAGGGGCAATAATGGCTCCCTTGTTCCTATAGGACACAAGGGTAGGTTCCTACCCTTAGAAAACAGTAAAAAATGGGAGTAAGAATGACTGAAACAGAGCTACGAATTGAAACTAAGCTAAGCTACACTAGAACAATTAAATGGAAGCTATTGTAAACTACATCTAAGAGCAAATAACAAAAATAAATATGGATATGAAGCCCTTGTGAACCCCTCTGCAAATAGTGGGTTAGGATTCCACCTCCAAAACCTGCAAAATAAACCTACACTACTATGAAGACAACCTGTGAATGATGGTAATGGAAAACCTACAACTAGAAATATTGGTTAGAAAAAAAAACAAGTAAATAAACATGCATGAAAGAAGCTATACCTCACTTGGGTGGAAATGGGCCACCATGCCCTAGCTCATGGGAGAAACTCTCTCTTGGTTGGGGAGCAATGGCTTGGAGAAATGGAGATGAAAGAGGGGGAGAGTGGGTGGTTTGAGAGCAAGAGGTCTCAAAGCATCCATGGGCAGCATAGCAATATGCAAATGAGGAGTGTTTTGAGAGTGACCCCACACCCTCCTTATATAGTTTTTTAAAAGGGATTTTAGGGTTTTAAGCCCTTAGTCAGGGCTTTATCCCCTTTTTTGGGCCTTTATCCCCTTTCACCCTAACTTTAGCCCCTTTCAAGGTTTTAGCCCGTTTTTGAGGGATTTATCTCCTGGGGGTCTATTTTGGGCTCTTTCTTGGGGTTTTTAGCCCTTTTCTTCATCCTTGGGCTCTTTTGGAGTTGTGGGGCTCAAATGGAAGGTCTTATGGAGTGAAATGAGTAATGTGAGGTGGTGTCCTTGGGTGGTGTAGGCCATTGAGAGCTATGTGGGGGATTTTTTGGTTAACAATATTGAACACTTATGTTTCAATACGTATTGATCTCGATGCTTGCCAAAGCTATGTTGCACCTAAAATTATTGATATATGCAAACTGGGAAAAGTGAAGCATGATAAACCTTCGTTGGCTCAGTTAGCCACAGGTACAAAATAGAAGGTTTCAGAAATTGTTAAGGAATGCAGGGTAAACCTCAATGGTTTTCTTGCAAAAGTAAACTTGAACATCCTACCTTTAGGGTCATACATGTACTTATTGGCATGGACTGGATGGAACAACACCATTTCATGCTCGATTGTTTTCACAATTCTATCTTGTGTACTGATAGCCTAGGGAACTAAGTGAAGCTTCATGGCATTTCAAATAAAGTTTTTGTAAGATATAAATATGCCTTATAGGAAAACAAATGCATTAGGAAGGGCTGCAAGTTGTTTGCAGTAAACATTCGAGACATAGAGTTGAATAGGGAACAACGCATCGAATACTACCTTGTTCTTGAAGAATTCAAGGATGTGTTTCCCAAGGAAATATTTGATTACCTCCGAAACGAGACCTAGACTTCTCCATCAAACTGACCCCAGGATCAGTTCTAGCCTCCAAATACCCTTACCACATGAGTGCACCTAAGTCAGTGGAACTAAAATTGTAGTTGCAGGAGTTGATAGAGAGAGGATATATCTGACCCGGTGTGTGCCCTTGGGGAGCAATGATATTCTTCATAAAAAATAAGGACGGTACAATGCAGATGTGCATTGATTACTTTCAGCTGAACAAAATGACTATAACGAACTGTAATCTACTCCCCAGGATCGATGACTTGTTCGATTAGGTAGGAGGAGCCAGAATCTTTTCAAATATTGACTGGCGATCCGGATACCATCAGGTATGGATTTGCGATAGATTTATTCACAAAACCTACTTTCGTACAAGGTACAAACACTACAAGTTTTTAGTGATACCATTCAAGTTGACCAATGCACTCATGAAATTTATGTGTATGATGAACAACATATTCAGTAGGTATCTAGATAAGTTTTTCCTAGTCTTTATTGATGATATTCTAGTTTATTCCAAGAATAAAGAGGAACATGAAGAGCACATTTGTGTAGTACTACAAGTGTTAGGAGAAAATCAGCTTTACGCTAAGTTTAGTAAATGCGATTTTTACAAACCATAGAGACAGTATCTAGGTCACACTATCTCTGAGATAGGGATAGCTGTGGACCCGAAAAAGATTAAAGACATAAAGGATTTTCCTACCCCTACTAGATTCATTCTTCGGATTAGCTGGATATTATTGAAAGTTCATTGAGAACTTCTCAAGAATCACTTTCCCCATGACTACTTTGCAGAAGAAAAAAAATAAGTTCATATGGACTAACAAGTGCAAAGAAATTTTTCAGGATCTTAAGCAGCTTTGATGACCGCACCAATGTTGTATATTATGGATCCCAATGGGTATTTCATTGTTTGCACGGATGCAAGCAAGGAAGTACTCGGAGGAGTCCTCTTGCGAAATGATCATGCGATCTATTACGAATCACAAAAGTTGAAAGAACATGAGAAAAATTACACTACGCACGATCTTGAGTTAGAATCCATCATCCATGCTTTGAGGATGTGGAGGAACTACCTCATGGGAAGGAATTTCCTTCTAAAGACATACAATATGATTCTAAAGTATTTATTTGATCAACTGGATCTGAATGCAAGGAAAGCTAGATGGTTGGCTTTCCTAAGAGAGTACCATTTTGAGCTTAAGCACATTAAGGGCAAATAGAATAAGGTTTTCGATGCTTTAAGCTAATGAACTCACATGATTTACGAGGTGAATTTGAGTTAAGCCGATGCATATTTGCATGAGAATATTATAGCGGCCAACAGATTTTACGCCTTCTATGTAGATATCCTCAAGAAAGTCCAGGAGGACAGGTTGTTTCAACAACAAAAAATAATACAAGGTTGATGAATCCGGAGTGCTATGGTCCAAGGATCGCTTTTATGTTCTAGAAGGAGGGGACCTTCGGTCCAGCATCCTCACATAATTTCATAAGGCATCCTACTCGGGGCACTCAGGATATCAAAAGATGATATCCGCTATCAAGAGACACTTTTTTTGGCCTAAGTTAAAGGCCAACATCACCATGTTTATTGCAGAATATCAGGAGTGCCAGTTAGTCAAGGATGAGCACCAACATCCTGTGGGATTTTTGCAGCCGTTACCCATTCTAGAATGAAAGTGGGAAGTTATTAGCATGGACTTTATCACCGGTTTACTAGAAATTAAGAAGAAAAATGATTCTATTTTTGTGGTCATTGACACGTTGTCGAAGGGAGCACACTTCATTTCTGTAAAATCGACCTACAAGGCTGTGAACATTGCTGATATAGTTTTGAAAGATATATTTATATTACATGGGATACCTAAGGTAATTATCTCAGATTGAGATGTTAAGTTCACAGGGAACTTTTGGAGATATTTATTCTCTGGATTGGAGACATGGTTGAGCTTCAGTACTGCATATCACCGATAGAAATATGGGAAGATTGAAACGGTAAACCAAATTGTCAAGGACATACTCTGAATGTATGTCATAAACAATCCTAGGAAGTGGGAGGATTACTTGCATCTTGTAGAGTTTGCGTATAACAATGGTTGTCAGGCTTCCGCCAAGATGAGTCCCTTTGAGGTAATCTATGGATGGAAGTGTAGGAAGTCAGTTACTTGGGACAACCAGGTGGATCAGCTCATGTTAAGGCCTGATTTGTTGATGGACTTGGAATATTTGGTTACCAAGGTCCAGGTGAACCTTAAGGAAGCAAAAGACTACTAGAAACATTTTGCATATTAGAAAAGAAAGGATAAGAATTTTCAAATAGGAAATCATGTTTAATTGAAAGTAAAATCCAAACGAATCTCATTGATCTTAGGTAGGTGTGGTAAGTTAGCACTTGGAATTTGTAGGCCTTTTGAAAAATTGGCAAAGAAAGGGCTAGGGGCTTATGAACTAGCATTGCCTGTGCATGTAAGAGTCCATAATGTTTTCCACGCATCTTTGTTAAAGAAATATGTTTACGATACTAAACATGTTGTTGATTGGTCCCTCTTATAGGTGGAACCTGATGGGGAGTTTTCCCCTGATCCTAATCATATATTGGACAAAAGAGAAGTAAAGATTCAGAAGCACACCATGGTCCAATTGAAATTGCAGTGGAAGCACTTTGAGGCTAAAGAAGCTACTTGGGAGAACGATGCCACCATCAGAAAGGCTTACGTTGCCTTGTTTCATGATATCGTTCAGATTCCCTAGAACACCATGGACAGTGTTATTCTAAGCAGGGAGGAATGTAATATTCTGAATTTCAAACCTACCACTTATAGCAATGTTTCTACTGATTATGATGATTATCTTGATGTTTTATTTTACATTGGGTTAAGGACCCCACTGCATATGAACATGATGATTTTTTTTATATATAGGCGTAAGAAAATTATTGATGATATATGTATATATTCGTTTTCGTTGGGCCTGGACCCTGAAGCACATTATTGACAAGATGTTTTGTGTTGAGTGAAGAGCTCTGGAACACTTGATTTATTGATGAATTGTGTTGAGTGAGAAGCTCTAGAACACATGAGTACTTATCTTTTTGTTGAGAGAGAATCTATGGAATACGTGAGAAGATAATTGGGCATGTCTAGAATAAGCCCTGGAGCCTTCCATGTTGATGTTGAGCATAAGCTCTGGAGCATCAGATCCTTGGCCATTGTATCCCTAGGTGTATCGTACAAATACATCCTAGAATTTAGTGTTGAGAAAAAACTCTGGAATTGCACTATGTTTGTAACTCCATGCTATAGGTGTTGAGTATGGGATTTGGTAAGCGCTAGGGGTTACTAAAAATAATTTAATAACCTTCGAGTGAAAGTGACTTGAGAAAATTTTTGATCTCATCATACTTATTTATAAGTGAATAAATGAAATTTCAAATTTCTGCATCCTCATCAAAGTACTGAAGAGCTACCATGTTATACGATGGAAATCCAACATGCAAGGATGTTTAGAGTTACCTAGCCTAGTAGAACTAAACCATCTACCTACTTGACCTTAATGAAGAAGTGTCATTTAGTCGAGGGATCATGGTATATCATAAGCCTAGAGACAAATGTTAACAAGTGTTATAATAATATGTATTTTATAAATAGCATGTATAAAGAATTAATTATGATTTAATATATAATTAAATAAAAGAAATAAGATAATCTCCATCAATTATTATTTATTATTAAAGGATTAATAAATAGTATAATACCTATGAAAGTTTAACTAGGAACTAGTTAAAAGTTCCTAGGTTAAGTATTGAAAATTACCCCAGTAATAAAAATGGGTTCAATCAAGAAACGAAGGTTTCTTGATTTAACTATCCCTTTTGACTAAAAATTATATATATAAAGACTAAACCCAATCAAAGGCTTGGGGTTTTGATTTTTATCTTGGATAATTATTATTCTTCCTATTTTTTCTCTCAATTGTTTTCCTGGAGAATTTTCTCCTGCAAGGAAAAGAGGATTTATTCAGAACTGAATACCAATTAGGAAACCCTACCTTAAGAGCTATAAGATACTTTCATGTTGGATTCCAGCTCAGGGGGATCCAGATTAGAACCAAGAACAGTTCCAGGTCATAATTGGAAGGAACATGGTAGTTCCCAAGTGATTTGGTCATCAAAATCAGAGATCAGATCTATCTTAAATTGATAATGTTGGTTATTTAAACAGTGTGTAGGTTCATCCATTAAAGGAGCTTCAGGAAGAAAAAAATTACAAGTATGAGTTCTTAGTATGTCGAGTTCATTTCTGGGGTAAATTCTGTTTGCTTTATATAAATTATCTTTATATATTATTAACCCTGGAAATGATAGTTATGTCCATATCTCCTAGGGTTACATTTCTTAAAATCCTACCCTAGACTGCCTATGTTATCTCCTAGATTAAATGATGGATATGTTAGTTGAATGTTTTCAATATATCTACTAACCCTATGTATTTGATATTGTGGCTAGACCCTGCTAGGGTTTGTATTTTGTTCAATACTCCCTTGGGTTGTAAATGTTATCATAGGATGTACATAGCTAGGATTGCATCTCTAAAAGTTTGTTTATGTATTAATTCAATATTCAGAAATTATTGTTGAACTAGGAAAAATCTAGACCTATTATTTGTCTCTCACCTATTCTTTATAAATCTACTGACATATTTCATTTGTCAATAGAGACATGTTCATATTATAGTAGATTTAATCATAGGAGTAAGTTTAAAGAAATAAGTATACTAAATAGATACCTTAGGGTATTATTTACAAACATAACTACTTTATAGATAAATATAGAGAGAGAGATAAGGCCATCAGGTATAAATATTATGAAAAATATCTATACATTTAATTCCAAAATTAAATAAGTCATCTAAGACCTTTCAAGGTCTGTCATAATAAAATTATACTAGTATCAAAACTTCACTTTTAAACTAATCAGTATCATAACTAAATAAACGAAGGAAGCATCGTGACCATCCATGTGGTCCTTTACAAATCTTTGTTCATAATTCATACAAAAGAATCCACAGTTCTATCCATTTTCCATCTATACATAACCATAAACAAAATTACATAACTCATCAACATTATCATAGTCCAAATTTTAAATAGTACATCTTATACAGTAATCATATTCTAAATCCCTGTATTGCAAACAAGGACAAGAATCGAATCATGTGGGAACGCAAGCCTAGTTTGCTTTTATTTATTAAAATACCATTCATTACAACTCATTACATTAAAACCCTGCTTTATAATAGATTTCACGACTTCAATTCCTATGGATGTCCATACCCAAGACAAATCCATAATAACAAACCATAGGTAATGTATATAAAAAACGACAACCAAATCCTATAACCATTTTTACACATGCCACGCTATACATAAAATCATACGCGGGATGTGGTTATTAAAATACATCGAATAAATTATAAACAACAAACACCATCAAGGGTCTTTAAACCCTGGACTCTATGAAACCAACGAATGCACAAACAATCACAGAAATGATAGCCTTGGCCAAGTTTTAATTTAATACGCAGACCTACCATTTTTTAACCCTACGCTATACTATCACATCACTGTGGGAAAGTCACATGCCATTCATGGCATGGACTATACCCATGCTATCCATTGTTACAATACAATCTAAGTAACATCATCACACACAGAACCCTTAAGCCGGTGAATGCCCACATAAATCCACCATAACAACATAATAGAGCAGGAAAATCGTGTTATGCACATCATAAGATTAAACCATGGTAAATAAAATAATAAAAACAGTATGAATCCTTTTACACAGAGCTCGCCAAGTAAAATACATAGTCGTTATATTAGCATTTATGAACAAGTTTACATAGGCATGCTAGTGGGCTAATGCACCATTGCAAGCAATGGTGCAGCCCATGGATAAAAGGCCCCAACAAAAACACGTTTTTCATAAACAAAAACCAAGTATGGTAGAAGCCCAAACATTCCTCTCTTCGCTGCTAACAGCCCTAGTAAAATTTACAAACACAAATTTGTACACAAAACCAGAGGGAGTGCGACTTCACTCCATGACCGAAGCCCTTAAAATATTGTTAAAATGCAAGCCTATAATCATTATTCCCAAAGGAGAAATGTAAACCCCACCTCAAAACCCACAGCATAAAACCCCAACCAAGCAACAATCTATTCGCAGTCTTCCCAAGAGGTCCAAAAGGTAGCAAGTAAAAACTCCCTCACAAGCTTACCGTGGCCATGAGTGCAAATGTTTGGCTCCCACAGAAGTAAATCCATGCTTCTCTTCATTCCCTTTCGGCAACTACAAAACACAAGCCAAATGAGGGATAATAAGTATGGCCACGAACAAACATTAAACCAAACCAATATGAAGGCGTATAAACCCAACAAGGACATACCTCACAGTCTGCAGGTCGCCTCCATGGTCTTCCACCTTCATAGTGCCAAAATGCAAAAACCCCAAATGATAACAAATTACACAACCATCATGAGCCAAGCCTAAGGGAAGGTTGTCACGCTCTCCCAAGAGAATTGAATGCACCAGCTGCAAATCATTAAACCCATACAAAACCCACTCTCTATAGTTTATGTTTTACTGCATTACAATGTATGACCATCTCTCACATGAAGACTTAAACCCTACTATCATATGGTTTACACCATACGTTATAGTTTTCACCACCATATTTCATAACACCTTGTAACAATACAACTACACTATAAGAAAGGTTATTATATTACAATGATAGGGTTTAAGTGAAAATTCCATTTATGGTCTAAGCTAGCCTTAAGTCAACCAAGACTTATGTAATTAAAATAATGTAATCCACCATAGGGCTTAAGACATAATAACATATGAATCTTAGGCTGAAGAAATAAAATTCACACCATAGAATTAAGTCTTATGATTTTGCTTAGAAAACATCGCATATGGAATATGCCATGTTAATTATTTTAACCCTTGCAAATCAATGGTGGGGATTTGAAGGCCACGTATCTAACCTGCAAAATGGAAAAGATAATAGGAGTTAACATTTATTAATAGACTAAAACATAAATCGTAATTAATACCAAGATATGAAATGAAGAATTTAAAAGACCTGACGAAAGTATAAATTACTGGACAAGAGCTTTAGCAGTAATAATTAAATTAACAAGAAAAGTAACTATACCTATTATAATTTGGAGTCAATAAGATAACCAAAGTCAACCAACATTATGATATTTAAGGTCACAGCATTCTGTACACTTTGTACAAGTTTCTGTCGCAAGCTTGAACTGTGTAAGTAAATAAAAGAGGTGCCTTAGTTCAATTGAACTAAGTAAGCCTACGTAACAAAGTAATACTTTACCTCTCAAACTGTCATGGGAGAACAAGTCCTGCCACTCTGCCCACTTTGTTTCCACAAACAAATTTAAGTTAGGACTCCATAATTAACAAGTGCGACAATGCAAAAAGGACAGAGCACATAAATCCAATGATGACACATAAGCGACAAAAGTGTAAACATATTACTAAATAGTAAACAACAGTACAACATCATAAGTAAAATAAATTAAAAGTAATGACTGAAATATAAACGATTTTTACGGAGAGAAATTCCTATGGCTTGTGTTATAGAGATTTTCACCCCACTAGGTGAATCACACATTGTGTGGCCTTCCCCTGTCCCGCTGTAGACTCTTTAGACCCAATGGACCACATTTTATCCTTTGATGTATCATTGATCATCCCCAAAACTATATAAAATGTGATATACGCGGCTTTTTCCCCGATAACCGCGTACATACGCGGGTTTGACCCCTATAGTCGCGTACATCGGAATGTGTGCATAATCCAAATCCTTTTGGAAGTTTCCTTGACTTGGATCTGACTCATTCGACTCTTGGCCTTCCATATGCCTTGAGATCGCTCGGATTCGACCCTTCATTGTCCCTTGTGAAGCTATATAAGGAACCTCTTGGTACATTAAAGGGGGGAGAGATAAGAGAAAATTGAGAGCATCGAAACTATAGTCCATTGTTGCCAAGATTTATGCTTGAGTCTGCATCCCTTTGTCCCTTGGAGCACTGTTGTGTTCTTCCCAAGCTTGCCCTTTGTTAGTAAGCTTGCTATCGAAGTGATGGAGGATTGAGGTGGTGGAGGCCCAAGTGGGGGATTCAGTTTCTCCGATTCGCAGACGTGTCGTCAGAGGTTGTCACTTGTAATCTCTGATTCTTATTAATAGAAATATCTTTTCCTGTCCAGTAATGTGTATTTGAATGAATATTGTTTCCATTGGAATATGTCAAATGCTTTTACATTATTGATTATATATGCTAGGATAGATCTAACACCATGAAATATAGTATGCTTGTATTGTTTACTTGTTGTTGAGGACGTGCTATAACAATTCAAGCTGAAGATTGGAAAGCTCAACGGGGATCTACTACAACCGTCCGGAATAAGGTACGAGGTTCGATCCTTTAGTGTTAGATTGTTTATTTCTATTGCATATTGGGAAAGATTGATTTCTGGAGTCTAGCTGTCTGTTGTGGTACCCCAAGCCATAGGAATTTCTCTCCGTAACAGCTCGGGGTACCACAATAGAGAACTAAAGTCCAGAAATCAATCTTTCCCAATATGCAATAGAAATAAAATGTCTAACACTAAAGGATCGAACCTCGTACCTTATTCTCGACGGTTTAAGTAGATCCCCATTGAGCTTTCCAATCTTCAGCTTGAATTGATATAATACTTCCTCAACAACAAGTAAACAATACAAGCATACTATATTTCATGGTGTTAGATCTATTCTAGCATATATAATCAATAATGTAAAAGCATTTGACATATTCCAATGGATACAATATTCATTCAAATACACATTACTGGATAGGAAAAGATATTTCTATTAATATGAATCATAGATTACAAGTGACAACCTCTGACAGCACGTCTGTGAACTGGAGAAACTGAATCCCCCACTTGGGCCTCCATCACTCCGATAGCAAGCTCACTAGCGAAAGGCAAGCTTGGGAAGAACACAACAGTGCTCCAAGGGACAAAGGGATGCAGACTCAAGCATAAGTTCTGGAAACAATGGACTATAGTTTCGTTACTCTCAATTCTCTCCTATGCTTTCAATGTCTCAAGGGGTTCCTTATATAGCTCTTCAAAGGGATACTGAAAGGTCGAATCCGTGTGATCTCAAGGCATATGGAAGGCCAAGAGTCATATGAGTCAGATCCAAGTCAAGGAATGCTCCAAAAGGATTTGGATTATTCATACATCCCGATGTACGTGACTATAGGGGGAATATCCGCGTATGTACGTGGTTATCGGGGGAAAAGCCGTCTATATCACTTTTCTTATGTTTTTAGGGATGATCAAGGACACATCAAAAGACAAAAAGTGGTCCATAGGGGCTAATGATTCTGCAGCAGGACAGGGGAAGGCCATACAATGTGTGATTCACCTAGTGTGGTGAAATATGCTATAACAGATGCCCCCTAATGTATGAGATCAGAGGGTTTATACGATGGCCGAAATAGATTATAAGTCCATCCCAGAAGTGAAGTGATGAAGGTACCCAAATGGAAGACCAACCACCCAATTAGCATAATACCATAATACAACTCTGCATATAACTGCAAATACATATAGCAGTCCCGGATACATAAGAGTACAATGGCCATGAATAGGCATGAAACATGATAACATAGATGTGGTCATCTCCACGTACAATATACATAG
>LPNX010526225.1:318246-363731 GCA_001517045.1 Pseudotsuga menziesii | reverse complement strand
CTCTAGACTCCAATCCCAGAATAAATGATCTGAAGTCGATGGGATGAAATCTGCTGGAAGGAGGGCATTAGGGCATCCCCCATCATCCAACACGAGGTACTCATCAAGGCTGTATAATGTGGAAGGACTCGATCATAAGGTGCACAAACCAGTAACTGTACCGTGAATGGCTGACATGCAAAGTCAAGATAACTGAGGAATGGCCGACTCAAGTTTCAACTTCCTTTGAACAAGAGCATAATGACATATGGTGACTGAATGAAGGCAGCATAGACTCGATATACAAACTGGGATATCTCTATGATGCAGGAGGCATCAATAGAGGCTCCATAGGGACTGGAAGCTTAACCAGTCGGTGGAGATAAACTCAGATAACGAGTACAGCTCCTAAGTCAAACTATAACCCAACCAATGGATGTGATATACAGTGCTCTGTTCGAAGGCGACACGACTCGACAGCTACCAAAGATAATATATTTTCTTGTCCGGATTTTTGGTTTTTCGATTTTTTTTGGTCTTTTTCAGTTATTTGAAAAGCTTGAAAAAAGAATAAACTAGCTTTATAGTTACAAACTAGGAGGAGACAAGTGTCATTAGGGCAAACAAACTAGTTCCAAGCAGTGGAACATACCTATGCTCAATGCAAGGATACATGTGTAGGATATCGACACTCGGGGGAAAATCCCCTCCCGGTAAAAAAGGAATCAAGCTGCGAAGGATATAAAGAAAGGCTCTGCATGGCTAGACATGAGACAAGCTCGGGCTATATGGCTGAAACGCAATGTCAGGCAAGCCGACATAAAGCTCAATAAGACAGGAAAAGCTCATGATAATGCATCCACAACTTGATACAAGGGAGTCTGGGGGATCATGGCCAGCATAAGATCAAGAGGAGTATGAGTCTCTTGCGAAATGTCATGGCAAGACTATACAATGGATTCCCACACCCTAAAGGGAGAAACATTGGCATGGGAACCAAATGAAAATAAGGTGCTAACAAGGGTACCCATGTAAGGTGAGGCTCTACCACTCATATCATGCCACTTCTAAAGCAGCAAGAAGGTTCCGTGACATAATAGAGTGGGTTCGTACCTAAGGTTAAGATGGAGCGGTCATAAGGCAATGCATAAGTGCAAGCGGATGTGAAATCCTAACCTATATGCTAGTTCAGACATAATACCTGTGATAGGAACGAACGGGTCGAAACCTCGGAGAGAGTGTACAAAAATTGGATCCTACATGACAACCATATTAGTCTAAAACATCCCAAAATAGTCAATATAGAATCCAAACTATATGATATAGGGAAGAATGATCATGACAATAGCACCCAAAGGAAACAATGCGGTGAACGATGGGACATAAAAAGCAAAGTAAGGTATAGACCCAACGTTCATGCATCCACTACCACCCCCCATGAGGGTGACCACTGGTGTAAAGACCGAGCGAAGGGAATAAAAGGCCTCCACAAATGAAGTAGAGGATGGAATATGACCATTCCCAAATCAACGAGCACGGTAAGGGGTTGTGATGCCCACAAGTCTAACACCAATGTCTGTACTGGGACCAAGGACGGGTGATAGGATATTAGGCATGCCGAAAATAAAAGGACCCAAACTCAAGAGAGCATAAATATACTCAAGTAACCACGATCCCAAAGGCCAACTAGCACACAAAGAGCACACTCCTAAGAAAATATACAGCCAAAATACAAGCAAACCATGGGGAGGATATGTGAGCTCCCGAATGCAGCAGGTATGTCTCGCCTGGGAGAGGCTCGAAACTCCCATATACTACAAGCGGAGGTACGTAACCAATTATAGTGGCCCTCAGCTTCAACGCATAAAGCGACTGTGCTGTCCGACCTCTACCTAGCCGGGACACATGCAGAATAACCTCTACAAGTACCCCTTCGATATCCTAGGTAAGGTCACTAAGGTCACCTCAATATAATCAAAGCTCAGGCAGATAGTCGCAAGCGGGATTGACCGTATGGGCAGGGTAGCAAAGCCTGAAACTCTCAAAAGAGCCCCCAGATACGAATACAATCCTGGCTATATCGCCGGTGCTACACAGTTACCGACCAGGGGTTATCCCAATCAACAACTGCTCACACTGCCTCGTGCTTAACTCCCTTTTGAGAGGAGGATCCTGAGAATGCTGGTTATATCAAGGATTTCACACACTCCCTCGATAGACACCTAGTTGTTGTCGTTTAGTGATCTTGGAGAATTAACTTACAATGAACTATTCCAAGATCCTAAAACCTAAGCTTGTTGGTGCACTCTAGAAAATAAAAGAGTGTAATTCATTTTAATTTAGAGTTGATTTTAATTGGCTGTAATTACTCAAAGGGAAATGGCCGTGCAACTAATGACATTATGACTCAGCAGTGATATAAATATGCACACCATAACAAACAATGCTAAGTGCAATCTTTGTCAAATGAAAAATAGGCTATGCCACTACATGAGATGCATAAATATATATTTGTTTCTGAATTCCAATGCAATCCTTCCTATATGAAAGCCTAAACACAACTCTCATCCAAGCAATCCAATGCAAGTACCTCCTCAAATCCATATCTAAGATGCAACTAAGAGTGCAACTACTTTGTATTTTTCAATATAAAAGAATGAAAAATGCAATAAAATTCATCCAAAACTCTCAATCTCTGCAGCAAGTATAAAAGACAAGCCCAGCAAGACACCAAGACAAAAAAAGTAATGCACTAATGGAAAAACAAAAAGGAAGAATGACTAAAACTACTTTCAAAGAAAAATCAATGAAAAAGTGGTCTCTGGTCACAAAAGAAGCATCCAACAGACAACATCAGACCCAAGGAAGACCCAACCACACTCACAACCCACCCAACAACTTCCCCCAACATCAAACTCACCAAAAGGGAGGATGTACGTGACTGTATAAAGAACAGCTGCGTATGTACGTGACTTTATGCCAAAAACCCGCATGGAAAGGCACATATACATGACTTTTGGACAAAAAACCGCATGGGAAGGCCCACATACACGGCTTTAGGCCAAAAACCCGCATGGAAAGGCACATATACGTGAATTTTGGCCAAAAACCCGCATGGGAAGGCCCACATACGCGACTTTTGGCCAAAAACCCGTGTGGAAAAAAGGATTTTAGTCTAAAATCTACGTGTATACGCGACTTTTGGCCAAAAATCCATGTATGTACGCGACTTTTGGCCAAAAACCTGCGTATACAGAGAAGGCAGTGGTAAAAAGCAGGCCAAGGATCAAACAAATAAAGGGGAGTGTCAATGGATGAACATACTATAAAATGCGACCCAGAAACAAGGAGAAACAAAGAGCAAGTCAATCATATCAAGCCCATTGTTGCCCCCAAAGGACAACTACTAGGAATTCTCCAGTGGAGTCGCCAATTTTGTTATGGAGAGAAATTCCTATGGCTTGGGGTACCACAACAGACAACTAGACTCCAAAAATCAATCTTTCCCATTATGCAATAGAAATAAAATGTCTAACACTAAAGGATCGAACCTCGTACCTTATTCTGGACGGTTGAAGTAGATCCCCGTTGAGCTTTCCAATCTTCAGCTTGAATTGATATAATACTTCCTCAACAACAAGTAAACAATACAAGCATACTATATTTCATGGTGTTAGATCTATTCTAGCATATATAATCAATAATGTAAAAGCATTTGACATATTCCAATGGATACAATATTCATTCAAATACACATTACTGAACAGGAAAAGATATTTCTATTAATATGAATCAGAGATTACAAGTGGCAACCTCTGATGGCACATCTGCAAACTGGAGAAACTGAATCCCCCACTTGGGCCTCCACCACCTCAATCCTCCATCACTCCGATACCAAGCTCACTAGAAAAAGGCAAGCTTAGGAAGAACACAACAGTGCTCCAAGGGACAAAGGGATGCAGACTCAAGCATAAGTTCTGGCAACAATGGACTATAGTTTCATTACTCTCAATTCTCTCCTATGCTTTCAATGTCTCAAGGGGTTCCTTATATAGCTTTTCAAATGGATACTGAAAGGTCGAATCCGTGCGATCTCAAGGAATATGGAAGGCCAGGAGTCATATGAGTCGGATCCAAGTCAAGGAACGCTCCAAAAGGATTTGGATTATTCATACATCCCGATGTACGCAACTATAGGGGGAATATCCGCGTATGTACGCGGTTATCGGGAAAAAATCCGCGTATATCACTTTTCTTATGTTTTTAGGGATGATCAAGGACACATCAAAAGACAAAAAGTGGTCCATAGGGGCTAATGAGTCTGCAGCGGGACAGGGGAAGGCCATACAATGTGTGATTCACCTAGTGTGGTGAAATCCGCTATAACAACGATAGAACATAAGAACAACTTACAACTATATAGAGATACATAAAGTGCATGATAGAGTTCTGTAAGTAAATAATGTTCCATCTAGGTATTTTTCACTAGCCTATAAATTTTATTTTATTTTTATTTTTGGGGACATTACATGGAGACACCATACCTCTAATATTTTCTTCTGTATATGACATGCGTTCTGATATTTCAGAGCCTCATGATCTTTTTTACATGTTTATGAAGGTTCTTCATCAAATTGGGAAGGAGATTCATGATTTTATTAACGATATGGAAGCTACACATGATGCAAATATTGTTTGAATCTTTTGATGTTGTTTGGGAAAGAGTTTGCAGATATATACTTTCCATGGTTGAATATGCTATTAGATCCTAGTATGCTTGCAGAAAAATACATTCTTATGATTCCCCTCAATATCAAATGATGATTGTCAAAGGGATTCTCCATATGATCTTTGTCTACAACACTTTGATGCATTGATACATGATCTTGGTATCCACAACATATTCACCAAAACCATCACTAAGAAGTTGTTATTTCAAATCATTCAAATGAATAAGAGGACCTATCGAATACATTTTTTGTTATTTGTGTCATATCCAGTTTTGAGGGGAGGGTTTGTCCCATGAGTTTTTCCTCCTTACCTCGGTTAGATGGATTAATAAAATTTTGTTGTAAAAGGTGACTTGTGGCTTAGTTGTCAAGGCCTTAATAAATCATTTTGGTATAAGTTTTACTAACTTAGGATTAAGGGGGGGTGTTAGAGAAATAATATACACTAGTACCATGGTGATCTAACTGGGAGACATAATCACATGTTTTGTGTGTATGTTGTATGGTCTAACTTAGGTTATATTGATTAATACTGGTCAAATAGGTGATTCTAGCTCACTAATTGATAGCTCAGGCACTCTAATTTGGTCATTTTGTCATCAAGGAACTTGCATTAAATGCAAACCACTTATATCTTTGACTAGGGGTGCTAGTGTGTGAATTTGGTTGTTTTGTGGTTTTCTTGGGCATTTATTTGGATCCTAGAGACTCTCCTACTCACTCATGCGTTCTCCCATGCTATCCTTCTCCCATTTATGACCCAAGAAGGCTTCTTACCTGTTCACACATGGATTCATTATTGTTTGGTTAGGTTTGGGAGCATATTGGTTAACCTAGGGGGGTTTAGGGGTCAAATTCTAGCCTGACACTTGTATGCATTCACATGGCCTCCAAGGGCTCAAAACTTTTCCCCAATGTATTATAAATATGTACTATACACATATACAAGATGTACTGTAATAATATGATCAGTTATTAGCACAATTCACATGTGTTATTTTAGTGTCTTTTACTATTCTCTTGCATATTTTTTCAAATACTTTGAGTGTGAATATTTATCTAGCTCATAGATCTTGCTGAGAATCAATTCTCATAGAAGAAGCTCAACAAGGATTATGTTTTTGGCGTCATTTTTAGGGAGATCAAATTCATTGAGGTGACTTATCTGAGAAAGAATGACATTTTGGTAAGTCTTAAGTCCTCATTGTACGTGATTGCATATATTTTTAAAAGGACTAACCTCTAGGTTTACCTAGATACTCCAAAAAGAACTCGTCCTACCCCATCAATCAGGTACTCTCTTGTTTTGTTTAGTACTTTGGTGATATTTGCTTAACTAACATGGTAGGTCTCACCTAAAGACTCAAATGAAAGAAAAATAAATTGATCTTCAAAGACAAGGAAGCTTGACGAGATGCCATCTAATTACAAAATCTGGATGGATACATTGGATTTTTTGTGCATTCTGTGATTTCCACAAAAGTATGACATTCAAGATGGTGGGAATGAACTTTTCCCATTGTTCAAGTAGTATAAGTACCATGTAACAACACATGTGTAGGAATTCATGCAATTCATATGGGAAAGAAACATCATGCATGACCATATCATGATGAGGCTATTACCACTATCTTTTCACCTAGAAGACAACTTATATGTTAAGAATTGGTATGATGGTTTTCCTTTTAAAAAAAATTCTTCACTCAAGCAGTTCATTGATGCATTCAACATGGATTAGGATTACGGTGTCGAAGAATAGGAAATAAAGGCTATGAGAAACAAAATATGTGAAAAAACACTGGGAAGAAGCCAAAATCGAGATGATTCAAGAAACATAATCAAAGATAATATTCCATTTGAATTCAATGATCCTGATAACCCGAGTACTATTGAAATGGAAATAGGTTCCCCTCCACTTGATTTATCATGATTCCCAAAAGATTAATATGAGTTACCAAAAGTGTTTGAGCATGCCTTCCAGGGTGACAATGATAATGTTTCAAATCATGTGGAATGGTTTATGACTTTGGATTCAAAATATGGTATTAAATAAAAATAAGAATTTTACATGCGATCATTTTTCCTCCACTTGGGAGGAAAGGCCCTTACCTAGTTTGTGGTCCTAGATAAAGGGGTGATATCATCCTTTGAAAATTTTGTGGAAACATTTTGTAGCCATTGGAATGAAGAAAAACATGAGGAACGGATACCTCATGTCAAGCATGCAAGGGACTTGTTCAGTAATGAATCCCAAAATAAGGATAAGGTCGAAGTCACCATTCTTCAAGGTCCAAATGAGGATATATCAAGAGTATTAGATGAATCTTCCGAAGGATATGAATACAATGATGGTCCTATAAATGAAGATTGATAATTTATATCCAAATAAGATGAAGAACGGAAAGATAGGATGAGTTTTCCCTTCCAACATACATAAAATCCTTATGACATACCAAATATTTGGGAACATAATGATGAGAATGTTGAGGATGATGGTTATAGGACATTTATGGGTCCACCTTTCTATAATTCCTTGAGACCAGGTATAATTGTAACCATATCTTGTAGCAAGGAATAAAATCTTGATGAAGTTACTTGGGTTGAGCCATAATTTTACATTGTATCAGATGAAGAGACTTCAATCACCCTAAGCAAGGATGATGAGGACATGATCTATGAAGACATTGTGGAACAAGGTATGATTGTTAATTCTCCTTGTGAGGCTAATGATGAAGAATGGATGAACCCTTTTTCCACTATAATTGAAGAATAAACATCGCTATACTTTGCAGATAGTGTTTATATGCAGATGGCCAATTTTGATGAAAGTTTTGAAGATTTGAGACCCCATATCTCTGGGGATCCTTCTGTTAGGATTATATAATCTTCCCTTATCCATATATACTCCATTTGATCTTCTTTCCTAACTTAGAGAGACATTATTACTATACTAGAGTGTGGTGACAACATATAGAGGTTAACTGCCACTTCCTGCATGAGTTTATGTGCCTTTGATACCAATATCTACATTATACGAGACCAATCTGAGTGCCACCTATAGCCTCCATCAGTTGGTTGTGGTAGGTAGGAAGTTATGCTGAGTCAACCTCAAGTTACATTCAGTTAAATAACTCTCAGTTAGTCTAGCACCAGTTTTTCATGGCTCCATGCGGAAGTGGCTCTTTTTTCCTATTACCTCATTAGTTTAATAGGTTTAACTAGTTTAACTAATTGTTAGACTGATTTAGACATCAGGAGTTAGACTACTGGACCCCATGTACTGATTTAGACACACCTAGTTAGCTATTTAGTGATCTTGAGTTGGTAGATTCGAATCCTAACCACACGATTCAAATTCTCCTGATTGTAACACTATTGTATTAATGTTGGATTAATGAAGATTAATGTTGTCATTAACGGATCAATTATGATCATATTTATCTCAAATTTGTGTTGTTTAGTGTACATTGTTCTTGATATTCCACTCATAATCCTACATCACAATTTCTCTCATTTTCCTATAGATCAATGGTTCACAAATTCAACATGGTGTCGGATCATTGTTTAGGCTAGAAACAAGTCTTTTCTGATCTCCATTGTACACTAGAAGTAATTGAGTTTCCACATAAATCCCGAAATGATAGCCTCACACGGTCTGAATTCTATTTAGATATTTCTATCTAGGTGCTACGAACTCTGAGAAAGTGTACATGTTGAGGTGGAAAGGATTGAAATTGACATGATTGCGAGTTGAATTTTATTTTTGCAGTTTTTTTGCAGGTACCTACGTATATTCTTGAGGAATTGACCATTTTAGCATATATAAACATGGATTCTTCAGGTCTTGTATCCTGAATCCTTACACCCTTCAACTACTCTGATTGGAGGGAATATATGCAGGTGTCCTTCCACAAGCTTGGCCTAAATAAGATGACTATGGGAAGAGAAAATGAGCCCCAACATCATGTTGAGAAGAACAAAATTTTGAATCACCTTGATGAGGTTCTATTAAAATACATCATGGATATTTTATAAATGTGCTCTATGTGCCATCCCTTATAGAATTTTTTTTATCTATATACCAAATGACTCATAGTGGATCACCAAAGAAAGTGGTATTTGGACCTGCCTCAATAGAGATCATAGATATCTCAACTAGGAATATTAAGGTGAAAGGTGTTACATAACATGTCTCCAAATCATATGAATTCTCACATTCCATTCCATATTAAGATCTAGTACAACCACAACTTCTATTCGAAGCAGATAAAGGTATCAAAACTCATTTACTTCCATTTGTGGATACAAATTTATCGTCTAATATTTTAGATTCAGATGAAGAGGAATACAAACAATATTTTGATATTGAGCTTACACCTTAAGAGTATCTAGATATAGATCTAACATCTATTTCATCTCAACAACCTAAATGGGCCTAGAATCTCATTGAAGCAGCTGGGGATGTTGCTGGGAATCTAGATGATATAAGAAGAACAAGGCCCAGTATAAGAAAGAGTATGTTACACTGTTCCAAACAGATCCACCTCTCCTTGAGAGGTGCTTCATGATGTTGGTATCAGATCCTCAAACATTTAAAGAGGCTTTCCATGATCCAATATGGAAATCAACTATGGATGAGGACTTTGATTCGCTACAAGACAATAGAACTTGGGAACTTGTCCCATAACCTCTAGGGAGTAAAATTGTGCAGTGAAAATGTGTCTACAAGACCAAGATAGCTTCTTATGGATAAGGACTTTGATTCCCTACAAGACAATAGAACTTGGGAACTTGTCCCCTTGCCTCCATGGAGTAAAATTGTTCAATGAAAATGGGTCTACAAGACCAAGATATCCTATTATGGATGAGGACTTTGATTCACTAAAAGACAATAGATTTTTGGAACTTGTCCCCTTATATCCAAGGAGTAAACTTGTTAAGTGAAAATGGGTCTACAAGACCAAGATACTCACAGTTTCAAGGATTGGACTATAATAAGATATTCACTCCAGTAGCAAGAATGGAGTCCATCACATTTGTCTTGGTAGTTGCAACTTCAAAAAGGTGGGAGGTACATCACATGGATGTAAAAAGTACTTTCCTCCATGGTGAATTGAAGGAGAATATTTAGATGAAAAAACCTTAAGGGTACATTAAGGGTTCCTCCTTAGTTTTGAAAACTGAGGAAATCGCTCTATAGCCTCAAATAAGCCCCAAGGGCATGGTATTTGAAAATGGATTTCTTCCTCATGTCACAAATATTTGAAAGATGCAAATCACATTGTGATGTTTATATGTAGAAGAAAGAAGGATCCCTGGTATTTATTGTGTGACATGTAGATGAATTTCTCATTACTAGAAGCTTTGTTTCTAGATTCAGAAGCATTAAGTCAGCTATGAACAAAGCATTCTCTATGACTAATCTAGGACTGTTAAGAAAGTTCATTGGTCTTGAAGGAAGTCAAAAGACTTTGGGAATAATGATATCTTAGTCCAGATACTCATTATACATGCTTAGGATATTTCACATGGGAGAATATAAAGAAATCACTTTTCCCTTCCTATCTGGCATCAGGATAGAAGAAGGTGGATCTACATCATTGATAGACAATAATCTTTTTATATAGTTGATTGTGAGTGTTAGGCGAAATATATGTCGTAATAATTACGTTGCAGTACAGTTGCCCAACTATTTACTTGTCAACCCAGGGTACGTAAACTGACGAAGCACGTGCACTATTTGTGCAGGACTGAAGTAGATCTAATCTAAATCTAATTTGCTGAAATCAAATTAATCTAGGAAAGCATTGAAACACTAACTAGGAAAACATGAAATTGCGTAAGAGAAATACAACATGTAAAGAGTTAACAACAATGACATATGTGAGCTCACATCCACAAATCAATAATCAAATGACAACCATGAAAGCATAACAATGAAAGCTTGAATCATATTAAGAATCTCAAATCAAAGACTAATCTAACCAATACAAAATCCAATCCAATCCAACTTCATTACAACCCTCCTACAAGCTTAATCTAACTTAATGAAAACTTCCCCTTTCAATGGAGAGGGAGCACTCTTTTTTATACATGAGAGGCCTTAAGAAAAAGATAAGAACAGATCCACTATTCTCTCAACTACTCTCAACCACTTTCCTCTTATTACAAGATATGGTTCCTTCAAATCCTCATGAATCCTAGATAAGATATGCCAACCAAATCTTCCATGACCTTATCCTTAAGAATAGGCTTGAATAACTATCTCTTTTGGAATGGTGTAAGAGATATTCGAGAAGTCTCTTTGAATTAATCATTTACATATTCCTACACATTACAAAGCTCACACATAATTGAGATATATATATGAGAAACATGTATATTTTCTAATATTTAATCATAAATTCACTTTTAATACTAAAATGAATAAAGTGGAAAATAATAATGTAAAACCCAAATGTATTTATGAAAAAGATATGATGAAGGGTTAATAGGGTGATGAAATGTAAGGAATGGTGAAGGAAAAGTGGATGAAAATACGACATTTCTGAGTCCTGACATCTCCCCCCAACTCAAGGTGTTGCATGTCCTCATGCAACCATGCATGGATCTTCTGAAGAACCTTTGGCATATAAACTTTGGCTTTGATTGATGATGTCTTTTTAATGATGAATGTTTCCAAGATATGTGGGAGACATGAGTAGCAGCTGGCATTTTCTATGGTTGGTTCTTGTGTAACCACCATGAATATAAGAATGTTGGTTCTTGTGTTAACAACATTCATTTAATTATTTATTTATTTATTTTTTTGCTTGCTGTTATGATAATACACACTTCAATGGAACTCATAAGCTATCAATGTGCATAAGAGAGCATCACTGAGTATAAGAAAGCCTTTTCTCAATCTGGTATGAATCATGCCAATGTATATCAATGCATGAAGTAAAGTGCATCAGGGGATCGTTGGAAAAGAAATTTTTGGGAATGGTAAATGGGATGAAAATGGAATGATGACAATGAAAAAAATGTGGTCTCCCCCCAACTCAAGATGTTGCATGCCCTCATGCAACATAGTGTAGGTCATGGAAGGGAAAAGGAAATGAAGTGTGGTGAGGGAATTTTCCAAAATATTCAAGTCAGCATAGAAGGAATTTCATGATCAAATCTTAGAAAACAACATACCTCCACTCACCCAAAATGTAGATGAACTTTGCAATAGGAATGTAGTTGTTGCGGCTGTTGGATCAGGAAATTGTGATTGGTACAGTAGCTGCAACTACTATATCCACGGGCACAAAGAATATGTGACTGCGACTGTTGGAAGATGGAAGGTGTCACTAGTGTAGGATCATGAAAATGTAGCTGTGAATGGCGTCGTTGCTGTAACGTGAAAGATGGCACTGCTGTAGGAGCATGTGAAAGGTGAATGCTACTGTAGCAGAACTACTGTAACAACAACTGCTGGAACTACTAAAACAACAACCGCTGGAACTAATGTAACTGTCATAACATCGACTGCTATAACAATGATGACAGCAACGACTGGAACTACAAGGATGGTCACTACTGAATCAGAGCATGTGAAGTGGAGAGATCTGAACTGGTGCTGATGAAAATGAGGAACTCTCAGACTCTCATAGATAGATTCAAGCTACTATAACTGCTGAGGGAATCAGGAAAAAGTGTATAGTCTTCATCCGCTACAAACCCGATGGTACAAGTCTAATCATGCGAATGGATGTGTCGATTTCGAGCATGAAGAGAAATCACTGGATTACCGACCATTGATGAATGCCATTAACCAATGCGAGAAAACTCACCATTGATGTCAATGAGTGTCAAGGTACCCGAGTACATCTTGCGAAGTGCGAATGGATGTGCTGAGGTCGAGCCACTTACAAGATCTGATGATCAAGGGACATTGATGTATTCCCATGATCTTCAGCAAGAGAACTTGCCATTAAGGCATGCAAGCCTCTAGGTACTCAAAATGGACTCTATTCTATATCCCAGATAAGGTGCTGAAGTCGATGGGGCAAGACTATTGAAAGGTGGGCCTTAAGGAATCCCACATCAGTCAACGCGAGTTTATACAAAAGATTTGGTAGGACTATAACAAAGATCTTAGCAGTGAAAGGGTTTATGGAAATGAAATCAAGTAAGTGTAATTGTGGAAAAGGAGGAGACTGGTTTTATTCAGAAGGCAAATTGGCATAGAGAAAGAAGGAAAAAATGAACTGAAAATGATAAAGGAAATGATGTATGCTGCTCAGAAAAATAGATGTGGAAGGATGGAAAATGGCTGTACTACAGGGATGATCAATCTGCTACGAAGGAGGAATGTGAGGAAATATTTCAGGATGCAAAAGGGTTTTCCAATGATTTTCGTGTAACAGCAAGTGTCAGTATGTTTATGAGGAGTGACAGCTCCTACAAGCTGTCAATAAAGCATATTTCTCAAAAGTTTTGAGATTATTTGAAGGAAGGCGAGCGTTGTCATTCCTGCAATCATACTTAGTACCAATCCTGCACTTAAAACTTCGTGAGAGAATCGTAGAATGCAAAAATAAGTAGGAATGGGGCAAATCGAAGAAAATAAAATGAATTTGTATACCTGTGCCCTTGCGCTCGTGTAATCATCAATGACTGCATGAAGTGACTTTAAGAAAGACAAATTAAGATTAAGCACATTGTGTTAAGGAATTAGAGAATGTCCATTTGCGTTAGTATTACAATTTGTAAGAGCGATATGGTCTCTAAAATTCGGAAAGTGTAAATGTGTGGCTGAGATCCACTATCGAATGTTCAGAGTAGGAGTTTCACTAATTTGGTGCATTAATCGCAATTGATGCTTTGCATGATCAACCTGTACATCGTTAGATAAAATATTCAATGCATTCAATGCCCTCTTACAAATAGAAACCTGTAATATGCTTTGTGCAAAAACACATCAATCAATTAAACAAAGTCCGGCACTCATCAATTATTGTGTGCAAGTTTTCATGAGGAGCAAGACGTGGTTTATGCACATTTGTAGGGATTCGTTCTCAGGGATATTTTTCTTTAGTTAAGTTTATGGCACGAGAGAAACACTATTCAAATAACTCACCTTTAATTCAATCATGTGGTAGATATTGGATTCAAAAAAATGATCAGGAAAAACCAAAATTCTAAACCCACTGGAATACCCTGGTTTCAGTACAATCTTTACCTATTCCACATCTCAAAGTAGATATATATATACCAAAAATTTTGTTGAAAAGCCTCCCCAAGTTGATGACAGAAAGTGCGTTAAAGCTAGCTACAACAAGATCGACCTGCACGAGTTCATGATGCACGGCCATCAGTGTGCAGTTCTGTGCAGCTGTGATGCTTCTAGGACCGCCCTGAAAACAACAAATTTGGATGGTGGTCGATCTAATTTTACCGCAAAGAAAAGAAATATTTGTGCAATTGACTCCATTTCAGCTTCATCTATGGCCTGGATATATATATATATATATATTTAAGTTCCATTCTTTGAAGAGCTAGCAAGTAGATTAAGACGATTTAAAGATGATGCAACCACACATGGCGCACTAGCAGTATAAAGAGATTCCAGCTACTCTATTAATCCAAAATAAGAGACGTGGTCGTGATGGTGCTTGCGTGAGAAAGCTTCAAATGCAACATATGGTTTACTAATGGTGGTCTCTAGTTCGTTATTAGTAGCGTTGAGGCTCGAAACTTGACAACCCATGGTAATTTCAAGCGAACACACAACCATATAAAATAAAGTACTAGATTTCCAAGCTGTACTCAATCGTTTTCGTTAGCGTGCTGCTCAAAACCGGGAAAAATTGCTAGAATTCGAGCAAGAAAAAGCCAAAAAGCATTGGAACAACACCTTTTTGATGTATGCATATACCACAAATAATATAGCAATGAAAAAGTGGCAGAGGAAGAGATGGTCCCAATGGCCAGAGTACCATCTGAGCATCCAAATTTGACCATCGGTTTTGTAGCACATGGAGTTGTTGGTCCCAAGCATGAACTACGATGGTATAGTGATCGTTTTGACTGCTTAACACACAAAATGTTAGGCAAGTAGGGAGCTGTGAATTGTTCATCCAAAATTTTAGGCAGGTAGGGAGCTGTGCATTGTTCATCTAAAATGTTAGGCAGGTAGGGAGCTGTGCGTTGTTCATCCAAAATGTTAGGCAGGTAGGGAGCTGTGCATTGTTCATCCAACATCTTTGTGCGTCATCCATCCTGATCTTGTTTCTTTCATCCATCAAGATAAGCCAATTTCATTAAGTGTAACACAAAGCATCAGAAAAAATAACAAAAGGCGTTTAAGGTACAACACGATAGATCATGATCTTAATACCTAAAATATCAAGTGGATAATCATTGCAACTTTACCGATCGAAAGGAGAAATAGTTACCTCATCTTATGCGGGCCAAAATCCAAACCTACATGCTCAATTGAATAGAATTACATACATGATATATCCTTCATGCACGAAGTAATGACAAAGTGTTTCAAAATGATGCAGACGATCGTGAAGATTTATGAGAGATAGAAACAATGATTTGAATTCCATCGGTAGTGGTATGGACATGTTCTGTATGGTGCACAGAGAAAGGCAATTAGGTTTTGTTGGCAGTGGCTCAATCACTGCTTCGTGAAAGCATGGATTGGGTACTGTAATGACGCGATAAATTATGGCCCAACACATAGAGCATGCAAATGAGGGACTCCTGTTTCTGGAAGACAGCATGTAAATGGGCCTCCCTCACGATAAATACAGGATGATAATGAATGGTATGCACGCCAAGAGAGCCTGAGCTGTTGGACAATTATTAGCACTAGAAAGGAGTGATAAGAAAAACCTTGATGCACTTACTCACTATTGATTGGAAGATTAGAGAATAATCATGGCTAGTGCAGTCAATGGGTCTGGAATACTTCATCTAATAAATGTAAAGGAAAAGCAACGAAAGGAACCTGCAAGGACCACTTACCCGGATGTGAATAAAAGCAAGCTTGACAACTAAATTTATCGTTTAAGCCTATGATATGTTGCACGTGAACGAAAGCTGGACTTCATTGCTTGGCAGTATTGGGACAGAGATTTTGAGCAATCTCAAAGACTGTTTATATTTACAATTGTGATTATTGTTCTCTCCAAGCCGTCAACTTAGGTTTTCATTAGAGGTGATCCTCGAGACTCCTCAACTGGATAACGCAATCAGGTTTCATTTTCTTCATTAGGGGCATGGCCGAATTTCAATATGTGAAAGAAGATCCATCTTTGGTTTTAATAGCAATGTGTTGATCACAGCGATGAAAGGGCCAACTATGGCAGACTGACACATCTCTGAATAAGTTAGAACTAATAAAAATTATAATCGTACAAATTTCGCAGCATGTCAACAAAAATGCACTCATAGAATTGTGAAAGTACAAGGTAGTGTTGGTTGTCCTTCTCACAAACTATTTGGAATCTCTATTAATAATCATGCAAAACAAGTTTAAAATGATCATCGCTCGTAGAATAACCAGAGATTGTTTGACAAGAAAGGGAAAGGAGATCTTGTTTTACTTGCTTCCTGGTAAGAAATATTAACTGCATAATTGGAGAGATATTCCTTCTCTATTCTCTATCTCATCCCAACCTTGCCCGGCTTGTTTTTGATATGCCGACAATAAAATATTCTTGCAATGGAATTGTTTTTCCAGACCCGTCATCATGGAAATTGAAGTTAGGATGCACGAGTTTTAGCTCCACAAAAACTCCACTCGTAGATCTGCTAGCTCGGAAGGTATCCTTGCTTGGTATCGAAAGAACTCAACCTAAGTGTATCGTCAAAGTTCATGTGGCAAGCCATGGGGTTGGATCACTTTTTTATTAGCAAAATCAAGAAAGTCATAGACAAATTTCAAGCGAATCACGAAATAAACAAGAATAATAGTACCAGCGAAAGGAGTCTCATTTCTCAATGGCTTTAAGCGATCAAGACTATTGCTTGCTATTGCTTTACCGTGCAGGCAGCTCTACAAACCATCTGACTGAATCAGCAAGACCAGTAAGTCGGGAAGCCTATGTGGCGCATGATCTTCAAAGACATATGTAAGTTGGGGCAGTTCGTAAAGAGACCGGATTGGCTCGGGAGATTTGGAAAATTAAATGTTGTCCCCGTAATAGTAGGTAGGTTTTAAGTGCGAAAATATCTCCCTGGGTAAACTATTCACCATATGATTTCAAAATTTGGACTAACAAGATCCAGTGAACGACACACCAAAATGGGGAGCATAGGAAAACGGTATGGATTTTAACCTCCCGATTTTTAGATAAAACCTGACGTATTTAAAATGCAAGATCCGATGGGACAGGAGCCGTGAATCCAGACGAATCAAGCACTCCCTAATTGATTTACGATCTGGATGAATTAGTCAGGCAGAACAGTTGGTTTTAAAAATTGATTCGATTAGCCTAATCACAGAGAGATCAGCCATGAGAATTAACCTCCAGATTTTATCCTTGCAAGATGCTTTGACAATGTCATTTACTAGGATTAGATCGGTGGCACAAAAATCCATGCTGGTAGAACTGCTCCATATGATTCGCTCTGATTCTGGGTCTACAATCCCAGGCTTTCAGTTATAACAACATCTGTTCATATCAGCGTTGAAAATTTTAAGTTTGTTCCCAACTAATATTAGAAAATTGGTAAGGATTGGCAACAACCAGAAATTCAAGATGGGTGATTTGAAATTTTAGTAAATTCATTGTCTTTCTTGTTTTTTTTTTTCAATTACAGTTTTAATTTTGAATCAACTTTTCAACAATGTCTCTACCATCGTTTTTCTTTACTCACCAAGAGCTTCGTATTTTATTATTTTGCAGATTGAACATGCAAAGTTGAATGCCAAAGATTTGTAGCTTCAAATGCAAGGTTGGCAAGTGGTGACGACTAGAATCAGACTGACACAATTTGATTGCAATTTGATTGCAGCAGGATACTTTTCACCCTTACTGTTGCAGCAAATAAATTATCATTGAGCAGATGTGGATATCCGGACTACTGCAACTCAAATCAGACCAAATTCTGAAAACTAAAAGTAGCAGCTCAGTTAATTGCATCACACAGTTGCAGCATGTAGAAACGCAGCTCCTATCTTGCAGATTTTTTTCTTTTAAAGTTGGTTTTATTGAATTATCGAATGATCCTAATACGCCTATTGGTTTATTGCAGATCAAGGAGGAACACACAAATTTATGTTCGATATTTTGCAGATTTAAAAGAAAAATATTTGAGCAAATGGAACAAATTTTGAGGAATAGCGGATTAGGCAATTTTTTCTCATCATCAAAAATATTCCCTAAATCATTTTTAATCATCCCTACTTTTTGATCCTCGCGATCGCACGAAGCGCGGAGGAGAGCATACTCATTCAACACTAAATTAAATATGAAAATGAAAGCAGAAACTAAAAATGAAGACCTACCTACTCTATGCTAATTATGATTTAGAAATATGCTACGTGTAGTCAAATTTCCAATGGAGCCATGCACATAAAAGTAACAGTAACATGTTCAGTGGTAATTTTTCAAATGAAAGATGAAGATTTAAAAGAATGAGTGAATCTTCTTGCTGTAACGGAAAACTAACTAAATAAAAAAAAAACTAAATTGATCTAATTTTGTACTTACCTGGAACCATCGTTCAATATAGCTTTCGTAAGCACATTTTCCCTCACTCAGATAATGTTGCAACTCCTTGTCATCTTCCTCAATATCTTGTTTGAATGATTGTTCGTCATCAAATATGCAGGAGTCTTCAGATACTGATTCCTCGTTCGTTTCTGAAGGAGTATTTAAACTTTCGGCTGCTGTCAGGATCTCCTCTTCCAGAGAAGAGGAGACTCTAATTTTTGCAAGGATGTGAGCGAGTTGTTCCAAGTTTACACTCATAGTTAAATCATATTGTAAAAGGGGTTCTTACATCATCCAAGTCAAAATATGAAAACTGAAAATCACACTTGCTAAAAACAAAACACTCTTGTTAAAACACATGAAAACCTCTTCACAGTTGCAGAAATTGAAATTGCAAAAACATGCTTGCAGAAATTGAAATTTACGCTAAATTGCATAAATTGAAATTTACACTAAATTGCAGAAATTGAAACACACTTGCAGAAATTGAAATTTACACTAATTTGCAGAAATTGAAATTTACTCTAAATTGCAGAAATTGAAATTTACGCTAATTTGCAGAAATTGAAGCACACCCTTCATGCCCTTACCCATATGTCACCTCAGGGTTAGGAGCATGAATAATCACACTTGCATGAAAAATAAATTAATACCTCAATCCCTTGTGTTGCCCCGGCAACGGTGCCAAAATGTTAGGCGAAATATATGTCGTAATAATTACGTTGCAGTACAGTTGCCCAACTATTTACTTGTCAACCCGGGGTACATAAACTGATGAGGCACGTGCACTGTTTGTGCAGGACTGAAGTAGATCTAATCTAACTTAATCTAATTTTCTGAAATCAAATTAATCTAGGAAAGCATTGAAACACTAACTAGGAAAACATGAAATTGCGTAAGAGAAATACAACATGTGAAGAGTTAACAACAATGACATATGTGAGCTCACATCCACAAATCAATAATCAAATGACAACCATGAAAGAATAACAATGAAAGCTTGAATCACATTAAGAATCTCAAATAAAAGACTAATCTAACCAATACAAAATCCAATCCAATCCAACTTCATTACAACCCTCCTACAAGCTTAATCTAACTTAATGAAAACTTCCCCTTTCAATGGAGAGGGAGCACTCTCCTTTATACATGAGAGGCCTTAAGAAAAAGATAAGAATAGATCCACTATTCTCTCAACTACTCTCAACCACTTTCCTCTTATTACAAGATATGGTTCCTTCAAATCCTCATGAAACCTAGATAAGATATGCCAACCAAATCTTCCATGACCTTCTCCTTAAGAATAGGCTTGAATAACTATCTCCTTTGGAATGGTGTAAGAGATATTCGAGAAGTCTCTTTGAATTAATCATTTACATATTCCTACACATTACAAAGCTCACACATAATTGAGATATATATATATATGAAAAACATGTATATTTCTAATATTCAATCATAAATTCACTTTTAATACTAAAATGAATAAAGTGGAAAATAATAATGTAAAACCCAAATGTATTTATGAAAATGATATGATGAAGGTTTAATAGGGCGATGAAATGTAAGGAATGGTGAAGGAAAAGTGGATCAAAATACGACATTTCTGAGTCCTGACAGTGAGCCTTCTATACCTCACACATACAAAACCATATTATCCTATGTTCTGAGTGTTGTTGGTAGATACATGCAAGAGCCACATAAGTTGTACTGGAAGCAAATAAAGCGTATCTTGCAATATGTGCAGGGTACTAGATATTATGGGATCAATTATGCAGCTGGTGCATAGCTTGATCTCATAGGTTCAGAGTGGGATAGAAATGGGAATTATAGGAAATCCACTTCAGGATTTGTGTTTATGTTGGTATCTGGGCCAATTTCTTGGTCCAGTAAGAAGCAAGCATCTCTTTTACTCTCTTCAACAAAAGCCGAGTATATGGGAGTTGTAAATGGATGTATTTAGGATGTTTGGTTGCATGGAATCTTGACAAAATTTGAGATTCACACTACACCTTAAGTGAAAATATACTGTGACAACCAAGGTACCATAAAGATATCCAGTGATCCATTTTAGAAGAAGTGGATGAAGCACATCAAGGTTCACATGCATTATATTCAGGAACTAGTGCATGTCAAAAACTATCACATTGCATTCCTTCCCTATAGAGGAGAATATTTTAGATATATTCACCAACTCCTTCACAGAAAATAGATTTGTCTTTCTCAGATCTCTTCTTGGTGAAAAGGCTTGATTCATTGTTCTTGATTCACTGCTTTTTGATGGGGGGTGGGGTTCCCATGAGGTTTTCCCCATTTTCCTTAGTTTATTAAGCATCCTTTTGTTTTCATTAAATTGTATGGGTGACTTTTGTCCTAGTTTCTATGGAGCAAATTTTTCCAAGTTAGGATTAGTGGGGGGTGTTAGGATTATATAATCCCCCCTTGTCCATATATAGTCTATTTCATCATATTTCCTAACTTAGTGAGACATTATTAGTATATTAGAGTGTGGGGAACAAATATAGAGGTTAACTTCCACTTACTTCATGTTCATGCATGAGTTTATGTGCCTCTGAGACCAATCTCTACATTATAGGAGACCACTCTCAGTGCCACCAGCAACCTCTATCTGTTGGTTTTTGTAGGTAGGAATTTATGTTGAGTCAACCTCTAGTTATATTCAGTTAGATCGCTCTCATTTAGTCTAGAGCTGATTTTTCATGGATACATGGGGAAGTGGCTCCTTTTTCCACCTACCTCATCAGTTTAACTGGTTTAACTAGTTTAGTTGATTGTTGGACTAATTTAGACATCAAGATTTAGATTAGTGGCTCCCATGCAGTGATTTAGGCACACCTAGTTAGCTATTCAGTCAGCTTGAGCTGGTAGATTCAAATACTATCCACATGATTTGAATTCTCCTTATTGCAACACTATTGTGTTACTATGGGATTAATGAGGCTTGATGTTGTAATTAACTGATAAATTCTTATCATATTTGTCTCAAATTTTTCTTTTTCAATGTATATTGTTTTTGATATTCCACTGCATAATCATAATTCACAATTTATCGCATTTTCATGTAGATCAATGGTTCACAAATTCAACACCTTCCATGATGTCTCTATCATACTCATCCTTAAGCAGGGAAGCATGTTGCATAGAGAATTCTTTTATTGATATTCAACATATGATGAGCCTAGGTTATCACTCTGAGTTGTACTCCTCAATAGCCACTAAGAAAGTTGTTCATCCCACTTTGAGTTACATTGGTATACCCTTAATGATACATATCAGCAATACCAAGGAAAGTAGGTGGATAGTTATGATTCTCTTCCCTCAATTCCATAGTATTTATTGTTTATATTTCCATTTGAAGCATGAAGGTATGGATTAGATTGTTGAAAATTTCAAAATTTCACGGATTATTTGGGTTACTAACATAATGGTGGAAAAGATAGGAAATATACTTGTATGTCCAAAAAAATTCTTGATTAAATACAAAGATTGGTTGTACATCACATAGGAAGATTTGCAAGATCTGACTCTACAAATAGCATCCCAAGTTCATGGTTTATGGGTGAATTTCAGGAAGAAGTTTTTCTTAGAATACATGTACATGATGAAGGTGTATAAGACTAGAAGCATGGATTAATGAATCTTGTCAAAATAATGTTTCTTTGTGGCACCAATTTAAAGTATTCAAGGTTCTGAAGAAGGTTCAGTTTCTTGCATTCATCAAAACAAAGATCCTCATACAAACTCAACATATCATCAATGAGGTATTGTCATGGATTACACTAAAGGAAAAAGGTAAGACATCATGTATTAACTTCTTACTCAGATGGTTAAATTGGTGGTATGATTTCACCTATCCTACTTTGAATACCGGGTTTAGGTTAGGTAGGGTTAGTTGCATTAGGCATATTTTTGGGCATTGCATTTGAAGCATTTTCATTGTCTAGATACTTTTTATTTTTCTTAGTTTGCTTCCCTCATTTTTGCGAACAAGGAAGGATGAAAGTGCCTGCTCTTAGATGCTTTTAATCCTCTCAGACATTTGATATATGTGTAGTTCTATAGGTACTAGTAGATTAATAGTTTCTCAAGCACTTATGGGAATAACACTTGTCCCATAGTTGGAGCCAGTGTTATGTTGCGCTTATACCCAGTGCACCTTCAGGTGTACCCCATGGAGACATGGTAATTGTTTTTTACCAAGAGGAGTGTTATCAAGAAATGGTGGTCATGTTTGGGCCCTTTGGTCATTCTTTAGGTTTATTGTGGTTTAATGGCACTAATGACTTCCCTTTAGTGGGGTTTTAAACCACCAGGTCACATGGCTCCATATCCTCTTTTTGTGCTCTAGTGGCATTTGCTTCAAATGTGAGACATTTGTCTCCCTTCACAACCACTTAACACCATAGTAATTTGAGGCATGTCTCCTTGTGAGGGTGCCCTATGGTTTCTCCTTAGTTTTTCAAGGCTAGTGGCTTGACCTAGTAACCCTTCCTCGGTAGGTTATCCATACTCCCTAATTCCCTAAGTTGGGTAGGGCTTTTTCTAGGGTATGGTTTCTCTTGGTTCTCACACCTTTTCTCTTGTAAAAAAACCTAGTTCTAAGGTAAGTTTAGGATTAAATTTAGGTCCTCAATTTTATGTTATAAACCCTAAAAATAAAAATAAAAAATTAACTTTTTTGCACTTTCGATCCTCACTAAAATTGTTGTCACCTTCCCTACAAATCATCCCTAGCCTCTAAATCCATAAAAACCTGAAGGAAAAATTATAGGTAACCCTAAAAATATGAAAAACTTGTAAAAATCTCAAAATTTGACCTAAAAGGCCCTAAAACAACCCTAATTCTGTCCTAAAATCTCTTAACCCTTACCTTAGGGTTTCCTTTACAATGGCATCCCTCTCCCTTACTCTCGTACCTTCCTTTTAACCTACAAAGTGACAAACTAGTGGATTAATTTATGATACACACTATTGGTCTAAATTACAACACGGATATAGGTTATGTTGTATCTTCACTATCATACACAATATGCATATGAACATTGGTACTAGTACTTCTAAAACATAAACACATCCACATGTAATATGATGTATTGTTGACTTTCTAATGGTGCCATGAATACCTCAGTGCATGACACAGTATATGAATGTTGTACTTACTAGTGACAATGACATTAGGATGTTGCTATAAGTACCTTGACCGAAACACAATGCTCCACATACTATATAATCACACAAAAATCATAGTTTAACACACGACTAATGATTTTTGTTTCTTGTGGTGAGATGGTGACTACTACTACTTTGAATTGTTATTAAACTTCATGTGAGAATGTTTCTCTAATGACCGTTACATGCAACTTATGTTGCTAGCACTTATACACATTTATTTCAGACCTCTTATTGGTTACTACAATTAAATGTACGTAGTGAATATTTCCATGAAACTCATAAAGTGTTTATGTCCTTTACCTTGTTTTAAGTGTTCAATGTTTGAGTAAATGACTGATGCATACACTCTTGCACTTATTTTTTTGATTAATATTATATGCTTATTGCAAGTGTTCTCATTGTTTTCATCAATGATAATTTTACAAACCACACTACTCCATTCACATTTTGTACTCCATTAGGCACTGGTCGTTAACTTCATTTCTTTGTAAGATACATTTGTGGGTCTATTGAGGCCTGGAAATTCGCAGGAAACAACAGCAAGGGATTCTCCCCAGTTGATGTTCCCACTTAGCCCATGACTATTTGGTGTAGGGAATCCTGTGGAAATTAAGCCCAGTGATAGATTAATTTTACTCACAGCAATTATCAATTGTACATGCAAAATCACTCACAAAAGAGACTGAATATGGAGCTGAACACTAAACTGTATTAACTCAGTGTACAATATCCAACCCTGTAACATAATAGGTTGCTGCATTAAAAAATTACATAAGGGATTCGAATGCATGAGGAGGAAATTCGAATCTAGTCAAAAGCAGGCTTACTAAAATTAAGCAAATCCCCCATAGTTGCATAAAGTAGTTTCCAAATCAGCTAAGGAGCTCATGAATTGGAAAAATCACTTAGGAAAGATAAAAGGTGATGGAATGACAACTCATACATGCTTTTTAAGGAGAAAAGAGTGGAGGATGTGGAGGACAAAAAACTAGTTAACCTCACCTAGTCAAACTTTCCCAATTTCCTTAAAGCACTGAAAAAGTAGGCAATAAAGTAGAAAAAGCAGAAGGGCGTCTAGGAGGCCAACAATAAAGAAAAATTGATTTCTTGAGGATTCCCAAGTGCTACATGAGTCAAAATAGGCAAGTTTGACCACTATGGATAGGTAAATGACAACTTCCATAAGGTGGGACACATGAACTAGGCAAATAAGACAAAAATAATTAAATTAATGTCTAAGGTAGCTAACTATGGGTTGATTATTCTAACACCCCCCCTTAAGCTTGAATTATGAGTAATATATCAGAAAATTATAGGGCCTAGCAACAAGGCTTAGTCACCCTTTACATACTGCATGTCCATACAACCAAGGAAAGATGCAAAAACCACATGGGAAAATCCTCCCTTAAACATGGACTGTAAAACAAAATTTGGAAATCTTGTCTTCACTCATGCTTCACAGCATGATCAGAAATCCCCAGCAGTGATTTGAGATTGCTGAAGGTCTTCTCAAAAAATTCTTTAGTGAAGATATCAGGTACTTGTTCTGAAGATGAACAGAAGAGTAGGTGAATGGTGCCATCATGCACAAGCTCTCTGATGTAGTGCATATGGATCTCAATGTGTTTGGTTCTCTGCTTCTGAACTGGATCATTGCAGATTCGAATGGTACTTTGGTTATCACTGTAGATGGTATTTGAGTACTCTGATTTGAATCCACACTCTCCAAGTAACCCCTGCAACCGTAAACATTGAGTTGTTGCATTAACAACTCCTCTGTACTCTGCTTCTGCAGATGAGAGTGCAATGGCACTCTGTTTCTTGCTTGACCAGCTGATTGGCCCTTCTGCAAGCATGAACACATATCCTGATGTAGAATTTATGTCTGTGCTATCACCTTCCCAATCACTGTCAGTAAACCCAATCAAATCAAGATCACATTTTGATTTATAGAAGATCCCATGTGTCCTTGTTCCCTGAACAAAGTTAAGGATTCTTTTCGCTGCTTTCCAATGGATCTCATGAGGCTGATCCATGTATCTAGAAGCCACACTTACTGCATAAGAAATATCAGGTCTATTATGTGTAATATACAACAAACATCCAATCAATTTCCTATACAGTGTATTGTTTACCATAGGTGAAGAATCAGCTTCTTCCAGCTTCACTCCTGAAAGGAAAGGAGTCTTGTTTGGTTTGCAATCCTTCATTTTGAATTTGTTCAGAAAATACAAGGCATATTTGGACTGGTGCACCTTGATTCCAGCTTTGGTTTGAGCAATCTCAAGCCCCAAGAATTGGCTTAAGAGCCCCAAATCTGTCATGGAGAAGGCTTGGTTCATTGCATCCTTTGAGCTTCCTGCAATGAGAAGGTCATCAACATATAACACAATGATCATTAATGAACCATTAATTAACTTAAAATAGACATTTGGATATTATTTTCACTTAACAAAATTCAGTGATAGCAAGAAGCTATCAATCTTGGCATACCAAGCCCTGGGGGCTTGCGTTAGCCCATACAATGACTTTCTCAACCTGCACACAAGAGATGGGTTAGTAGAAAATCCTTGAGACTGCTGAATGTATATCTCTTCAGTGATATCTCCATTTAGGAAGGCACACTTTACATCCATGTGATGTACCTCCTATTGCTTTGAAGTTGCAATGGCTAAGGCTAGCTTGATGGAATCCATCTTTGCCACTGGTGCAAAGGTCTCATTGTAATCTATGCCATGAACCTATGAGTAGCCCTTGGCTACCAATATGGCCTTGTACTTTAGAGGTGAACCATCAGCAGCAAATTTGGTCTTGTACACCCACTTACACTGAACTAGCTTCCTCCCTGGGGGAAGATCCACCAGCTCCCAAGTGTTGCTCTTCTGGAGTGAGCTGAACTCTTCTTTCATGGATGCTTGCCATATTGGATCTGCTGCTGCATATTCATATGTATGAGGATCTAATTTCACCATCAGATATCATTTCTCAGCAAACATAGGATCCTTCATGCACATACCACTCTCAAATTGAGATCTAGTCCTCCTTGGGTCATTGGGATTCCCAACCAACTCTCCTACTACATGTAGTGTCTTGGCTGCCCATTTTGGCCTTGTAGGGCTGTTAGGATCTGTAATAAACTCAGCACTATCAGAAATATCAGAAACAGAATGTTCAACAATATCTTCACTTACTTCCAGAGGTTCAGGTGGTGAAGAGGCTTCTCCAACTTCCACTGCTGCAAGGGGTTCTTCTTGAAACTGAACACACCTTTCAATAAAGGATTTATTTGTGCTCAAATTTATCATATTGTACCCTTTTGAATATTCAGAGTACCCAACAAATAGACACTCTTGGATTTGGGACTGCAAAGCCTTCCTCTTCTCTGTTGGAATTCTAGCCCAAGCCTTTGAGCCAAAAATCCTGAAATGGGTCACATCTGGCTTGTGCCCACTCCATGCTTCGAAGGGAGTCATACCATCAACATATTTATGAGGCACCCTATTATGGATATAGGCTGCACATTTTATATCCTCAACCCATTACTTTGGTGGCAAATTTTTGGCCTCCATCATGCATGTTGGAATCTCCTTCAGTGATCTGTTCTTCCTCTTAGCAACACCATTCTGCTGTGGTGTGTAAGGGATAGAATGTTGCATCTGAATACCTACATATGCACAATAATTAATAAATTCAGACTTGACATACTCACCACCATTGTTAGATCTGAGGACCTTGAGTTTCCTCCCATACTGGTTTTCAACCAAAGCGTTAAAGACCTTGAAGAGGCCAAAAACTTCAGACTTGTGTTTCAGGAAGTAAACCTAGCAATACCTGGAAAAGTCATCTATGAAAGTCAATGCATATTTGGCCTAACTCATGGACATATGAGGGAATGGGACAGCAGCATCACTTTGGATCAACTCGAGGGGTGCATAGGTTCTCTCATGACTAGCTCTCTCAAATTGATGCTCTGGGTGTTTTCCTAGGATACAACCTTGGCAGACTCCTTTGGAAAATTTTATCTTGGGCAACCCTATGACCATCTCTTTTTCACTAAGATCAGAAAGATACTTGTAATTTAGGTGGCCAAATATTTCATGCCAAATCTTGCTTTCCTCATTAGCATGAATCAGAAGAGCGGAGGGGTTTGAGTAGGGTAGGAAGTGTGAGAACATGTATACGTTTTGAGCATGATTTGCAACTCCTTTTGCAATGACTTTAACACTTGAGATCTCTATGATCTCAACTTCATCAGGGGAGAATATGACCTTGTTTGGAGACCTAATGTGAGTCATCTGGTACACTGATAAGAGGTTGGAGACAAGACCAGGAACATACAACACATTGTTGAACTGACCATGATCAAGATCAATCCTCCCTTTGCCCAAACTTTCAGTGAGAGAGTCATCCCCCAATACTATTGGTGGACCTTTCGACATGTCAAGTGAGGTGAATGTCTCCTTGGTCAAAACCATGTGTCTTGAAGCTCCAGAATCAATGATGAAACTAGGTGAGCTTGATGTGCCAACAACCAATGCATGAACTCTCTCTCTGTCATCTGAACTTGATCCTCCTTCCCTCTTCTTTGAGCTGTCTGGAAGGGAGATGCCATTCTTCTCCAGGAGTTGGGTCAGCATGTCTATTTGATTTTTCATATAGGATCTTTCAGTGTGATTTACCTTATTGCAGTATGTGCACTTGCTCATTTCTCCTTTGTTTTTCTTCTTCTGGTAGTTCTTCTTGGAACCTTGTGGCTCCTCCAAAGACTTGTTCTTGTCTCTCTTTTGCTCCGGTGGCTTTTTAGCTTTCTTTTTTATTTTTTAATCCACCTTTGAATCTCCAGCAACCAGAGCTTGGTCTTTGGATGGTTTGATGGTGCCCATCATCACTAGCTTGTCTTGTTCTTGTGTGAGAGATTCCATGAAATATGCAAGGCTAGGCATCTTCCAGGTTCGAGCTGTCAACTTTGTGGAATAGAAGGTCAAAAAAAATACTTAATAGTTAGGGCCAAGCTTCGAGAGTATGGCTAATACCAGCTGATCATCTTTCTTTTCGATCCCACATTGTTTTAGCTGCAAAACAAGTGCTTTGAACTTGGAGAAATAGAGTTGCAGAGATTCAAAGCTACTGGGACTCAGGGCGATCACCTCATTTTCGATTTTATGTCCCCTCATCTCATCTGTCTTTCCAAAAATATCAGTAAGATTCTCCCATACTTCATTCAGTGATGTCAATCTATCAATATGGAAAAGGAGGTCTCTGGAAATACTCATACATATGAGACCATAGGCCTCATCCCTCCTATTGTGCCATTTTATCTTCTCTGCAGCTGCATTGGGCTCTGCTTCTGTTGCCATAGTCACCCTGTAGAGGCCTTTCACTCTCAATAGTATCTCCATCTCTGCTTTCCATTCAAATAAGTTGAAGGGAGTCAAGATGATCTTCGGAGATTGATCCATAGCTCAGAAATTGTCCCGGCTGTCAGTAGAAGGCTCCCGGTCACTGATGTCGAACCTGCAAATAAAATTTGAAGAAGATAAATCGATCTACAATGGATCTGATAGCATGTGGAAATTAATCCCAATGATAGATTAATTTTACTCACAGCAATTATCAATTGTACATGCAAAATCACTCACAAAAGACACTGAATATGGAGCTGAACACTAAACTGTATTAGCTCAGTGTACAATAGCCAACCCTGTAACATAATAGGTTGCTGCATTAAATAATTACATAAGGGATTCGAATGCATAAGGAGGCAATTCCAATCTAGTCAAAAGCAGGCTTACTAAAATTAAGCAAATCCCCCATAGGTGCATAAAGTAGTTTCCAAATTAGCTAAGGAGCTCACAAATTGGAAAAATCACTTAGGAAAGCTAAAAGGTGATGGAATGACAACTCATACATGCTTTTCATAGGAGAAAAGAGTGGAGGATGTGGAGGACAAAAAACTAGTTAACCTCACCTAGTCAAACTTTCCCAATTGCCTTAAAGCACTGAAAAAGCAGGAAATAAAGAAGAAAAAGTAGAAGGGCACCTAGGAGGCCAGGAATAAAGAAAAATTGATTCCTTGAGGTTTCCCAAGTGCTACATGAGTCAAAATAGGCAAGTTTTACCACTATGGATAGGTAAATGACAACTTGCATAAGGTGGGACACATGAACTAGGCAAATAAGACAAAAATAATTAAATTAATGTCTAAGGTATCTAAATATGGGTTGATTATTCTAACAAATCTATCCGGTTTGTAGTCCAGCTACCGTAGGTCAAGTAACAAAAATAAAGGGTTTTACCGGTTGCGGGCCGGTCCACTCTATATATTTTTTTATTTTTTGACTTAAATTATGATATGCAAGTCCCTAACTAAAATTCAGGTTGATAAAGAATGCAAGGAGTGGTCACAATGTGATGCACTAGTTCTTACCTCTCGTCTTAGACTCTCTCGCATCCAAATCATACAGAACTAGAAAATACATACTAACTAAGCTATCTCTAGAGAGCAAAAAATTAATTCATGAGTAATGTAATATTGTTCACATGTTAATATCAATTACAGATAGTTGTTCTTAGAATCAAAACACATAAACATGAATGAATATATACAAGACAAGATATCTCATTAACAGTTAAAAAAAAAACCTCCATTACTCATAGTGGAAATTATCACAAAATATACCAGAGAACATTCAGATAAGAACATAGGTTCAAAAAGTTAGAACGCTCTCATAGTTAATGAAACACAGTTGAAAATCAAATAATTCCCCTTCAACATTTTTCATTTTATCACATTCTAACATTCCACACAGCACCTTCTCCAACAGGGAAAAATTGCAATTTCTTATTGTAAAACGAAGTAGTTCCTCTTACAAACAATAGCTCACAAGCTTTTCTAGGGAAAAAATCCCCTGTAAACTCTAACTTTCCTATATTTCAACCAAAACGGAAAAAACCCTTGGGCTTCCCCAGCCGTGTGACCTTTGGACTCCCCCAAAACCGTTTAATCTCACCATTTTGTCTTTTTCGTGAGTACTCATGATTCATATAATGCATTACATTTTGGATTTCAACTTATGAGCACTTAATAAAACAGGATCCACTCGGTAATTGACAGACCCTCTCCAAACCTAGGCTTTTGTTGCCATCGATTCTGCCTTGTCTTTTATTTGTCCTTATTTAGATCCCGTTGATTTCAGAGCAAACTCTGCTTATCATTTCTTAACCAACTTCCTCATATTTATACTTTATCTACATCCTCTCACAGTAGTAATATGAAGAACCTTCTGTGTCCATCTACAGTTAAATAGCATTCATCATTAATTAGGACAGCATCTTTTCAATAAAATTAAACTATCCTACACAAAAATAATCACCAAAATGAGGCCTAGTAATGCACCCTCGTCACGAAATCTTTAACAAGAATCAAAAACCACCGCTGCCCACACAGGGGTTAAAAAATCACTAGATGGCGGGAAAATCCTTATCAACGGCTTGAACAATTTAAACATCGACCAGATAGTCTTCCTTGCAGCCACAATGGTGGGTTTCTAATGGACAATGAGTTCCATGGGACTGTTAAGTCTATTGGAGTTAGAAGAGTTGAATTCCAACGCATCGGAGAAAAAGTTCCCTGTTGGCGAACGGAAAGACATCAACATCGAGGGGTTAGTGCATTGCGTAGCTGCAATGGCGGGAGATGAAAAGACTATGAGCCCCGTGGCTAAAAAAAACATATCAACGAAACACAGACAAAGCATCGACGAGCGGAGCAGTTATATGGAAGACACTTAGTTCGTTCAGGAGCTACAATGGCGGAAAACAATCAGACTACAGCCTTCGGTCGAAGTCATAAACTTTTCGCTATAGTGCAGAAATATTGTAGAAACGTTATGTTTTCGGGAAACTTAAGGTCGTGCAACGGTCAAATTTTTTTGTCTTACTTCCAAAACAACGGCCTCATAAAGATAAAACAACTCCAACTTACACTTCGACCAACCTCCCACAATGCAAAACAGGTCAAAACAATCAACACATCATCGGAGAAGTTAAGACTATCTGGCAGAACACTCATCATTCAGCTTCTGCAACGGAGGTTCCATAAGGAAATATGGCTTCGATGCATTCTCTAAATGGCCTCTGAACAACCAAACTAAAATGTTACTTTCGGCTGGGCAGCGATGAAAGTTTTCTTCTCCTATGAAACATTCATGAAAAGAGAAAAAGACTTCCGAAAAAAATGAAAGAAAATACAGATCAAAGGGAAATATTTCAAACCAAATCCGAAATCCACAACCCAAATTAGTTTCAGATATAAGCAATTTTCCGAAAAGAATGAAGACAGTAACCCTGAAAATAGTCCAAACTTGTAGTGGAGGGAAAGCAAAAACAGAGTTCATGGATCCAAACGACCCTAGGAAAGATAAAAATTAAGAGGAGGGTCCAAAATTTTGAAAATTTGGGAAAACAGTTGCAGCTGCAACAATTGGAGACTACCTGGTGAACCTAGATCTCAGGACAATTTATTTCTTAAGCAATAGACTGTTAACAATAAACGAACATGTTGAATTCTTCCAGATGTTTGGATTTCCCAAATGGAAAATATATGTACTTTTAATCATTGATGAAAGTCCAATTTAGGAGAAAGGAAAACAAGATCTCCAAGTCAAGATAACTCTTTTGAGGACGGGAAGATGAGTTTCATTTATTAGCTTTGCCTTTGGGGAGCTTCTAGCTTGGATGCCACAGGATAGTAACACAAGGTAAACAAAAATATTCATTTGTTCCTCATTCCCATGCCATTTTGGACTTTTTGTGCTTTTTTGGACTTTTGTCCTTTGCATATGAATTCTCCCGCATGCCTTTCTTTCTGAATTTTCATTCAGGCTCCTCTATCCATAGTGTCCTTTTGTGTGAGAGATGTATTCAACTTTCAGCTCACAGATGGAGAAGAACTTTTGGCAATTTAGTACTTATATGATTTTATACTTTGTTTTGATACAAATTGCTTTATAGGAGTTTTGACTCTTATCTGCCTTTTGGCATTCAATTCCTGGCATGGGATCATTTATATATAATATACTATTTACCCCACTTCCTTTCTATGGGCCTTTTGCTGTCACCCTCTAGGACATTTTTACATGTGAGATGGATAGAACCTCAAAATAGTATTCCAGACCTTTCAATCCTGGTTTATTTAACAAGGATTAAGTAGGACTTCAATGTATTAATAGCCATTTGGGAAAAATGCTAAACTAGAATAAATTATTTCAGATAAAACAGTAATACACAGTCTTACACTCAAGAACTTTAATCGTTCCAGAATTTTGATGCTCTCCTTGCAACCGAGAGTTTTCCTCCTTTTATTGAAATCAATCAAAATTTAAACTAAAATGAAACAGAAATAAAATAAATCAAAATAAACAGCCAAGTCAATTTATTTATGTACAAGATAAAAGAACAAAACAAAACTCAGGAAAACTAAGGTTTGAGAACTAAACCATTTACTGGTAAGTTCTCTTCCCACCCCTGTAAATCTCGCAATTTATAGGTTGAGGGGCCAAGCTTTGCTGCAATCTGGAAAGGGCCTACCCACAACTGTTGAAATTTCGTGTGCTTTCCCTTCTCATCATGGGGGTGGTCCCACTTGAGAACCAAATCTCCCACCTCAAAATATTTTGTTCTGGCCTTGTGTTGATCAAACCATCTCTAAACTACCTCCTGTTGTTTTTTAAAACGTTCTCTAGCCTTGGATCTAGATTCTTCTGCCTTCAAAAGATTATGTATCCTTACCTGCAAGACTTCATTATCTGATCCTCTGGATTCCTGAGCTATTATGGAAGAGGGTAGCATGATATTGGGGGGTAGAATGGACTCTTTTCCATAAACAAGGGTGTATGGGGACACACCTAACGAAGTCTTGGGGGTGACCCTACCAGCCCAAAGAGAATTTGGTAATGTTGAGTGCCAACTCCTCTGATTTTCTATCACTATCTTTTTTAAAATCCTAATCAGATTCTTGTTTGTAGATTCAGCTAAACCATTTCCATGTGGATAGTAATTAGCAAAGTAATGCAACTTAATTCCTTTATCATGAGCAAAAGCAGTTAATATAATCAAGGAAAAGTAAGTAGCATTATCGAAAACTAAAGAAATTGGAACTCCAAACCTGGTCATAATATGGTCTTGCAAAATTTCCATGACCGCATCTTCATTTACTTTACGTAACGGAATGGCTTCGACCCAACGAGTAAAGTAGTTGGTTGGTGTCAGAATATACTTGTGTTGCAAGGGAGAACTCGGCTTTATCTCCCCAATGATATCCATCCCCCACTACTCAAAAGGTTATGTTATTATCACAGGCTTTAATGGTCCTGCTGATTTAACTTGTCTTCCACCACACCTTTGACAAATGTCGCATTTTCTGACATGAGCGTGTGCATCTTTGAACAGTGTGGGCCAATAGTATCCGGCTCTGAGAATTTTATGAGCTGTAGTATCTCTGGAGAAATGTCCTCCAGCAGGCCTATCATGTAAATCTATCATTACCTTCTTCACATATTATTTCTCTAAGCATCTAAGAAGAACCCCATCATAATTCTTTCTGAATAATATTCCTTCAATAATATTATATGAGGCCGATTTAAGACACAATGCTCTTATTTGCTTAGAATTCCAATGTTCTGGTAATAATTCTACCTGGAGGTAATGCAGAAGGTCTCGATACCAAGAGTCCATAGCTGTGAAAAGAGGACATACATCCATCAAATGTAACTCAGCTTCACTTTCCCAGTCATGTTCTTCATTGTCTTTACTTTTAGTCATCAGTTTGCACAATCCTTACCCTTTGACTATGGAGGCTGGCTTGAATTCGAGGTCATACTCCTGTAGAGTTGTTACCCAGTTGCCTCTCCTTTCTCCTAGCTTCTTTTGTATGAAAAGAGACCTCACAGCTGGGTGTGGAACTATTACGTCCTTTGTCCGGTTCGTCAGTATATATGGTCTGAATTATTTCATCGCTTTGAACACTGCATAGGCTTGTTTATCCACAGTTGGGTAATTCAATTTGGCCCCTTGCAGACCAGTGCTCATAAATGATATGGGGAACTCATCTCCCCCATCTTCCTTCTGGGTAAGCACAGCTGCTAGGGAATCATCAGATGCGAAAGTGTACAAAATAAAATCTTTATCAAAATCCAGACTTTTGAGGGAGGGTGTGTGCACAACAGCTGTTTTAGTTTTACCAAATGCGTTCTTCTCTATATAAGTACACTTGAGTTGTACACTTTGCTTTGCCATTTGCTGCAAAGTTTTAACAATTTGAGCGAAATCTGGCACAAACCTTTGCACAAAGTTTATTCTCCCCATAAATGATTGCATGCCCTTTTTATTATGGGGTAAGGGAATCTGTTCGATGGATTTGATCATTTTTGGGTCTATGGAGATCCCCTTCTTAGAAACCATGTGACCCAACAACTTGCCTTATGTAACAACAAACATGCATTTCTTGGGGTTTAGTGAAATACCATATTTTCGGCAGCGTTCGAAAATATGCTTTAAATGGAATGCTTGTTCCTCTCTTTTATTTGAGAATATCATGATGTCATCGAGGTATACTACAGCACCGCGTCCAATCAGACTGTGGAAATATATGTCTATGGTCCTCTGGAAAGTAGCTCCAGCGTTTATGAGTCCAAAGGGCATCCTTCTGTAAGCAAAAGTTCCCCACCTGGTCGTGAATGTCGTTTTTAGTCTGTCTTCTTCGGCTACTAATACTTGATTGTAGCCTGCTAATCCATCTAACAACGAGAATAATTCAGAACCTGAAACCATTTGCAATATCTGCTCCATGGGTGGAACAAGATAATTGTCTTTATCTGAAGCATGATTTAAGTTTCTAAAATCCACACATAGCCTAATTTGTCCATATTTTTTCGTTACCGACACTAGATTTGCAACCCATTCCGAGTGTCTAACCTTGAAGATAATTCTAGCATCCAATAGTTTCTTAAATTCACTCTAGATTAAAGGTTCTAATTTTGGATGCATTTTCCTTAAAGGCTGCTGATAAGGTTTAATTCCAGATTTGATGGAGATAACATGCTAGATGATATTGGTGTCATATGTCTTCAGATCTTCATATGTCCAGGCAAAAACTTCTTTGTATTGCTTGAAAAGAATGATGAACTTATCCCTTTCAGCTGGGGAGCAGCATTTTCCCAGATTCACATATTTAGGCTCCATCTCAGTCCTCAAATTAGTCAACTCGAACTGCAGAGACAAGCTATGACTCTTCACATTTGCTGGTCTTCTAAATTTCTCATTTAAATCAAACATCTGTTCTAAAGTCCTGACTCCCTTAGGAATAAAATTATCGAATTTTAGCTTGGCCTGATGTTCTTCATCGTCAATAATCACCCCTATGAATGGCTCGTCATTTGTCAAGAATTCTATAATCTGCTAATCATCATCGAACACTCATAGATTGGTAATCATATATGGAACTGAAGGCCTGAAAAGCAGTTCAACAGAGCACCGATTATTAGAGGGCACAAGCCTTGCAGCTGAGGTGGCCAACAAGTCGGCTGCTGCATTCTTAAGTCTTGGAATGGATACAATGTTAAATGCATCAAAACATTTAAGTAAAACCCATACTTCATTTTGATAAGTTTTTAAATGAGGAGAAATGAAATGTATTTGATTCCGAATTTGTTTTACAATTATTTCAAAATCTCCAAACACTTTTAGATTATTTTCCTTTAATTCAATTGCTTTCCTTAATCCCTGAACCAACGCTTCATATTCAGCTGTGTTATTGGTACATTCAAACTCTAAACTACATGAAAGAAAATGTTTGTTTTTCATAGGGTCAATTAGGACACAGCCGGCTCCCGAACCCTCTAAAGTCTTAGAACCATCAATGAAAAGAGTCCAAAAATCGCTACCCACTACCGTGCGAGAATTAACATCAATATCTACAGCTAAGTCTACTATTTTACAATCGATTTCATTAGCCTTTGAAAACCGAAGTAGATCAGGCTAAGCGTCAGATGTACTGTTAGCTTCTTTTGCTTGATAGTTTCCTAGTTCTAGCTCAATAAATTAGTTTCCCAAAACAGAATCCATTGGTTCATTTTTTTCTTCAAACTGAGTAACATTGTGTTTCATATGGGGCTCCCTTAAAACTTTAATTTGATTTGGGATTCCTTTATATGGCAGCCACAAATTCGACCAGTCCAAGGAAAACTATCCGTTCAGCTTTGCCAACCAATCCCTGCTCAAAACAAGTCCATAAGCTTCTGGTATGTCAGCCACCACGATATCGATGACTTGACACACCTTATCATTTGAAGATAAGCGAACGACAACATCCTCCATTTCTCCAATTACCTTCACATTCATTCTATCCAACTGAACAACCCTCCAGGTAGATGATTTAGGTTGTCCATTTATCTTTTTGCAGACCGATAGTGGTATGACATTAACTGATGCCCCTGAGTCTACTAGGAAGTTATGCACATTATGGTTGAAAATTTCAAAAGTAAGGAGAAAAGGTGGATTCTTTATTTTAGGATTACCTCCCATACTTGCTTCACCAATTTCTTCTTCCTGGGGATGATTGTCAGTGGGCAGCTTCTCCTCTGATACTTCAAGTGCTTTCAATAGCTTTTCTTTATGCTGTGGCACATTGCACTTTTCAAATAATGAGATGTTTTCCCTTACCTTCTTGATATTCTCCACAATGTCATAATCCATCTTATGTTCTGTGAGATTCGATCTAACATTATTTATTTTTTCTTCATTGGGCTTAGTAGGCATGCTGGTTTGTCTAGGATTTTGACCGATGATGGTAAATTTTGGAATTTTATTAGCTGAGGAGCTGTTTTGAAATTTCTTAACATTCTTTTGTAGTCTTTTGATCTTTGCGACCATAATATTATTTTCCTTAATCAACCCCTAGATTCTTGTCATTACATTTGTTTCCAGGATGCCCTCGTGTCTCACATCCTTTTCTTCCTTGGCATCAAACAACAATACACAGTCCCATAGAACCATAGCTTCATCCTCCTATTTTTCTGTTGATTTATTGTTATATTTCCCTTCTTCATCATTGTCTTTAGTTAATTTTGAATCCAAAAGTTGATTCATGACCAACTTCATTTAATTTATCCATTGGGGACAATTCTTTTCAGAATGGGGTTGTTGGTGGAAAGTGCAAAATTTATCCATTCCTACCTCCGTTAAGTTCATAGATGCAGGGCTGTGCGGAGGGGGTTGGGATTGATTGTTATCTTCCCTTTTCTTGTAATAAGGCTTGTAGAACTTTCGGGATTCCTTTTCCTTTTCCAACTCTATGATTCTGTTAGAAAGCTTCTGCATCATTTTTTCCATTCCTTTGAAATATGGTGATTGCTCCTATTTAGGATTAGTAAACAACAAAGTTTTCCTCCAAACATTTTTTTCTCCTGACCGTTTAGGATAATCTTCGATACTTTCTCTTTCAGCCTCTACTCTCTATGCTTCCTCATAAGTCTCTGCTAGCGTAGGTTTGGCCTTCATTTTGGAAAACATGGCCAACTTAGGTCCTAGAGATGAGGTACAATATTCAATCAAGACTTTATCCGAGGGTTTGTCAGCTTCAGAAAAAATATTAAGATAGGCTGCAAATATTTGGGTAAAACTATGCACCTTCTCTTTTCTTTCTTTATTTAAGGTGCATAGTCCTTTCATGAGAGCTGCATGAGTTTTTTGGGTTGCATACTTACTTCTAAAAATCCTCTCGAAGGTATCCCAATCAGGGATAGAGTTTGCAGGAAAACCAAAGTACCACAATGTTGCTGCTCCTTTAAGAGTGTGTGGAAAAAGTCTACAAAATACATCCTCATATTCCCCAGCCCTTAATCCTTCTATTGCCAAATAGAAACTTTGCAAGTGATCATCTACTAGCATCTTCTCATTTGGATCAAATTTGGGAAGCATATTTTCAAAATATTGAGGTAAATCATGCAAAGGAGGTGTTAGGTTTAAAGATGATCTGGCTTTCCAGGAAGGTGGTGGATTTGGTGGGTTGGGTGGCTGATTTGCGTTTACGCCTGCCATGAGTCTAGGTGGAGAGTGAGGTGGTGAATGAATAGGAGTTCTAACAGGTGAACCATAAGGTGTGTTTGGGCCTACTTGATTCAAAGGCTGAACAACCTCTTGTAATTCTATTTCTACTAACTCTTCCCAATCTCCAACTAACACCGAGTCTTCCAATATAGGATGGTCTTTCCTTTTATATTCTCTCCTGGGAAATTCAGGGATAATCGGTAATCCTCCAATATTATTCATGTATTCCTTAGTATGTCTTCTCAGATCATTAACAACTTCGTTGTCCATAGAATACAAATGTTCTCTACCCCCCTCTTCAGGAATTGGATTGGAAAACAAACTTTCTTTTGAACTATCACTGGTGGAACAATTTCGAGAAAATGGGTTTCCTTGGCCAGCCATGCACTGGAGGCCGTCCTTATAGCGCCAAAAAATATTGAGGCCTAGAAATTCGCAGGAAACAACAGCAATGGATTCTCCCCAGTCAACATTCCCAATTATACCATGACTGTTTGTTGTAGGGAATCTGTCCGGTTTGCGGTCCGGCTACCGTAGGTCAAGTAAAAAAAATAAAGGGTTTTACCAGTTGCGACCCGATCCACCGTATATATTTTTGTATTTTTTTACTTAAAGTATGATATGCAAGTGCCTAACTAAAATCCAGGTTGATAAAGAATGCAAGGAGTGGTCATAATGTGATGCGCAGGTTCTTACCTTTCCTCTTAGACTCTCTCACGTCCAAATCATACACAACTAGAAAATACATACTAACTAAGTTGTCTCTAGAGAGAAAAACATTAATTCATGAGTAATGTAATACTGTTCACATTTAAGATCAATGACAGATAGTTGTTCTTAGAATCAAAACACATAAACATGAATGAAGATATGCAAGACAAGATAGCTCATCAACAGTTAAAAAAAAACCTCCATTACTCATAGTGGAAATTATCACAGAATATACCAGAGAACATTCAGATAAGAACATAGGTTCTGAAAGTTAGAACACTCTCACAATTAATGAAACACAGTTGAAAATGAAATAATCCCCCTTCAACATTGTTCATTTTATCACATTCGAACATTCCACACAGCACCTTCTCCAACAGGGAAAACTTGCAATTTCTTATTGTAAAACGAAGTAGTTCCCATTACAAACAATAGCTCACATGTTTTTCTAGGGAAAAAAGCCCCTGCAAACTCTAACTTTCCTATATTTAAACCAAAACAGCAAAACCCCTTGGGCTGCCCTAGTCGTGTGACAAGTTTGGACTCCCCCAAAACCGTTTAATCTCACCATTTTGTCTTTTCCATGAGTACTCATGATTCATATAATGAGTTACATTTTGGATTTCAACTTATGAGTACTTAATAAAATGGGATCCGCTCAGTAACTGACAGACCCTCTCCAAGCATGGGATTTTGTTGCCATCGATTCTGCCTTGTCTTTTATTTGTCCTTCTTTAGATCCCGTGGATTTCAGAGCAAACTCTGCTTATAATTTCTTAACCAACTTCCTCAGCTTTATCCTTTAGGTACGTCCTCTCACAGCAGTAATCTGAAGAATCTTCTGTGACCATCTGTAGTTAAACAACATTCATCATCAATTAGGACGACATCTTTTCAATAAAATTAAACTATCCTACACAAAACTAATGACCAAAATGAGGCCTAGTACTGCACCCTCATCGTGAAATATTTAACAAGAATAAAAAACCACCGCTGCCCACACAGGGGTTAAAAACTCACAAGATGGTGGGAAAAACCTTATCGATGGCTTGAACCATTTAAACATCGGCCGGATAGTCCTCCTTACAGCCACAACGATGGGTTTCAAATAGACAACAAGTTCTGTGGGACTGTTAAGTCTGTTGGATTCGAAAGAGCTAAATGCCAATGTATCAGCGGAAAAGTTCCCTGTTGATGAACGAAACGTCAGGGGGTTATGGCATTACGCAGCCGCAATGGCGGGAGATGAAAAGATTACGAGCCCCGTGGCTAAAAAAAACATATCGGTGAAACATAGACAAAGCATCAGCGAGCGGAGCAGTTATATGGCGGACACTTAGTTCGTTCGAGAGCTGCAATGGAGGAAAACAATCAGACTACAGCCTTCGATCGAAGTCATAAACTTTCCACTATAGCATAGAAATATTGTGGAAACGTTAAGTGTTCAGAAAACTTAAGGTCATGTAATGGTCCAAAAATCTTATCTTACTTTCAAAACAGTGGCCTCATAAAGATAAAAAACTCCAACTTACACTTCGAACAACCTCCCACAATGCAAAACAGGTCAAAACAATCAACACGTCATCGGAGAAGTCAAGACTATCTGGTAGAACACTCATCGTTCAGCTTCTGCAACAGAGGCTCCATAAGGAATATGGCTCCGATGCATTGTCTAAATGGCCTCCAAACAACCAAACTAAAATGTTATTTTCGGTTGGGCAGCGATGAAATTTTTCTTTTCCTCCGGAACAGTGGTGAAAAGAGAAAAAGATTTTTGAAAACAACGAAAGAAAATAGAGATCAAAGGGCAATATTTCAAACCAAATCCGAAATCCACAACCCAAAGCAGTTTCAGATATAAGCAATTTTCCGAAAAGCATGAAGACAGTAACCCTCAAAACAGTCCAAACTTGTAGTAGAGGGAAATAAAAAATAGAGTTCATGGATCCAAACGACCCTAGGAAAGATAAAAATTAAGAGGAGGGTCCAAAATTTCAAAAATTTGGGAAAACAGTTGTAGCTGTAATAGTGTCTTAGTGTCTTTTGCAGGACTGTATAGGGTTGTCCTATAGGAGTTTTTGACTTTCAAAGTAGTTGGGGATAAGTGACTAAGGTGACATTGGTTACTTTTCTCACATATGCTTAGTGGTGGCAAGGCCTTCCATTTCAACCGGTAACAAGATCTATATTTGTGGGTTCCCCCTACCCCTCTTATGTTGAAATAGGTGATTAACATCAAGAACCATTACTATTGTGAAAAAATTATCTAAGTGCCCAAGAGGATGAGTTTAAGGCTAGATTGAAAAACACAGATGCAGAATTGATCATGGACGAGAGAGGAGTAATTTCAATATCCTCTTACTTATTAGATGAGTTTAAGGCTAGAGAGAAAAAATCAGATCCGAACTTGATCATGAATGAGAGAAGAGTAATTTCAATATCATATTTATTATTAACCCATGAGGAAGATTTAGGTTTAGAGTGGAATTTACCTTTTTCCTAACTTTCATCCTAAGGGTCACATTTCTGAACTGAGCAGATGACATAAGAATAAATTAAGATTTTCCATATATTCTTTTAGAAAAATTGGAAGAGGTATCTTCAAATAAATGTCCCTAAAATAAAGAGAATCATATTAAAGAAAAATGGGATAAACATATCAATTAGAACCATTTTCTATGAATCCTGAGAACTTCATGAAACTATGGTCTACGGAAGTTATATTCTCGGTTAAAAGAAAAACCATTTTATTTTTTAGAAGGGTCATACTTAAGTATTGAAGGAGAGGGAAGGAATTCCTAGAATTTTATTAGGATAAGTTGAACCCCAAAAATTGGTTTAGGAAGAAACAAAGGAGAATTTTCAAATTTAGGATTTGCATTTTTAATGGCACACAACTCTAACTAAAAAAAATCAAAAGATTAAGGCATAAGGAATTGATCTTACTCAAAAAAGGAATATTGTAGAGAGAAGTGAGATAAATCCATTTCCCAATTGAATTAGAGCCTCTTCGAGAGTTTGTCCTTTTCTTAGGGTTAAGGGATCCTCCCAATCTTCATGCAAATCTCTAGTTTCATAAGACATGAAACCCTCTTCCTCCTCTGAGAAATTGAATCCTGTAAATCCTCAAAACACAAGTAGTAATGGTGAAGGTGTCTCGTTCTCCTACATTGGTGAGAGATGAAATGAATTTTTAGATAATTCAATATTTGCTGGAATTTTTCATTCGCCGAAGCAATAACTAGATTCCTCAAAAGGACCACTTCTACATTAAGCTCTACCATACCCCTAGCTATCTTCTTGTCTTCTAATTTGATATTAAATTCATCTAATTGGGAAAATTTCCCAATATTATTCGCCACCTCCATAATGACATTTTGAGTCTAGAGCTCAAGGGAAAACCAAGATAATAAAATACATAATGGTATTTTATTATTGACTCCTTAATGAGATTAAAGCTTGAGTGTCATCAACTGAGAATTAAGGAATGTTTTTTTACCACCCATAATCTTGAGAGTATGTTCAAAGCATCGATATCCGCTAAGAAGTGAATGCAAAGCCAACCCTTAAATAGAAAACTCGCCTTCAAGAAATAATCGAATATAGGTTTCTAGTTAACTAAGATCCATTATTGAAGCTCCACTTTTTTCATTTACAGTTGTGTAGTCTACCAACCAAATCCAAAACAAACAAACCCTCGACCCTAGCCATGTTTACATCTCATCCAAATGTCATATAATTATCCTTCTTTTTTGAATTATATGCTTTAATGCAACGATGATTCTAAGCTTTCTCACAAGACAAATACTATATATGTGAATAGGATCCCAATTGGAAGAGTGTTTCGACATATTTATTGATTCAAAAAACCCTGTGAGACAAGATCGTGGTTCTAAAACAAGTAAATGTTTTTTACAATTATTTCCCCATCACAAAATCGTCTAGCCATGACACTGTTACTATGAGGCTAATGATTACTACGAGTACCTTGGGCATGCCGATCCATCTGATCTAATACATTTCCTTTAAGACACTCATGGGAGCCCACATTCGGAGACAAAATAGATGTCGCCAAACATTCTAGTTCTAAGTCAATCCAAAATTCACTCCCTTCTCTCGTTTAGGCATAGAGAACAAACTCAGCCAAGAAACGATAAAATTTCAAGAATCACACCCAATAGAAAAAAGTAAAAGAGGGAAAAAAATCTAATATAAAAGGCTCTACATGAAAAGATTAAAAAAAAACAATAAAGATTCTCAAAGTTGATCCAAAGGTTTCTCAACATTTTTGCAAAAGTATCGTTACTATTATATGTATTATTCTCTCCAAAACTAATCTTCATGAGTAGTTGTAAAAAACTCTGAGGAATCTATTCTACTAAAGCTGGATACATGTAGATCATTAATCATAGGAATGAGCTAGAGATCTCTTGGTGGTGGAAGTCAATTTTGAAATTTAAATGTCCTCTTAAGTCAAAAATATTTGTCTGGTTTTTATTGTCTAATAGGGCATTAACTTGGGATGTTCTATATATACAAAGAAGGGAAGGGTCAGGAAGGTGTTATTTATGCAAAGAGGATAGAGAATCTAATTTACATTTAGGTGTGGAATGTCCTTATACTAAAAGGGTTTGGAGGGAAATTGAATCAAAGTTGCAGTTAAACATGTCTTAAGACTTGGTGTATCAATAAGGACTTAAACTTTACTAGATATTTACCTATTATTTGTTAGGATTATTAATCCTCCCTTGTCCAAATTTGGTCATATGTCTAAATCGGGAGTCATGTCTAAATCGGGAGTCCATCCAGTCTATTTATACTCATTAGCACCATTGGTTAAACTTAACCTAATTGGGGCACATGTTTCAGTTACCAAAGTGTGGGGAACACTAATTGAGGCTCACTGCCACTTATTGCACTTGATTGCATAAGTTTAGGAGTCTCCTAGATCAATCCCTACAATTTAGGAAGCAACTGGGAGTGCCGAAACCAACCAAGGTCAGTTAACTTCAGTTGATGACTAGTCAAGGCAAGTTAGGAGTGAGTTACATTCAGTTCTAGCTCTCTACATTCAGTTAAATAATGGTTTAACTAATTGCACACATTTGGGGCGCTCTTCTCACCTACCACAGTAAGTTAACCATTATTTAATACTAAATGTAATAGTTGGTTGTGTTTTAGAACTCTGGTTATGATTTAGACAAGGACAGTTAACTACTGGGTCCTTAACTTCAGTTGATAACTAGTCAAGACAAGTTAGGAGTCAGTTACATTCAGTTAAATAATGGTTTAATTAATTGCACACATGTGGGGCACTTTTCTCACCTACCACAGTCAGTTAACCATTATTTAATACTAAATGTAACAGTTAGTTGTGTTTTAGAACTCCAATTGTGATTTAGACAAGTCTTGGTTACCTACAGTCAAGTAGAGTCATCAATTCGAACTTCCTCATGTGGATTCGAATTGCTTGTGGCTATTAAAGCCATTTTACATCATTGTAATTATTATCTGGATTACTTTTTTGATTAATGAAAGCATTCACAGATGCAAGCCTTTTGCACTGTTTCATTCTTCAATGGCTGAGTAAATTGTGAGATCTTCTTTGTGAGTTGTTTGTTTGTCTACAGATACATATGCTCAAATTTAACATGGTATCAGAGCCTCGATGGATAAGGCACTTCTCCTCCTCAGATCTCCTACTGGATCATTTTTTTTGTTTTGCAGGTACAACTTCGAAATCATTTCATCTCTGATGAGACAAGGTCTAAAGGAACTCTGGACAAGATTGGATGAAACCTTTGGAATTGATAGAAGATGGAGCACATCGAGCACCATAAGCATCCTTGATCCAAAAATCTTGGCCTCCACTCTCTCTGATGAAGTTGTTCAAGATAAAGAAGAAGCAGAAGCTTCTACACAGTCAATTCGAATTGAAGACAGTCTCTATGCAGTGACTCCTTCTCCTGATGCTCCGGAAGTTCATGAGATATCTGATATCTCATCTTCTCATATTTCTGAAACAGAAGAATACATTCGAATCTCTGATATTGAAGAAAAATTA
>LPNX010526225.1:440-317551 GCA_001517045.1 Pseudotsuga menziesii | reverse complement strand
AATCCCTACAATTTAGGAAGCAACTGGGAGTGCCGAAACCAACCAAGGTCAGTTAACTTCAGTTGATGACTAGTCGAGCCAAGTTAGGAGTCAGTTACATTCAATTTCTAGCTCTCTACATTCAGTTAAATAATGGTTTAATTAATTGCACACATGTGGGGAGTTTTTCTCACCTACCACAGTAAGTTAACCATTATTTAATACTAAATGTAACAGTTGGTTGTGTTTTAGAACTCCGGTTATGATTTAGACAAGGACATTTAACTACTGGGTGCTTAACTTCAGTTGATGACTAGTCAAGACAAGTTAGGAGTCAGTTACATTCAGTTAAATAATGGTTTAATTAATTGCACACATGTGGGGCGCTTTTCTCACCTACCACAGTCAATTAACCATTATTTAATACTAAATGTAACAGTTAGTTGTGTTTTAGAACTCCAATTGTGATTTAGACAAGTCTTGGTTACCTACAGTCAAGTAGAGCCATCAATTCGAACTTCCTCATGTGGATTCGAATTGCTTGTGGCTATTAAATCCATTTTACATCATTGTAATTATTATCTGGATTACTTTTTTGATTAATGAAAGCATTCACAGCTGCAAGCCTTTTGCACTGTTTCATTCTTCAATGGCTGAGTAAATTGTGAGATATTCTTTGTGAGTTGTGTGTTTGTCTACAGATCTATATGCTCAAATTTAACATTATTGTCCTTTGGTTTATTTGGAAGGAAAGGGATGAGAGCTCTTTTGAGGATTTTATCCCTTTGCCTAGACAAGTTTCATCTTTTTGTTTGGGTTTGTTGAGATCCATTCCTCAGGGAAGCATAGTTATAAAAACTAGATTGGTGGTTGAGGAATCTTATCTTTTTTTTAGGATCATTTTATTTCTTTTAAAGCTGGTCTTGGGTATGGATCTAATAATTATGTTGAACTTCTTGTTTTAAAATTGCTTCTTAAACTAGCTTTGGATAATCGAATTAGTAAATTACAAGTTTTTAGTGACTCTAAGCTTGTTATTAACTGGGTTAATGGCTTGTACAGAATGCATATTCTATTGCTTTCTCCATTGCTCTCTGAAGTAATCAGTTTTTCTGTAATGCTCGATTCAGTGGTGTTTCAACATATATATAGGGAAAGGAATTCTGCATTGGAATAATGTAGAAATGTAAGGCTACATAATAGTGAATGGATTGTGTGCATCTCATAAGATTAGGAAATAGAGTTGAGATCCATGAGTATATGATCTAATAGCTCATTTGATTGAACATTGTTTCACTATATATTGTAATCATTTCTCTTCGATTAATTGAATTGGTTAAGTACCATTCATGTGTGCGTGCTAGCCTTTTGTTGATGTATTTGTAATTTCAGAATGTATTCACTTATATATCTTATGTCTTGTACCCCAATGTTTATTCTGGGATGTATCTATAATGTAATTGAGTCATGTCATGCCCTGATGTTTTGATCAGGAGGATCTATAATGTAAACAAGTCATGTCAATTCATTTTGGGTAATCCTCCTATTGATCTAGGGTTAAAGTCTCTGTAGTTCTGGAGCACTAGGGTTATTAGACTCACCTAGTGAAGTCGGCCCTAGTTGGGTTTAGTCAAGTCAGGAATTAGTATAAATAGAGAGCTAGCGTCTCTGTTTATCACACACTCACTCACACTTAGTTGTAGTGAATAGGTGAGAAAGGAGAAGACACTGGGGCTAGGAAGAAAGAGGTTACTGCTATCGGGAGATCATCTTACTGTTTTGGGATTTTCTATTTGGTGTTGATTCTATCTCTGAGGAAGTTGCGGGGTTTTCTCCATTTATGGTTTTCCCAAGGAAAAACACTGTGTCCATTGTTTCTTGTGTTTTATTTCCGTGGTTGTTATTCTCTCAGTTAAAGATCCTAATAATGCTAGCTTAATGTTAAAAATCTAACATGGTATCAGAGCTAACCTGAGAAGAAGAAATTGTGCAGCTGTGGGAAATAGGGATTCCTATTTTTTAGGTCTCTCTCCACATATTTTTAGCAAAAGAAGGTTGGAATAAATCTCCTCCCTAGGGAACATCTTTTTGTCGAAGCAGAATCCAATTCTGAGGTTTTTCAGTTTTGGACCCCACACTCCTGCCGAAATTTAGGGCTTTTCACAGAAGAGGAATTTTTCAATGAGCCCAAGCCTGGATTGATCTCCTCCCCAAAATAGAATTTAGGGTTCAATATCAAAGCATTTGGTTGGACAGAACTCCAGAAAATCAAAACCCTAATATGCTCCTGAACCAGCACTACGGAATTTCAACTCCAAATCTAGATCCGATGTCTTGACCTTGTAAGATCTAAATATTTTGTATTTCCATTTGAGGTTCTCAATTAAGATGTCTCATAATACCAAGCTTGATGAAAAGCTTGAGGGAGTTGATACTTCCGAGCTTGGAAGTACATGATCTCCCTGGTCCTAGAAGAGAATGAGTTGGACTCCTACATCAATGAGGAGGTTCCAGCTCTAGAGGGAGATGAGGCTAAGGTATTACACAAGAATAAGTTGGTTATGGAAAAGAGGATTATTGTTGATTCAATCAAGGGTCATCTCATACCACAGGTGTCCTTCCTAAAGACACCTAAAGCTATGTTTGATGCCCTAACCAAATTGTTTGAAAGAAAAAACATAAACCGGAAGATGACCTTGAGGAACCAATTGAAGAATGTGAAGATCCAGAATGTAGAAACCATCCGGTATTACTTTACAAGGGTTTATCATATCAAGGAACAATTGGAAGCAGTAGATGAAGAAGTGGAGAATGCAGAGATTGTAATGACCACCTTGAATAGTCTCCCTAGGACATGGCACTCTTTCATTCAAGGGATCTGTGCCAGAAAGAAGTTAGTCAAGTTAAGCATACTATGGGAAGAATGCTCTCAAGAATAAGCTTGGATAGCAACTCGAGAAGAGAATATGGGAAGTGAACATCAAGCTCTCATAGTACAATCCAAGAAAACAAGATCTAGCCATCAAAGAAGTAAGTACTCTCCTCAAAGGAATAACTTTAGAAATCCTAGAGATAAGTCTAAGTTCATTTGCTATACATGTTATGAAAGAGGACACTTTGCTAGAGATTGTCCTAATAACAAAAGTAGCTCTCAAAAGAGGAAGGGAAATAAGAGAAGAGATCATGCTCATGCTGCAGAAGATGATGAACCTTCCACAAAGAGAAACATACAAGTCAGTGATGATTCTTCAAGTGATGAAGAATATGTTCCGATTTTTGCTCTCATGGGAAGTATCACACATGGCAGCAATGATTGGCTTATAGACAGTTGTGCTTCCAAGCACATGACAGGATTCAAGAAATCCTTTGTGAGATTATCTGAACATGAATCACCTCACAAGGTAAAACTTGGAGATGACTGCCAATATCCAATAAAAGGTAGTGGAGAATCATCTTATAAGATAGACTCTGGAAAGTCTATCAAGATGAAAGATGTATTGTTTGTACCTCGACTAAAGAAGAACCTCCTCTCCATATCTGCATTAGATGCAAAAGGAATGAGGGTTGCATTTGTAGATGGCCAAGTCCTCATGTGGCCAAAAAGAAAGTCTTTCGATGATGTAGTAGTGATTGCAGAACAAGAAGGAGGACTATACAAATTGAGGTGCCAACCAGAACAAGATTTGGTTCATGACTTGGTAGAACCAAATGATATTTGGCATAGAAGATTTCCACATGTGCATTACAGAGCACTACCACTTGCAAGCAAAGCTGTTGAACGTCTCCTAGAAATGCAGACAAAACATGAAGGTGTATGCGAAGGATGTGCGAAAGAGAAGAACACAAAGAAGACATTTCCAAGTAGCGAGAGCAAGGAAAAGGGAATCTTGGAAATCATCCACTCCAATGTATGCGGTCCAATGTCATCCAGTTCACTAAGCGGGGATTCATACTATGATTCTTTTATTGATGATTTTTCTAGGAAGACATGAATATACTTCATCAAGAAAAAATATGAAGTATTCAACAAGTTCAAGGAATTCAAAGCCTTGATTGATAACCACAATGAAAACAAGATCAAGACTTTTCAATCAGATAATGGCGGAGAATTCACTTCAAATAAATTGAAAGAGTTGTGCAAAGACTCAGGGATTAAGAGGGAGTTGTCCACTCCATATAATCCACAACAGAATGGGATTGTAGAAAGGAAGAATAGAACTATCATGGAAGCTGCAAGAGAAATGCTTCATGATCAAGATCTTCCTATGCATCTTTGGGCAGAAGCTGCCAGAGCAGCGGTGCATGTACAGAACCGTACTCCCCACAAAGCACTCGAGAACAAGACTCCTGAAGAAGTATTCTCTGGCAAGAAACCATAAGTCATTCATCTAAAAATATTTGGTTGTCTTGTGTACATACACATTCCTAAAGAAAATAGGACGAAGTTAGATCCTTCAGGAAAGAAGGGTATATATGTGGGATACTCTGAAAGCTCGTAGGCTTACAGAATATACTTCCCAGGGTTCAAGAATATTTCCATCAGCAGAGATGTAACATTTGACAAAGATTCAACCTACATCAAATCCAGGAAGAAACCGGCTGAAGAACCTGAAGAAACAAGAGAACCCAGAATTCATGACACAATCATGAACAAAGAAATTCAAGAAGAATATCGAGAATTTGAAGAACATCAAGAACGTGTAGATCCACCTCTGGAGAAGAATCCTCATAAGAGGAAACCTGCTTGGGTACATGAAATTATCCAAGGTGTATAAATATATGGAGCTTCAGAAGAAACACCCAGAGGAAGAAAGAGAACTAGATCTTGCTCTAGTTACGCAGCCTTACTATGTGACATTATTGATAAAGAACCTTCCAACTATGAAGAAGTGGCAGAACGGAAAGAATGGAAGGATGCTATGATCGAAGATTATCAATCGATCATGAATAATGATGTTTGGGATGTTGTCTCAAGACCAGAAGGGAAGTACATTGTAACTTCTAAATGGACCTACAAGATCAAGCATGCTGCAGATGGTAACATCGAGAAATTTAAAGCAAGATTTGTGGCTCATGGTTTCTCTCAAAAAGAAGGAATAGATTATGAAGAAACCTTTGCACCTGTAGCTAGATACACTTCCATCAGATCAGTACTTGCTCTGGTTGCAGTGATGAAATGGAAGATACACTAGATGGATGGCAAGACTGCTTTCTTGAATGGTGTAGTAGAAGAGGAAGTGTATGTGGAACAACCACTTGGTTTTGAGACACATGACAGAGAGTCTCATGTGTGTAGATTGAAGAAAGCCATGTACAGTTTGAAATAGGCACCCAGGACATGGTGCGGTAGAATTGATGGTTTCCTATCCAGTTTGGGTTTTACCAAGAGTAAAGCAGATGCCAACCTTTACTACAAGGTTGAAGATGGCAACCCAGTGATACTCTTGTTGTATGTGGATGATCTATTTGTAACAGGTATGAATGGGTTGATTGCTATTACAAAGAGGAAACTTGCTACTGAGTTTGAAATGAAGGACTTGAGTATCTTGCACTATTTATTAGGCATGGAGGAGTGGCAGAATGCGGATGGAGTCTTCATTGGAAAAGGGAAGTATGCAGTAGAGATTCTGAAGAGATTTGGGATGATGGACTGCAAGGCCATAACCACAACTATGGCATCAAACCTGAAGCTATTGAGTGATGCTTGATCAACAACGGTTGATGCTACAATGTATCATCAGATGATTGGGTCCTTAATGTACCTAACGAACACGAGACCATATATTTTCTTTGCTGTGAACACCTTGAGCTAGTTCCTGACAGATTCGAGACATGTTCACTTTATTTTTGCAAAGCATATTCTGAGGTCCCTGAATGGTACAGTTGATTATGGGCTCAAGTACGAGGTGAATCAGAAGATTAACTTGGAGGGTTATGTTGATTTAGATTGGGTAGGCAGTGCCATCGATAGGAAGAGCACTTCAGGATGTTGCTTCAGTATGGGACCAGGTGTGATCTCCTGGTTTAGCAAGAAGAAATCATGTGTGGCACTGAGTACAACTGAAGCAGAGTATGTTGCAGCTTGTTCAGCTAGTAGTGAGGTAGTATGGCTAAGGAAGCTACTGTCTGATTTATTTGATCTCCAGATGGATGCTCCTTGCATACTATGATTATTTTATTGATGATTTTTCTAGGAAGACATGGATATACTTCATGAAGAACAAAGATGAAGTATTCAACAAGTTCAAGGAATTCAAAGCCTTGATTGATAACCACAATGAAAATAAGATCAAGACTTTTCGATTAGATAATGGCTAAGAATTCACTTCAAATAAATTGAAAGAGTTGTACAAAGACTCAGGGATTAAGAGGGAGTTGTCCACTCCATATAATCCACAATAGAATGGGATTGCAGAAAGGAAGAATAGAACTATCATGGAATCCACAAGAGAAATGCTTCATGATCAAGATCATCCTATGAATCTTTGGGCAGAAGCTGCCAAAGCAGCGGTGTATGTACATAACTGTACTCCACACAAAGTACTCGAGAACAAGACTCCTGAAGAAGTCTTCTCTGGCAAGAAACCATAAGTCATTCATCTCAAAATATTCGGTTGTCTTGTGTACATACACATTCCTAAAGAAAAGAGGACGAAGTTAGATCCTTCAGGAAAAAAGGGTATATTTGTGGGATACTCTTAAAGCTCGAAGGCTTACAAAATATACTTCCCAGGGTTCAAGAAGATTGACATCAGCAGAGATGTAACATTTGACAAAGATTCAGCCTACATCAAATCCAGGAAGAAACCGGTCGAAGAACCTGAAGAAACAAGAGAACCCAGAATTCATGACACAATCATGAACGAAGAAATTCAAGAAGAATATCGAGAATTTGAAGAACCTCAAGAACGTGTAGATCCACCTCTGGAGAAGAATCCTCATAAGAGGAAACCTGCTTGGGTACGTGAAATTATCCAAGGTGTATAAAGATATGGAGCTTCAGAAGAAACACCCAGAGGAAGAAAGATAACTATATCTTGCTCTAGTTACGCAGCCTTACTATGTGACATTATTGATAAAGAACCTTCCAACTATGAAGAAGCGGCATAACGGAAAGAATGGAAGGATGCTATGATCGAAGAGTATCAATCAATCATGAAGAATGATGTTTGGGATGTTGTCCCAAGACCAGAAGGGAAGTCCATTGTAACTTCCAAATGGATCTACAAGATCAAGCATGCTGCAGATGGTAGCATCGATAAATTTAAAGCAAGATTTGTGGCTCATGGTTTCTCTCAAAAAGAAGGAATAGATTATGAAGAAACCTTTGCACCTATAGCTAGATACACTTCCATCAGATCAGTACTTGCTCTGGTTGCAGTGATGAAATGGAAGATACACTAGATGGATGGCAAGACTGCTTTCTTGAATGGTGTAGTAGAAGAGGAAGTGTATGTGGAACAACCACTCGGTTTTGAGACACATGACAGAGAGTCTCATGTGTGTAGATTGAAGAAAGCCCTGTACGGTTTGAAATAGGCACCTAGGACATGGTGCGGTAGAATTGATGGTTTCCTATCCAGTTTGTATTTTACCAAGAGTAAAGCAGATTCCAACCTTTACTACAAGGTTGAAGATGGCAACCCAGTGATACTCTTGCTATATATGGATGATCTATTTGTAACAGGTATGGATGGGTTGATTGCTGTTACAAAGAGGAAACTTGCTACTCATTTTGAAATGAAGGACTTGGGTATCTTGCACTATTTCTTAGGCATGGAGGTGTGGCAAAATGTGGATGGAGTCTTCATTGGAAAAGGGAAGTATGTAGTAGAGATTCTGAAGAGATTTGGGATGATGGACTGCAAGGCCATAACCACACCTATGGCATCGAACCTGAAGCTATTGAGTGATGCTTCATCAACATCGGTTGATGCTACAATGTATCGTCAGATGATTGGGTCATTAATGTACCTAACGAACACGAGACCATATATTTTCTTTGCTGTGAACACCTTGAGCTAGTTCCTAACAGGTTCGAGACATGTTCACTTTATTTTTGCAAAGCATATTCTGAGGTCCCTAAAGGGTACAGTTGATTATGGGCTCAAGTACGAGGCGAATCAGAAGATTAACTTGGAGGGTTATGTTGATTCAGATTGGGTAGGCAGTGCCATCGATAGGAAGAGCACTTCAGGGTGTTGCTTTAGTATGGAACCAGGTGTGATCTCCTGGTTTAGTAAGAAGCAATCATGTGTGGCATTGAGTACAACTGAAGTAGAGTATGTTGCAGCTTGTTCAGCTAGTTGTGAGGCAGTATGGATGAGGAAGCTAATGTCTGATTTATTTGATCTCCAGATGGATGCTCCTTGCATATTTTGCGACAACCAGAGTTGTGTGAATTTTTCAATGAACCCAGTGTTCCATGACAAGTCGAAGCATATCGAGATCAAATATCAGTATATCAGGGATAGGGTGCAGAGAGGAGCAGTGAAGCTCTAGTATGTTGTGAAAGATGAACATATAGCTAAAGAAGCCATTGGCTAGAGTGAAGTTTGAGTACTTCAGGGAGAAGCTTGGTGTTCTCCAGATCGAGGTTTCCTCTAAGGGGAAATGATGAGACCTAGATCCATTCTGACATGGAAGAGGATTAAGTTCCTTCCATGGTTAGATGTAAGGGCTGACCCATTCTGTCATGGTGAGAGGATTCAGGTTCCTTCCATGTCAGATGTGAGTGCTGAGCCATTTTGATATGACTGTAGGATTGGTTCCTACATGATTAGATGTAAGGGATGATTGTGATTCTTGGAATGGAGGAACTTGGTCAGTTACCAGGAATACTCAGTCTAGGACTGAGCGTCATTCGATATGACTGTAGGATGTAGTCTTACATGATCAGATGTGAGCGCATGGCCATTCTGATGTGATTGAGGGATGTGTCCCAATTGATCAGATATAAGGGTTAATGCCATTCTGTAGGAGAATGTAGGTACCTGGTCAGTTACCAGGAATCCTCAGTTTGGTACTGAGAGCCCTTTTGATGCGATGTGTTTACACATGGTCGAATGTAAGTGCAAAACCTTTCTGACAGGATGAGGTTGGATATAAGTGTTGAGCCATTCTGGCACGATGTGTTTACACATGGTGAGATGTGAGTGTTGTGCCTTTTTGACAAGATGGGGTCGGATGTAAGTGCAGAGCCTTTCTGACAAGATGAGTTCGGATGTAAGCACTGATCCATTCTGGTGCGATGTGTTTACACATGATCAAATGTGAGTGCTAGGCCTTTGTGACAATATGAGGTCAGATGTGAGTGTTGGGCGTTCCTTTCTGACAAGATGAGGTCACATGTAAGAGTTGGGAAGGCCTTTCTTACTTAGGGTTAGATATAAGTTTTGAAGACCTACATGAAGGGTAGGCCTACAACCAGCATGAAAAAGGGCTAGCTCTATAGAACTTCCTATAAAGAGAAGAATCGAGATAGCACCATTCTCAGATAACATATGATGATGATCCAGACTCGATGATGATCGAGATCAAGTGATGATCTAGATATGATGATGATCCAGACTTGATGATGATCCAGATCAAGTGATGATCTAGATGTGATGATGATTCAGCAGTGATGATCCAATAGTCAAGATGATCCAGATCCCGTGATGAAGAAGACTTGAAGAAGAAGATGACTTGAAGACAAAGAATACTAGAAGACAAAGAAGACTCAAAAACGAAGAAGAATTGAAGACAAAGAAGACTTGAAGATGAAGAGATGATCTAGTCGATACAAAGAAGAAGACCAGTGCTGAAAATTGTGACGAAAGAATACCTTCCTAGTTAAGAGATAGACTTGATCTATTTGTAACTTCGGAATGTATTCACTTATATATCTTATGTCTTGTACCCCGATGTTTATTCCGTGATGTGTCTATAATGTAATTGAGTCATGTCATGCCCCGATGTTCCGATCGGGAGGATCTATAATATAAATAAGTCATGTCAAGTCATTGTGGGTAACCCTCCTATTTATCTATGGTTAAAGTCCCTGTAGTTCTAGGGCACTAGGCTTATTAGACTCACCTAGTGAAGTTGGCCCTAGTTGGATTTAGTAAGGTCGGGAATTAGTATAAATAGAGAGAAAGCCTCTCTATTTATCACACACTCACTCACACTCAGTTGTAGCACATAGCTTAGGAAGGAGAAGACACTGGGGTTAGGAAGAAAGAGGTTACTGATGTTGGGAGATCATCTTACTATTTTGGGATTTTCTATTTGGTGTTGATTCTATCTCTAAGGAAGTTGCGGGGTTTTCTCCATTTATGGTTTCCTTGAGGAAAAACACTGTGTTCATTGTTTCTTGGGTTTGATTGCTGCGCTTGTTATTCTCTCAGTTAAAGATCCTAATAATGCTAGCTTAATGTTAAAAATATAACACCTTTGTCTCTGCACATCCTCCTCCCAAGTTTTCTAAGTTTGTATCATATCTCTAGGTGAGCGTAAGCATTGAAGGAGCCAATTTTTTTTTTTTAATAGTTGCGGTGAAGAAGAAGCCACCGCTGCACCCACTTACCTCGCGAGTCCCTGCCATCCTCAGCAGTCTGCGTGTAATTTATTTTGTGAGCTGGGAAAGAGGAGCTATAAGTTTAAGGGAGTGAGCTCTTCCTGGAATACAGACCTGCATGGAGCTATAAGGGAGATCACGTTCTGTGTGGTGAGTGAATTCTGCCATGAAGAGGCAGTGATCTCCATGAAGGAGATAGAGAATCGTCAGTGCTATAATTCAGACCCTGGATGCCGTAATCGAGCGTGATTGAGCATAAGGCTAATGCTGTCGTGAGTATTGAAGAAGATCAACGACCTTCCTCCACCGTTCAACAGGAGCAGGCTTCCTTGATTCTACCTTCATCAATCGCTGTTGATTATTCCTGGGCACCTCTGCCATGACTGAAGAGTGCTGGCATGAAGATCGCCATGCTGATTTATCAGTATTGTATAAGAAGCCGCCATCTACCCATTCAAAGAGAGGCATAAATATATATTTTTTGCAAAAGCCGTAATCAAGTGTGACTAGGCATAAGATTGAAGGAGAGATTCAGTGAGTATATGAGAGTCACCGTGAGTATTGACGGAGAAGTGTGGAGAGGAGATCACCCTTGGGTTGGAGATCACCATGAAGGAGAAGCGTCAGCGTGAAGGAGTTAGATCTGCGTAGAGACCACCGTGTGGAGAGCTGCATGGAGAGACTTGTGTGGAGATCGCCTGGTGAGCCTAAAGGATGGATATCAGCCTGGAGAGAGTGCCTGTCACTTGAGAGAGCACCTGAGAAAGTGCATGTCATCTACCCATGTGAAGGAGGAGAGAACGTCTGTCATCTGACCATGTGAAGATCGCAGCCCCATGTGAAGGTGGAATACTACATAGTCCATCACCGAGCATGCAAAATTTGAGATCTGCATGTTATTTTTCCAGAGATTAGAGTGGAGAATAGCGTGAGTTGAACTGGAAGGATGATTTTTTTTTCCTCCCGTGAGAGCACAACCTTTCAACTGAAGAGGTGAAGCGGAAGACAGGTGCTGGCCTGCTATTGTTGTGTGTTCTTGGTGGCCTGGAGTTGAGTTGTATCTCCTCCTGATGTAGAGTGAAGCCCCTTTGAGGTCGTGTTGTGGTGTGAAGAACATATTGCTGTATCCAACAAGTGCTGAGAGACAGTGAGAGTTTATTAGATTGTTGCTTTCTTGGATTGTTGGATAATCATAGCTAATCTAAACATGTTGTAGTTGCTGAAATCGATTCCAGTCACACAAGTGAATGTGAACGCTGCTCCGCTGCCTCCTCAGCTGCCTGCTTAGGAGAATTGCTGGGAGAAGGATTGCTGAGTGGAGAACCACAGAGAGAAAAGAGCTACCGATATAATTTCCCATTGAAGCCTGAAGAGAAGAGCAGACAAGTGTGGCCGCTAGCTTGTCCAGCTGCCTGAGTAAAGGAAAATATTATTATTTCTTTTGATATAATGTTTAGTGCTGCATTAAAATTTGATTTTCAGTCTAGATATGATCAGGAATGCCTCTCTAGAGAAGAACATATTTTAATAATGTTGGAAACAATTTTAAAAGTTAACTTCTTGGCCAAAGTTAAAGCAACTGAAGAAACAAAAGTCGATTTTGAAGTGGAGCTGAAGTTTATTGCATACTCGCTTGCAAAGAATGTTGTAAATGTTGAATATGTAGAATGTATCAGGTTTGCGGATGGTGAAGAGATAATGTTGCAAAATTACACTGTAAAGAATATAGCTAATTGTAAACGAGCCTGGATGACAATTACTAATTTTGCAGAATTTGTTGAATGTGAAGGAAGATCTAGGACAACAGAGGCCCAATCAAATACTAAAATGCACTATACATCAATGTGTGAAGACTTCAAGCTCTCAAACTCGAAGAGCAGGAAAAGGGAAAACATAAACAAATATTATCTGACAGCAACTAAGGTTAAGATGAAGGAGAAGAAGGATTGTAGAGTTTGAGCCTTGGAACCCTAAATTATTAAATTGTTTTGTTAATTTGTAAGCGTGACTCACAGCAGGCATGTTATGCATTTGTCATTATAGAAAATTCATTTCTACAATAAGGGAGGATGTTGGAATGATGTAGAAATGTAAGGCTGAATAATAGTGATTGGATTGTGTGCATCTCATAAGATTAGGAGATAGGGTTGAGATCCATGAGTATAGGATTTGTGGCTTATTTTAAAGTGAGACTCTATGTCTCCTTTACTAAATAGTGGTATGCTATATTTTTTTTAGCCTTGGACAATACTTGAATATTTGGAAGAAGGATGTATAAAATACAAACTTATCAAATCTGTGAAGATTTTTATTAATCATGGACAATACTATTATTTTGGTATTTTATTCATTTAATAAATGTAAATTTTTAATATATATAAAAGTTTAAAATTTTTTTTTTGTGAAATTTTTTTTTAATAATGAATATCTTTAATAAAAAGATTAAAAACAATTAAAAAAATTCCCAACTAATTGACCACAAATTCTAAGATATTAATCTTTACATGAGTATAAATAAACTAACCTACCCATTCACCACAAATTCTAAAATCTCATAAAAAACTAACCTACTAATTCACGGCAAATTCTAAAATATTAACCTTTATGCATATAAATATGAAAATATTTTTTTATGGATATAAAATTTTATAATTAATAAATAAAAAATAAATAAGATTATTTGAAATACATAAAATATTAACATCTATCACTCTACATATGTAACCATGATATTTTTAAGGAATATAAATTTTTATAATTTATAAACAAAAATTAAGTAAGATTATTTGAAATACATAAATGCTGAATTATAAATTTCCAAAAAACAAATCTAAAAAAATTAAACCATGTCTTTAGTTTTGATTTATCTAATATAAATTTAGAAATGCTTTTAAGATATCAAATATATAAAATAAATTTTACAAATTCTTTGAATTTAAAAATATATATCCAGCTATATATCATTAAATGCTTTGGTAGCATAATGTTTCGTGTCAGCTACAGCCAAACAAAACCAAATCGATTCAAGTAAGCCAAATGAAGCCATAGAGTCATTTGCAATTCAAGCAGTAAAATAATGCTTTTAAATCTTATACAATTTTGAACTTGAACGTCACATAATTGCTTTTTTTTTTAAATGTCAACAACCAAATTAAATACATACGGTTATAAATTTCATAAAAATAATCTTTAAATATCCGTTGACACCACTCTTTCCATTATTACACTTATTACGCCTTAAGGCATTTAACAAACCCCGTGTTTTTTTTCCAAACCGTAGGATGCTTTATTTGACAAACCCCGCGTTTTTTTTCGTTTTTTTTCCAACCCTTTTCCAACCGTAGGATGCTTTCATGCTTTCTTACGACGAATGCTTTCTTCCGACGATTGGGGTAATTTGACGATTAGGGTAATTTACGTTGTTGATCTTCATTTACTGCCTGGCATTTTTGTCAACCTCCCTTAAATGCACATCAACCTTAAATGCACATCAATGCCAATGAATCCCTGCCTTGCCGACACTCTTAGGCTGTGATGCCTGTTGATGCCTACCTCTATTAGAACCCCCTGCATTCCTCTGCTGATGCCTACCTCTATCAGAACATAGAACCTACCTCTATTAGAACCCCCTGCATTCCTCTGCTGATGCCTACCTCTATCAGAACATAGAACCCCTGCATCAGAACTCAACTCAGGAAAACTCTGCTGATGCCTACCTCTATCAGAACTCTTCTTGAACTCTGCGGAGGCAGAACTCAGGATCTCTCCTTGCCGTGCCGAACTGAAGAACTCGCCGAACTCAAGAACTTGCCTCTACGACGAGCTGGTAACTCCATAGTTCCTTGCCCTGCCGAACTCAAGAACTCGCCGAACTCAAGAACTCGCCTCTAGGACGAGCTGGTAACTCCATGATTCCAGGTCTTGAATCTCTCTGTATCTTTCTTTTGCCCTTTAACATTTAGTTTGCCTGTTTTGAACACAATCATGAAAATGTTTTCAATGTTTTCAATAGCTTGCAGAATCTGAACTAGGGAATATAATTGTGGTAGAGAAGATAGGAGAATTGGAACACATATCAACAAAGTTAACAGAACCCTAGACTGAAGAACAGAACACCAGCTTAGACTAATAGCTCAATGAGTCAATATCACTGCCATAACCTACCTATATAATTTAGAGCGGGTCCATGAACCCTCGCCGGCCCTTGCTGGGTGGATAGAAAGAAGGGTATTCAATGAATAAAACCGATCGTTGGAGATTCGATCCTGGGCATTTGATTTTCTGACCAGCTGCCTGAACGATGTATATTCAATCCAGTGATCTACGATCAAAAAATGGTGAAATCCCTAAAATATGCTACCAAAAATTGGCTTATGCAATTTCTGGGCGTCTTCCTTGGGATTCAACTTGCAGAATTATCACCATTTCTACTGTTCTTCGAAACAGAAAACAATTATACTACACCTCCACATTTATAAAGAATCTACTGTAAATAAGACTGCCAGATCTCACAAATAACACATTTCTTTACCGTTTACAGCGATCTTGAACCGATTTCCGAGCTTCTTCGATTAAATTCGACGTTCCAACGAACAAATTTATCATTCTCAGCCATCTCTATGCCGAATTTGAGATTAAAGCTTGTACCGCGCCATTATTAAAGCTTTTAACGTCAAATTAAAGCCTTGAACTTCCATTTTACTGTAGCTCCTCGAGTTTAGCTCTCCAGTTCCATTTTCGCTGGTCCTTCGCAGCCTGGATGAATGGCGTGGCAAATGGCAATCGCTCTTCAAAACCCTAATTTGGATAAATGGCGTGGGCACTTTGACCGAAACCGCAAATTTGGCAAACGCAACTGGGAAATCTCAAAGACATTATGTAGAACAACCGTGGCATAAATTGCAGTATTGTAAATCAAGAACGGTGGCGATTCTACAACAGATTATTGGGGAGAAAAAAAATCAAGAATTGAGGCGATTCTGCATTGATCGCCATCATGTCGATCGCCCCTGAATCCAATAATGCACCCAGCCCAGGATTCAGCCCAGGATTCAACCCGAGGTCTCCCGACACAACTTCTTACATCGTCTTCAACCGCGTCTTCTACATTGTGATGGCATCGACGTGCGCGCTCCTCGTATTTTTCATGGCCTGCACCTTCTGCATCTGCAAGAAACTCCGAGCGCGCGAGGGCCTTGCATTCATAACCGTAGAAAAACGCAAACCCTTTTGCAAACACCGCAATGCCTGGACATTCCCCCAAATCGAAGAAGCTACCGAAAATTTCAGCATTGATAGGAGCCTGGGCAAAGGTCGCCACGGCCGTGTCTACGCAGCCACATTGCCAGACGGGCAGGTAATAGCAGTCAAGAGAATCGATCCCTCGCTTGTTCTGCGTCACGGGCCAGACTTCAACGCTTTATATACGGTACGAATTCGAACTGTGCTGTGCTGTGCTTCGATAGATCTCTATGCTGTGCTGTGTTGTGCTTGGATAGATCCCTCGTCAATTCTCTGTAAATCCCTCCTATTGTGTTCTCTCTGAGAGTGTATCGTATTGTATTAGTCGGTGAAATCAAAGACCACGTGGTGTGCATGCAGCCCAGGCTCACGTGGGCTCCCTTGGGCAGCTGGTTCCAGAGAAGTTTGCTACTATGAAGCTTCATAAGTGATAGATTTTTTATAATAAGAAAAATGTTTGTCAGATTATAGGTGTCTGGGTATCGGTTTTTTAATTCTAAAAAGTTTTAATAAATTATAATTCCAACCTTTTACATCAAATTCCAAAATCCGTGATGCAAGATTAAACCATCTAAAGAAAAAATCTGTATTCTATGCATTGTGGTCTCCACGGGAATACTAAAATGAATCTTTTTATCAATAACTATGCAAATATGGAAAATGAACTACTGAACGGGTGGCCTAGAGTTAAAACGTGGATATCCTACCTAAGCATCTTATTATGCCGCCCTCCCCCCTGGGGACTTATTGGATGAATAGAACAACCCTGCATGAAATTCTCAATTTGCCTAGAGACACATGCAAGTTTGATACCCGGCGGATTTTCGATTCCTCGAAACTCCCTCAACACGAGGGGCGGAGCCGCTCGACCGACCAAAGAAGGGAGAGGATTTGCTTTATAGAACATGCATCTTAGAAGGATAAGGTTTTTGGAAGTCACGGACAGACCGGCATGGCCTTTTATATATTGCTTCAGGGGATAGCGCTGATCGCAGAGATTTGGATAATGAAAAATGCGAGTTCTCAATCCCGGTGGATGAATCATACTCGGACCCCAGAGGAACACTGGGCCGGCCGTTTTATATAATAAAAACCACATAGGATAAGGTTTTCGGAATTGACACGGACGAATCAGCATGGCTTTGAGATCTTGCTTCAGCCAGAAATACCTTACTCAGTCTCTAGGCACTCTTGCTACTATTCACGTTTACCTTATTAACTTGGTAGAGAATCCTCTTGGTACCGCATATTACCGGTTCGGCCGAGTCTTGCGGATACGATTCAGTCTTACCTACTGCTATAGAGGAATAGCCTTTACTTTTAGTGCCTGCTACCCACCTGCATAGATAGTTACCCACCTTAATACCTAGACCTGTTATAGCGCTAGTAGTAGACTTTAACTCTATGGCAAGTGTGGGACTAAGGCAATGACGACTACAGCTAGTCTATTAAGGCTAAGAAAGTAAGAAAGCAAGAAAGAGATACCTTAAGGCCTTACTCCATGAGACCAGGGACTCAAGCTATAAGCCCATACCGTAGGCAAGTGACCTTAGGGCAAGGACTAACGGCTATCATTGGCAATGAAAACTGGCCATCAATGGTGAGAAATATGTTTGTCGGATTGTAGGTGTTTGGTATCAGTGTTTGATACTTGGTGGCCAAAGTCTATGGTTAATTTCTTATATATTTTATTTTGCCATGCTTTAGGTCAAGGTATGTGGAGATTTTCTATACTTATTTCAATGCTTCGATGGGATGTTTGCGTGCTAGACTTGGTTGCATCTGAAAAGTTAGCGGCGATATTGTAGAGACGAACTGTGGGAGGGAGCAGAAAGCCATGGTCGCTACGAAGTTTGATTTATAGCTGGTTATAATCGATGGTTAATGATGCGGGTTTGCTGGTATATAATCTCGATTGGCAAACTGTTAACAGTAAGCACCGGTCCCCAACTATTCTTAATGGTTAATTTTGCGTTGATTGTCTGATTTGTTGTGTGATTCTGATGATGCAGAACCGAGGAAGCCGATCTGAGCTTAGTATATTTCTAAAAACCCATATAGTTTGCGTTCTCATGTCAGCAAGGCCGACTGCTGGTGCTGCTGATTGGCAGATATACATAGCAGATGGGGTTGCTGTAGAGTTGCTGGAGTGGACAATAAAGCCTGTCTTTATCAGGCTTGAGCTGACTTATTTCTTTTTAGGGTTCCTGGGAGTTTCCCTATGTATATATCAGTTAAGGACATTTTGTCAGTTGCTAAGCTCCATAGGATTTTGATGGAAGAGAGTCTTCTATTGGTTCCCAGGGATTCCAAGAATTTAACAGTTCAATGCATTCCAGTAGTCGTTCAAGATTGAGAGAACATTGGATTGCTTAGGTTTTTTAGGTAACGTCCAGAACCACCTTCGCAATTCACAAAAGCCAAATCTTCATCTGCAAGGGGATATTGGCTTAAAGATCCAGCAAATATAAATAAGAGGTGATGCAGTCGTATGAAACTTAGCTTACAACACGGCGTTCTTTTATTGGACCCCTAGGTACAGTTGCTAGTTTAATTCTTCTGGGTAGCAATTGGATTAACTGTTTTTCTTTATTTGGGATCCGTCTGCACTAAGGAGCCAATTAGTGGCGAGACAATGGCAGATTCAAGGGAGGACGAGATGATTCAGAGGGAATTTGCGGTGATAAGGCGGAAGCTGCGGGAATCAAGAGTTATTGGCCGCGTTCTAAACGATTTCATGCCATCTTTACTGTTGCGTATAATATACAAAGATAAACGAATGTCCCGCTCCCTCATGTGCAAACCGAACCCGGTATTGCATGCTATTTCCAATCTGAACCTTGTGGAAGACACGCAATAGTAAGTATGTTTAATTGCTATTTCGTCATTATATTCGACATAGTTTGTCAAACCCAAGTCATATTATAACATTTTCGATAGATGCACATAATCAGGTAATGACGGATCCTGACGCTCCAGATGGCGAGTATTTGCACTGGTATGCTACAAGTCGCATGAATTTGGATCAGTTTTGGTAATAGCATTGCACAGGAATCCATTCAATTTTTAATTACAGCATCGGTTGTTACGTTGTGCAGGTTAGTCAGCAGAATCGTTACTGATGAGGAACATGACGAGCACAGGCTATGAACCTCCAAGAACGGTTGGCCGCATGATAGTTTTCACAATGTTCAGGAACCCAGAATCTCAGCACATATATTTGCCTAGCTTCAGAGAGAACTTCAGTAGCAGAGGGTTTGCTGATATGAATGCTTTTGAGCCGCCTCTGTCTGCATTTTATTTCGACACCAAACATGAATATGAGAATAATTGGAATGGCGTCCATAAATGCCCCACATGCATACGCCATCAGGGACCATCGCATCGTAAGATCGCTTGTGCAATTCCAAGAACCATGGGAAATTGCAAGCTAGAATTTGAATTGTGCAAGCAGATGAGATTTGAGCCCATGGTTCTTCCCACCTTAGTGGAGAAGCAGAATTGTTACGATGTTGAAAATTGTAGCACTAGAAGGCGTGAACAGAATCATTCCGGCAAATGTAACAGTACTGCATAGATATCCTGCAAGAGCGAAGACATGATGATTCACATCGTAAGCTGCACAGAGAGCAAGATTCAACCCGTTCAAGAACATTAAGTAGCCGAGGACAACTATCTACGTTAGGTTTATCATGTAAATAGGCTACACCATTTTAAAAGTATCTAAATATGAAACATTTTATTAGTGTTATTGATTGCTGCATTGTCATGTTCAATAAATGGAACCCACTTCCGCTTTGATGAACCCATTAATAAGGTACAATGGCCTCCCTAAATCTCATAAAAAATGAAGACTATCTTACCACAAAGATCAGCACGATTAAATTGTAATAACTTCCTTAAATCTGAAGCAAACATTAAAACCCTCTTAGTGAAGAGAATTACTGGGACGAAAACCAAAACAGAATCTTGGACGTAAAGAGTGTACCAAATTTTTTATTTTTATTGGTTCATAAAAATAGTTGAATACGTTTGAACTTTGAATGTGCGATATTGGTTAGAGCTCTTCTCTTACGTAGGTTTACATAAATGTTCCAAAGTTGTTCGAAATTATTAGTTCAAGGAGTATCATCAGGAGCATACTCAATATATGAATCCTCTTGCTCTGCTAGAGCCCCATATTCGAGGTAGAGGTTTAATGCGTATGTGTTCTTTATTGAAATTAGCTATTTTCTATGTATTAAAGCGGTTACATGGATATATAATTTATTTGTTTATTTTATTACCATTATATTAGTAAATCCATATTTCATTTGTCATTACCACCACGACATGATCATTTATGTAATCAAATGTCAATCTGATTGAAATATTTATATCTATGCGATTTGGGATATGTGCTTGACAAACCTAATAAATGATGAGAACCCTTGACAATGATATGTTTTGGTTTCCCTTTTTATGAACAGTCTGAATAGCACGTAGAAGAACACCATACTTGGGGATTCTTCAACAAAGAAGCCGTAGTTCCTTTATGTTGTGTGTGGTAAGTATTATGGGCGCTATCTTAGTTCAGTATTTAGTTTAATAGCTTATAAATATTGGTAGCTTATTAATCTAGCTATGGTTGTTTTTGTTGTTTAATTGTGTCTAGGTGTTGTTTAATTGTGTCTAGGTGGAAAGGTTGATAAATTCAAGTGTCATTATTATAGAGAGGTAGTTTTGATACAATATTTGTGTAAATTGTGATAACTTAGAAACAAAGAAATCTTGTGTATTGTCTTTAATATTGTTTTTAACCTATTGTCTTAAATTATTGTGTCTATTTGTGATAAAAGTATTGCCTTTGTAACACATGTAGAACTAAAAAATAAATATTTTTATTTATTTTAGAAAACTTTATGTTAAATTTATTGTAAAGTTTTTATGACCAAGTTGGTGAAGGATGACACTAATTGAAGAATTATTTATTTTAATATTTAAATAGAAGAGACACCTATTGAAAGCCTTTTGAATGATTATTCACTCAACCACTAAAAGGAAGGAGCATGTGTAGGCATTTCACTTTCTAGCTGTTGCGGTAAGCATAATCCCTAAAATTGTGGTCATGTTCCTTGAGAGGGGGAACTAAGCAGGTGGCTCATTTAATTCCAAAACTAACCCAAAGACCTAGGAAATCTTATAAATACCATCAAATTGAACGGAAGGCTCAGTGCATTCTATTTTTCCTACGGAATGAACCTAATAACTCCTCCAAACTTAAAAGTCAACCACACAAGGAATTTGATGAGGGGATAGCTAAAGTGGAATTGGTGAGTTAAGTATGCTACTTAGTACTAAGTTACAACAAGTTTTTGTGTATGCTATTATTGAGTGACCTTCATCCTAGTGGTTCGGTGAACATGTTCAAGGTCCTAAGTAAGTAATCTTGGTTGCTTCACGAGACGGTTGGCTGTAATAGCCTCCTTTGGTTGTTTATCCCCCTTTTTCAAATTATCAAGGTTCTAATTGTTTATATTTATCTATGTTTTAATTCTCTGTCTGTATTTTGATTGTTGAAGTATGTTCAATATCTATAGAATTTAAATGGTAACTAGGCAAGTGCAAGCTAATGACGGTCACTTTTGGCGTGTTAGATGCAATAGAAAATTGAAAAATAAGGCATCCCTCAACTTGGATTTTTTGAGATACTTACATAAAATATCTTGCTTTTAGTAACAAATATGAAATCTAGGAAATTGAATCACATTTCTGAATATACATGTTTTATGTATTGAAAATTTCCATACTTATGTCAAGTTTCATTTTTTCCAAGAGACATTTTTTATTTTTCACGCAAATGATAAGGAATATGTTTTTGTGGGTGCAACCTTTGAGAGCCTAAATTATGGTTTCAAGCTACAAAAATTTACATACATGTATAGAATATATTGAACTAGTGCAACACTATTTTTAGAAAATAAAATTAGTATTTTTAATTTTTTTTTTTAATAATTATCTAAGTGATCATTTCCCAAAAATGGTGCGTCTTTTGTGGGTGCAGCATTTGAAAGTCTTAATGCAATAATCATGGAATGAGTTTTTTTATATAATGTATAGTTCCTTGTCTTCTAGTGCACCATACATTTTTTTTAACTATAAATATTTGAAAATTTTATCGAACAAACACTAACAATGTGTTTTTTAGGTCAAAGAGTTAGAACATAATAGAAATTGAAAATAAATAGAAAAATATAATACTTTGAAATAGAAATTACATATTTAGAATCTACATAAAAGGTGTTATTTATGTTTAACATTTCATAAAAAATGATTGTCCGTAGCATACTGTAATGATTGGGTAAACACGAGCTTCTTCAAAAACTGGAAGAAATGTCTTAGTGCAACTTTTCAAGATCTTAATGTAATGATGATGGATTGGATTTTTTATAGTGTGTAGAGGTCACTGTTTAGTAGTGTGACATAATTTCTTATGAAATGGTTGAGAAAAAAAAAGCTATGGCATAAACATAATCAGTTTTCTAAAATTCCAATTGCATCTAAAAGGTCCACCAACTTCATGCACTCACCCAATTGTTAGTAGTATAGTTTCTCTGTAAGAGAAGTTGTGTTACTTTTCCATATTCTTATAATTAGTTTCAAATGTTTATTATTTTCTTAGATTAAAGTCGATCATTCGAGTAAGGTTTAGGATAAATCACTAGTGGATAAAGTGGAATTGTTCTTCTCATCGAGTACTAGTTATGATACATCGATTTAGTAGTATTAAGTTTATGTACATAAGTTAAATTCGGGTTTAGAGTTTAAGAAAACTTTTACATTATTGAGAATGACAGTGGTAGAACTGCCCAAAATACACCCTAAAACAAATAGGAAACCATGTCACTAAACAAATGTGGCATAGTCGCTTCGACTCGATTGTCAAACGGTTATCCAATACATTATCAAGTTTAAATTACTCATGGATTTACCAAAGAGATTTATCACTTTCACACAGAAAAGACACGCTCGGAGATGGAGTCCCAAAACTATGCCATGGGGAAAAACCAGAACACTCCAAAGTGGTGCATGTCGTGGAGCCATGAAGGGAAAGGTAATAGGTCTTACCCAGACTTTAAAACCCTTTTAGCACAACATCCAACCCAAAAAGAAAAACTGGTTGCAAAGAACTGCTATGGAAATATCTTGCACATACAAATCACAGAGGAGAAACAAAGGTTTTATAAACTGTTTTATAATAGAAGAAAATCAATATTATGAATGCATAGGAGGAGCTTACCTTGTATTCATATTTAAAACCATAATGGAAGCAATAGACACATCATCATTTCGAGGAAACAAAACCTCACTAACAAACTGTTGATGTATTTGTAACTTCAAAAGATATTCTGATGTATATTATCATTGTATGTTGTTGTACCCCAATTGGGGATGTGTGTTACCCCTTTATGAGATGTCTAAATTGTGTCTTGACCTTGAGGTACAACCTCTGTTATAAGTGAGGGCAATAATCCCTAGTGTAAAATCATGTAATATGTAATTGTGGCCTCTCTAGGAGAAGTGGGCCCCATGTGAGATGACATGTAGGATAGGGTCTCATATTTAGTCACTAACTTGAAAGGGTATAAATAGGGAGGCGATCTCCCTCATTTATACATACCTTACACACTCTCTAAGGTGCGTGAGAAAAAGAGATAGTTAAACGAGGAGAGAAAAATAGCTGCTGAACATTTCTTATTACCTCTTTTGATCATCTTACTATTCTAAAGAAGTTTGCATGGTTTTCTCCTTTATGGTTTCCATGGTGAAAATATTTGTGTCTTGTGTATCGTTTATATCTTATGCATTTTGTTGTACTTTTTATTCTTTCAGATAAAGATCCTAGATAATCTAATTGGATCTTCATAAAATCTAACATGGTATGAGAGCCTCTCTCAAAGAAGGTATTATGTAGTTGCAGGAACTAGGGCTTCCTAGTCGAAGGTGTTCTCTCTAGATGTCATCAACCAAGGAGGGCTAGGATAACTCGCGTCACTAGGGTGCAACTATTGGTGGTAGAATTTTTTGAATTAGAAAAGTTTCAATGTGCTCACCAAAATATAGCTACAATGGAAACTAATGGAAATTAGGGTTTCATGCATGAAAACCCTAGAAGAATCAATTTAGTCATTCTAGAAATTTTGCTATAATGCGATATTGGAGAAGGATGAGAAGATGAAACCTTTACAGGCCGAAGAGAAATACTTGTCATGCCTTGTGCAAAATTGTTAGCCTTAGATTCTCTATACTTCAGGAGATATGGCTCCTCCAAATTAGGGTTGTCACCTCCTCCAAAATATAGTCATAAACATGTGACCTAGAGATTTACTATATCTCGAGCTAGGAAGGTCCAAACGAAATTTCACAAGATGTTATAGGTAGGGAACGGACTGTGGTTTCTATGGTAATTTTTTCAGACCCATAATGTTGAACAATGAAATGTGGTAGTCTGTACAAGTTCTCTATGATGCAAAGTCCCCAAAACAGTCACCTTGGGAAAATCATAATAAGTCCCACTTGGAGAATCCATTTCTGCTCTAACCCATGGGGTTGGAAAGTAGAGATATCTGGATATATCAATGAGACGTTTCATACTATAAGGATCTCAAACTTCAGAGATACAACAAAATAAATTTCATACATTTCTATAGAAGAAATTGGAAAACTAGGACTTACTGATCTAGGAGCTTACCACTAATGTATTAAAAAAATAAGTACATTGGACAGCTCACCTTGAAGAGGAAAATATTTCTGTCCAATCAGAAGTTGGAAATTCCAAGTTTGAAAAACTAGGGTTTCTCTAATAAACCCTAAATCAGGGAGCTCTAGAATGAGGTGGGACACCTCAAATTGGTAAGCTATAAATATTTTCTATTTACATTTGAGGTTCTCATTTCAAAATGACTTCTCACACCCAACTTGATGACAATCTTGGTGAAGCTGACAACTTTCGAGTATGGAAGTATAGGAACTTCATGATCCTTGAAGAAATTGACTTGGATCACTATTTCAGTAAGGAAATTGTAAGAGCGAGAGGGAGATGAGGCTAAGGCTAGAGTGAAGAGAATCATTGCAGATTATGTTAAAGATCATCTCATCCCTCATGTGTCATCCTTGAATACACCAAAAGGAAGTGTTCGATGCTATGATGAAGTAATCGAAGAAGAATAAGATATTGTTATAACTACCTTGAATGGCCTCCCAAGATCATGGGATTCATTCATTTGAGGAATGTGTTCCAAAAGGAAGTGATTACCTTCAACAGACTCTGGGAAGAGTGCACACAAGAAGAATATTGACTCATAATAAGAGAAGAGAATATGGGAGAAACTGAATATCAAGCTCTCACGATTCAAAGAAGATCCCACAAGCGATGAGGAAAATGAAGGACTCAATTATTGAAGAACCTCTTATCCATCTTAGCATTTGGATAAGAAATGATGCTTTTATGAATGAAGAAGATGATGAAGCCGAAGTCTCAAGGAGTCTACCCACTAAACAAATAAAGATAAGTATTCAATTCTCATTTCATGATATTGTTTGGTTATACATTTGGTTATATTCAGTAGATGTTTGAGTATTTTACATTTATACTATTGAATTTTACATAATGGGTAAGAAGTCAATGATCATGTACAACATTCCATTACTACTTATCTAGATTGAAACATATTTGCTAGCATATTAGGAGTAGTACACAGTCTTAATAACATTGGGGTAGAATGCATGTAGAAGTTAATGTATGTATACTTGATATGGATGAATGTTGTAGCATCGGATAAAATAGTCGTATGGCTATGTGACATATGTTTGTCACTATTAATATGTTTTGGAAATTACGATATGTTTCTAATCATACAACTGAACTTGACTTGTAGTTCATTTTAAATAACAAGTAACGGCAGTTTAGAAGAGGAACCTGAACCTTCCTAGGTCAAAGACACCATGGCGAAAGAAAGATCTTCAGAAGAATATAAAGAGAATGGTACATCCACCTTGAGAGATGAATACCACCTTGGGCATGAGAAATAATCCAAGATGAATAATAGTATGATGAGACTTCCAAAGAAAGCAAGAGGCCTTAGACACACTCTAGTTGTGTGACACTATTGAGCGATATTATTGATGTAGAGCCTTCCAGCCATGAAGAAGTAGCCAAGAAGAGAGGGAATGAGACTATGATCAAAGAGTACCAGAATAATGATGTCTAGGATGTGTTGTTGAGACCTGAAGGGAATTCTGCTGTGTATTCCATATGGATCGACAAGATCCAACATGTAATAGATGGAAACATCGTGGGATACAAGGCAATATTTGTAGCACGAGGCTTCTCACAGAAATAAGGAACATATTATGAAGAGACATTTGCACCAGTAACATGGTACACTTCCATTATATCCATACGTATAGGTATGAGATGGGAGATACATCAACTGACATGAAGATAACATTCTTGAATGATGTAGTCAAGCGGGAAGTATACGTAGAGAAAGCATTGGAAGTTGAGGCACATGATAGGTAAACTCATGTGTTCAAATTAAAAAAGGCCATGTACAAGATCAGAAGGAACCCATGGGATATAACATGTAGTTACACAAGGAGCTTGAAGATCTTAACCTTTGAGATAAGATTGAATATGAAATCCTATTGAGGATGATAAGCCTACAGATGGGTGTGAAAATAACTTTTCAACAAAGTTCAAGATAGAGGATCTTGGTATCTAGTGATCCTAGATGTATATGTAGAAAATTAGTAGCAGAGGAAGCTACTTGTCACTCCATTAAATAATGTCTCAATACATAGAGTACACAAGGCATAGGGAGAATGATGCTCCACTTTAGAGGGAGTGACTATAGAAGATCCTCGAGTTCTACATGATGGTACGATAGGATGGAGAATTTAGTGATGTCTCTAGGATTTACTGAAAGTAAAGTGGATTCCAAACTTTACTTCAAGGTTGAATGTGGAGGACCAATGATGCTCCTGTTATATGTCAAAGACCTATTCCTGACAAGAAAACAAGAACTCTTTAAAGATGCAAGAAGGAGACTTGCTATAGAGTTCAAGATGAAAGAACCAGGGATAATGCACTACTTCTTAGGCATGGAGGTGTGGAAGAATGAAAATGATATTTTCCTTGGTTAAGGAAAGTATGCAATGGAGATTCTGAATGAATTTGAAATACTGGACAACAAGGAAATAACCACATGTATGGCATCAAACATGAAGCTTTTGTCTGATGCTTCATTAGATACGACTGATGCCACAATGTATCATCAGATGATTTGTTAATTGATGTTCCTGACAAATATGATACCAGACATATTCTTTGTTGTGAAAAATATGAGCAAGTTCTTGACGGATCCGAGACATGATCACATGGTTGTAAAGCATTTAGTGAGGTGCATGAAGGGTACAGTTGAGTATAAGATCAAGTGTGATATGAATCAGAATACTAACCTATTTGGTTATGTTGATTCGGATTGGTAGCACCATTGACAAGAAGAGCACCTTGGGTTTTTTGTTCAGTTTGAGATCCAGTATGGGCTACTAGTTTGGAAGGATATAGTCCTACGTGGCGTAGAGTACAATTGAAGAAAAAAAATTTCCCACTTTCTCAGCTATTTGTTAGGTAGTACGTTTCTTTTGAAAGCTACTATTCGATTTGATTGATCTGACTTGCATTTTCGTATGATGCAGACACGAGCAGTGAAGCTCTAGTATGTGATCCAGATCAAGATCTCTCAAAAGAGGGAGTGACAAGTTCTGGCATAGCCAGTAAGACAGGTTGTCTGAGCATAAAATATTGGTGAATCTCATAGGTTTCTCAGACGTAATCAATCCTATAGGTTGTCCTCGGATGTAATAAGTCCTAGTGAAGCGTGCAGGTTATTCTTGTATGTAATCAATCTTGATGTGATTATATGGTAGATATGGCCAGAGTGAAGTTTGAATACTTCAGAGAGAAGCTTGGTGTACTTCATATCAAAGATCCTTCCAAGGGGAAGTGATGATTTTGAAAGACGTAGATACACATAATACTTTTCGACGTGGTGGTAAGCTAGGCCCTCCCATTGTCATTGATGTAGGTGTTGGAGTCTTTTCGACATGGTGGCAAGATATGTCCTCTCATGGTCATGGATGTAAGTTCCAGAGCCTTTTAGACATGGCAGAAGGCTAGGTCCTCCCATGGTTGTTGATGTAAGTATTGGATCCTTTCTTGCATGGTGGCAGGCTAGGTCCTCCCATCATCGTTGATGTAAGTGATGGATCCTTTCTGACATGGTGGCAGGCTACATCCTCCCATGGTCGTTGATGTAAGTATTGGAGATTTTTCGACATGGTGGTAGGTTGGTCCTTCCATGGTCATTGATGTAAATGCTGAGCCTTTCCCAGATGGTGGTAGGTTTGTCCTCTCATGTCGGTGGATGTAAGTGATGTGTTATGTCTATCTTGGTCATGCTCCGTGTGAGGACGATATGATATGAAGATGATAAGGTAATAGTAGGGTAAACAAGTGTTGAAGGGCATGTAATCAGTCCTGGGATGCTCCTTTAGGTTTTGCAGTGGCATATAATCAGTCCTCGGAGATCCTATAGGTTTTGAAAGAGGCATATAATAAGTCCTGGGATGTACCTACTTGATGGTGTGATCATAGATATGATGAAGACCTACATGGAGGATAGGCCTACATCCAACATGAAAAAGGGCTTGCACTATAGAAACTTCTGGTGACAGATAGTTTGGTATGATGATCAAATTATAAAAAGATGATGGTAGAAACTATGATGAAGAGTCTATGGCTCCTTCATGACGACGATGCAATAAATACCTAACCAGATGTGTTGATGACTCTGTAGAGAGAGAATAACTTCCTAGTAAAGAGGGATTGTTGATGTATTTATAACTTCAGAAGATATTCTGATGTATATCATCATTGTATGTTGTTGTACCCCCATTGGGGATGTGGGTTACCCCTTTATAGGATGTCTAAATTGTGTATAGACCTTGAGGTACAACCTTGTAAGTGGGGGAAATAGTCCCTAGTGTAACATCATGTAATATGTAATTGTGGTCTATCTAGGAGAAGTGGGCCCCATGTTGTATGACATTTAGGCTCGGGTCTTATATTTGGTCATTGAATTGAAAGGGTATACATAGGGAGGAGCTCTCCCTCATTTATACACACCTTGCACACTCTCTAAGGTACATGAGAGAGAGAGAGATAGTCAGAGGAGGAGAGAACGATAGCTGTTGAATATTTCTTATTACTTCTTTTTATCATCTTACTATTCTGAAGAATTTTGTGGGGTTTTCTCCTTTATGGTTTCCCCGATGAAAATATTCGTGTCTTATTTATCTTTTATATCTGATGCATTTTTATTTACTTGTTATTATTTCAGATAAAGATCCTAGATAGGCTAATCAAATATTAATAAAATATAACACAAATTGTTCTGTAAACTACCTCAAAAAAAAATTTCTTTTCTTTACTCAAGGTATATAACCAATTTATGTTTCCTTAAAAATTTAATATATAGTTTAGTCTTGGCATAAGAAATGGTAAATTTAGCCTTGTCATTTATTCTTTTTGAAGCTACTACATGTTTTAAATTGGCAAGCAATTATGTGGTTTAGTACCTAAGTGTTGCAAGTTGGATTGTTTTGCTTGCGGGTTCCATTGATGGTAGATTGGACCACATGGTTGATAAAATCACTTACTAAGCTTCGGCTAACCATCCATTTTCCATGACAGGTGCACTAAGAAATAAAAAAAAGGCGTTCCTAGGTAAAGATATTCCTACTCCCTATTAGAAGGCTTGGAACAATACAATTCTTTGAGATTTTAAGGGCCAAGCCCAAGATCAACGCTGAGAACTTTCATGTCTCCACATTGCACTAACGAGGTCCACAAGCAAACAGAGAAAGGTCCAACATTAAAGTCCAAGCACTAAGCTCATGCAAGGAAGAATACCACGCATTCGACTTAAGGAATCAAGGGTTATCCTAAGTTTTTAAGTGGCCAACCTCCCTCCGAAGGAGAAACTGCATGTCTCAGCTTAAACCAAGGTTTTGCAATGAAAAGTATAGTTTAAGATGGATCTTGCAAGGTTCCAAAGAAAATTCCACACTGTTCGTGATCCCGTTTCCATGTGTCACTGGGATGGCTTACCGGGGCTCCACGTAACGATTAAGAGGTCCATGATGGGGTGTCCAGCGTGTCCAGAGTTGACCTCGCATCTATCACCTCCTATTGATTTCGTAGCAAGAATAAGTTACGACCGTCCTTATGATCACATGGATCGTGTTCAGTTGCTGACCACTGGGAACTGCCATAGTATGCTCATCATTATTATGTTCTTTAAAGTTACTGTACTTGCAGCCTTTGGGAGAGGAACGATACTTCCCAAAAGCTCCAACAGCTCAGCGGCATGCTCAGGGTTTGGTGTTTGGTGGGTGCCGAGATTCATTCGATGGTTTGGAGGGGGTATTAGTGCTAGAGAACCACCACTACCTTGCCCGTCACAGGACTGAATCAGGACCTATTGTGCTAGTGATCAATGTCTGAACCCTTTCACCATAGGTAAATAGGTTTTCTCTGCTGCTTAGCCAGTTCTTTGTTTGAGTCATGATTTTACCCACTGCTGAACATAACCCTCGCCTTTGGTTGTAGGTACCAAGTGCAGGATCGGTTGGACAGGTGCATGTAAACAAGGCATTCTTATTGGTAAGTGGTTTTATCGATCTTGGGGTAAAATATGTTGGCTGCAGGATTTCCAAACAAAAGGAGGGGGATCTTTGTAGACTGTGTCTGTAAGGGGATCAGAGGGTCTGATGTTTTGAAACTATAAGTGTTGATGGGTATTTCAAGAGTGTAAGGCACTGAAGCCATGGCATGGCAGACACATAGCCATAAGTGATTTATGGTATTTTAAGTTTCTCTGTGTAAATATATGTAATTAAGTTCGGACTGTCAGTCCTCTTAAGGGCTGTAATGCACTTATTTTTGTATTAAAAGGATTTAAGCCAAGAAATTGTGGCTCTGCTACGTTCCTGAACCCTTTTTAATGTCACTATGTATGAATGGACTGTCTATAAAATTTTCTTTTGTTTTAATAGCTTTTATGTTGTGGCTCTTGTGTGGTAATAATGAACCATCTTTGTATTTCTATTTTTTAATGGTTTACTGTAAATTTTTTAAAGGGTAAATTCAGTGTGCATTAAAAGTTTCATTGTTGATAGTTCTATCAAGGAATCCTTAAGAGTCTATGTAACAGATATTAGATAAGGGATCGTACCCCATCCTTACCTTCATTTGACCTTACGATGCCCGGGCCATCCATTGGTCCTTCTGCTCAGCTTGACAGGGTGGTTGCTAGACTCACCTTCAGGCTTGATCGAAGACCCAGCCAAGTGGGTTGGGTCGAAAACCCTCGTTTGGCAGTGGTTAAGGTTTTTAAAAAAAAATATACATTTTTCCCTAGGCTTTACCAGCTCTGTCAGAGTAAGTGAGGTAAGGATACTCATGCCCTAAGGGCTTCATCAATTCCTTACCAAACAATAATAGGATTCCCACCTCGAAGCCAAATCTTCTCTAGCCGACACTTCCTCCAACGTAGAGGATTAGGGTTCTAGTTTTGTGTTACAGGCATGGTCGGTGAGAAAACAATGTCTAGGCCATTGAGCTTAGGGTTTTTGGTTCCTAGTTTACCACTAACTCCCAATCCATTTCCCCACAAAACTGAGCACTAAACGTTTGAGAGGAAGGGGGCATGACGATATCGTTGTCCTTTGGTCTCAGTCGTAACCCTTCCGACGGATAAAATTCCACCGAGAGTTAGATGCATGGCTTGGTTGCTCCGGAACTGCATCTGGTTATGTCAAGGGTTGGGAGCCTTTAACAGGCATTACGTAGGCTAATCTATGTGTGGGGTATCCAAATAAAACAAAAACAATAACTTGGAATGTAAATCACCATTACAATTGGAATCTAATCTAATACTTGAATACGCAAGAACTGTAATTAAAATCTACCATACCCTATGCATTAAAAATTAACGTTATAGCAACAACCCTCCTGATAACCCAGCTGAGTGAATAAGAATAGATCTGTTAGCTATAGGAACATGAATATATATATATAGTTTTATTAGGTAATCCTTAACAGTCTGTGTAACAGATATTAGAGAAGGGCTCGTACCCCAGCCTTACCTTCCTTCAACCTTACGATGACCGCGCCATCCGTTGGTCCTTCCGCTCAGCTTGACAGGGTGGTTGCTAGACTCACCTTAAGGCTTGATCAAAGACCCATTCAAGTGGGTTGGGTCGAAAACCCTTGTTTGAAAGTGGTTAAGGTTTTTAAAAAAAAAGAGACATTTTTCCCTACGCTTTACCAGCTCTGTCAGAGTAAGCGAGGTGAGGGGATTCGTGCCCTAAGGGTTTCATCTATTCCTTACCGAACAATAATAGGGTTCTCACCCCGAAGCCAAATATTCTCCGGTTGACACTTCCTCCAACATAGAGGATTAGGGTTCTAGTTTTGTGTTACAGGCGTGGTTGGTGAGAAAACAATGTCTAGCCCATATAGCTTAGGGTTTTTGGTTCCTATTTTACCACTAACTCCCAATCCGTTTCCCTGCAAAATTGAGTACTAAATGTCTAAGAGGAAGGGGGCATGACGATATCATTGTCCTTTGGTCTCATTCATAACCCTTTCAACGGATAAAATCCCACCAAGAGTTAGATGCATGGCTTGGTTTCTCTGGAACCGCGTCCGGTAACGTCAAGGGTTGGGAGCCTTTAATAGGCATTATGTAGGCTGATCTATGTGTGGGGTATCCAAAGAAAACAAAAACAATAACTTGGAATGTAAATCACCATTACAATTGGAATCTAATCTAATACTTGAATACACAAGAACTGTAATTAAAATCTACCATACTCTATGCATTAAAAATTAACGTTATAGCAACAACCCTCCTGATAACCCAGGTGAGTGAATAAGAATAGATATATCAGCTATAGGAACATGCACACACACACACACATATATATATTTCGCTTTCTAGAGATAGAGCATTCTACCAGATAAATTTTACTTGCCGCATGACCAGGATATTTCACACTTAACAAAAACATAAATCTGAGATAATAAAATACACATTTTAGTATATAGAAAAATCATCAAACTCATACTCAAAACCTGTAGATCAGCTGCACCAACTACAGTGGAAGCAACCATGTTCCACCCAACCGTAGACTAGGATCAACTCCTTTTCCTTCTAGTCACTCCCGAGCCAAACCTCCTAGTAGACAGCAGGGACCCCTAACTTCGGATTCATATCTCAGAATATGCACAGGAAATCATGATCAACAACAGGCACTCTCTAAGCAGAGTCCTCTTTCTCCAGCATACTTAGCAGTGTCCTTCCTACACCATATGCTCATTTTTGTCTCATTCTTCCTTGGATCCTTTTTTTTCTTTTTGCCTAGGTATTTCCCCATTAGCCCTCTCCCCTTCCTCACCGGAATTCCGAGGGCTTAATGGTATCCCCTATTTTTCATGGATGTGTTTGTGCTGATTTTGCACACCTGACACTTATTTTTCCAGTCCCTGAAGTTAGTTGGTCCCCTGTTCCTTACTGTCTCCTACAGGTTTCCTGTTTTAACTTGGCTACTTCCACCATATTCACTGCATCAATAATTTTTTTATTATTCATTGTCATTAACCGCCATGGGTAATTATTACATCAGTCCTCCTCAGACTCTTTGGCTGAGTCATCAACAGCGATAATTCATCATGCATAGACAGTCAGTAAATAATAATAATAATAATAATATAGCTTAGGGTTTTTTTGTTCCTAGTTTACCACTAACTCCCAATCCGTTTCCCTGCAAAACTGAGCACTAAACGTCTAAGAGGAAGGGGGCATGATGATATCATTGTCCTTTGGTCTCATTCATAACCCTTTCAATGGATAAAATTACACCAAGAGTTAGATGCATGGCTTGGTTTCTCTGGAACCGCGTTTGGTAACGTCAAGGGTTGGGAGCCTTTAACAGGCATTATGTAGGCTGATCTATGTGTGGGGTATCCAAATAAAACAAAAACAATAACTTGGAATGTAAATCACTATTACAATTGGAATCTAATCTAATACTTGAATACGTAAGAACTCTAATTAAAATCTACCATACTCTATGCATTAAAAATTAACATTATAGCAAAAACCCTCCTGATAACCCAGCTAAATGAATAAGAATAGATCTATCAGCTATAGGAACATGCATATAAACACACACACACACACACACACACACACACACACACACACACACACACACACACACACACACATATATATTTCACTTTCTAGTGATAGAGCATTCTACCAGATAAATTTTACTTGCCGCATAACCAGGATATTTCACACTTAACAAAAACATAAATCTGAGATAATAAAATACACATTTTAGTATATAGAAAAATCATCAAACTCATACTCAAAACCTGTAGATCAGCTGCACCGACTACAGTGGAAGAAGTAATGTTCCACCCAACCGTAGATTAAGATCAGCTCCTTTGCCTTCTAGTCACCGCCAAGCCAAACCTCCCAGTAGATAGCAGGGACACCTAACTTCAGATTCATATCTCAGAATATCCACAGGCAATCATGCCCAACAATAGGCACTCTCTCAGTAGAGTCATGTTTCTCCAGCATACTCGGCAGTGTCCTTCCTACACCATATGCTCATTTTTGTCTCCTTCTTCCTTGGATCCTTTTTCTTTTTCTTTTTTCCTAGGTCTTTCCCCATTAGCCCTCTCCCCTTCCTCACAGGAATTCCGAGGGCTTAATGGTATCCCCTATTTTTCAGGGATGTTTTTGTGCTAATTTTGCACACCTGACACTTATTTTTCCAGTCCTTGAAATTATTTGGTCCTTGTTCCTTACTATCTTCTGCAGGTTTCCTCTTTTAACCTCGCTACTTCCACCATATTCGCTGCATCAATAATTTTTTTATTATTCATTGTCATTAATCCCCAAGGGTAATTATTACATCATTCCTCCTCGGACTCTTTGGCTGAGTCATCAACAACCATAGTTCATCATGCATAGACAGTCAGTAAATAATAATAATAATAATAATAAATTAAAACATAGTAATAATAAATTAAAACATATTCTGGGGGTGTAATGTACCGGTTTTTACCCCGTTACATTAGATGTGTATGATGTATAAATTGTAAATGATCATGGTGTGGAGCTACAGGCCAAGGCCCCACCATTGATCGGTTATGCTATGTTTTGGGGTTTAAATTGTCGCTGATGGTATATCGGGGCGTGTCGCATATATTATGTTGTCATCATGTAAATATGCATCTATAATTAATTAAATGAACCCGACCAGCTACGATCGCGGCAATGAAAATGAAAAAGGGGCATGATTTTCACAAGGATAAGGATGTGGGGGGGGAATTTGTCAAACCTTGGCCAATGGGGTAAAAATCCATGTGTCACCTCTCTTTGTTTTATCCCAACCACTTTCATTAAGAATGGTTGTTGGTGGTTGAGGCAGTTATGGTCTTGGAAGTGGGGTGGCAGGACTGTCAGTACTCACCCACATGCACACTCTACCCACAATTTTGTTGTTCATCCCTCACGCAGACATTTTTTTTGGGCTCCACAAGTTGCAAAACACCCACGCACTGGAACTTCACATCCTCTCCATTGTTGTTCATTCTCACGCAGAGGGATTCCTTCCTGTTTTTCGTCTTCACGCACAGGATTTTGCTGGATTTACCCACGCAGTAGTTTTATTCTGTGGATTTGTGAATAGTGTGGCCGTATCCTTTACTCACGGGATGATTCGTGGGTTCTGCATTGTGGTTGATTCACACACCGGTCGTGAGACTGTGAATTCATCCCCATTGTGGTCTACGTACATTTTTCCCAGCAGCATTGGTTGTGCAAAATGGGTCGTTGTTCCCCATGTTATTGGAAATATGTATACTGATGCATTTCGGAGCTGTGGTGTTTCCCTCAGTTGGAATTGTGTTTGCTATTGTGTTTGGGACTGTGTAATTCGCTGGGGAGTCTTTTCCCTGTTTAAGCTGTGATAGCTAAATTAATTGCCTGGGTGCAATGGTTGGTCTTCGGACTGTGAGAGGAGTAGGGATGTTGGCTTAGATTTGCTTGATAAACCTGGTGGCTGGAAACCACACAGACAGAGCTAGAGGGCTGTCCTTCTTCTACATCACCCCTGAATAGCACTGGAAGGGAATGCAGGGCCTGAGGGACTGTGTAGCAGAGAAGGGACCGATTCCTTTTTGTTGGGTGTGTTTGGGTGTCTTAGAGGTCAGACTAGTTCTAGTGTAGGTGTTCTTAGCTCTGTAATGAGCTCCCCAGCTTAGCAATTTGCCTTCTCCAGCTCCTTGATGGCATAATAAACCCAACTGTGTTGGCTTGGCTGTGTTTGTATATTCTTGGCTATGTGTAAGCCTGTTGTTCCCCTATTCCTTGGAGAATCATGCCCAGATCAGGGGTGGCAGCACTGCTGAGAGATTAAGGAGCACACTGGCCTATGGTTGGGTGGAACGTTACAGCGACGTAGCTGGTTGCGGAATGAACTCTTCATAAGATAAGTGATCTTGTCCATTTCACTTCTGCAACTGTAAACTGTAAATCCTGTTAATGAAAATGATAAACATGTTAAATGAATGCTTGCTTAAATGTATGATGTTTCCACTGTGTCTGATAGATGATTGCATCTGTGCATGATAAATGTTCATGTGTGTATGTTTAAGCATTATATTTTAGCAATTTTATTCATGTACATGTTCATGGGGCTCTTAGCCCGGGTGGTTTAAGCCATCGGTCGCGTCCTCTTTTCCGGTCAGGGGCATGGGGATGTGGCAGGGGGCATTACATGTTCTCTCTTGGACAAGGTTAAAAGGCATTGAGTTTCGAAAACCTCGGCTCCTCCATCATTGATTTTGAACAAAGGAGCTACCCAGTCAAGCAATGAGATATTGGATGGGTCGACAAAGAACAATGGAACCCAATACCAAACTTCATTGAGAAGAAAATCACTTTCAATGAGGTGCATTAAACCGTAGGGTTTATGAATTGGAACATTAAGTGGTGAAACACTGGAGTATTTATGCATTCATGAACAACAAATACCATTAAAGTATTATTATTAGACCCAAAACTATATATTCCAAGACTATTCCTTGTTTATTTTGGAGCAATGTCTTACTACCTTAAATGTTAATTTTAACCTTGCTTACCTAACCTTATTCCTTAACCTTATGCTAGTTACAACTTAGTTTGTGAATGCCTCGAGTGTTCTAGGTAGTCCATTTACACTTTCCCTAGACTAGGTCCTTGGACGTGGCTTAACAAGGCAAGAAACCATCCTTGTATGGTACCTGCATGTTTAAAACAAATATTCTATACGTTAGCTCTCAAGGTAAGTAAGACCTTAACCAAAACCTTGATCTCATCAAGTAGGTTAAACCACTTTCAAAACCGTATATTTTTGACATAACATTTAATACAAGGAGAACTACAACATCAACAAACAAATTACAACTAACAGTAAATAAATGTAGCATTTCCTGAATCATAATAGTGTCGCCTTGACAATAGGTCGCATAATACCATTGTCATGTTATGACAATTATGGGGGTTAGAGAAACAACATTAATGAGAAACTAAATATTGTATGGTTTAAAGGTTTTAAAGTTTGAACATAGTTGGAAGTGTTTGTCGCAAATATGTTAATTATTGTTACCACCAAAATTAAGACTATTTTAAAAAAAATATTATTGAATTTTTGGAGATGTTACAGCCTTAAATACTCTATATATTTTAGGCAAAATCAACTTGTGTAATGTATTAAATTATTGTTATTGTGATAAACTATTGTCTCAGTTTGACACAAAATAATCATGTGTATTGTCTTAAATATATTGTCCCTAAGCAAGTCTCTTAAATTATTTTTTCTATAGACTATAGAATAAAAAAATATGTATTGTGTGAAATATTTTTCCCCATATAATATTTTTCTCTAAATACTAATATAGAATACAAATATTTCCGGTATGTCACCATCGAATAGAACCACCAACCTTCTCCATTATATATGTTAAACAAATGTAACTAATGAAGATATTCTATTTTGTATAATTATTGTTATTACCCCTTTGGTAGATGTTGTTCCTCCTGTTATGGATGTCATCGATCTAATTGTTCATGTAATGTCTTGAGGTAAAACATTCGATTTAAGTCGCGTGAGTAATACCCACAAAAGTATTATTAAACTATATTTTTGAGTCTTCCAAGGCAAGTTAACCGTGGTAGAAAAGAGAATTTTGTTCGGTTTGGTTATTAAGCCTCTTAGATTCTTAGTCTAAATAGGAGAGGTGCCTCCCTCATTTGGACAAGCATAACACTCAAGTAGTTTTTCTAGATAAAGAAGGAGTAGTCCACTTGGGAGAGAGGAAGTAGTGAAGTATTATTCTTGGCGTCTTGTAAGTCTTACTCTTTGGGTCTTACAATGTAATTGGTTGAAGTCTATATCGAGGAAGTTTTGTTGGGTTTTTTCCTCCATAGGGTTTCTAAGGATAAATCTCTATCTTATTTTGTCTCGTTGTGCTTGTCTTTATTTCACTTATCCTTTTGTATATGGTTATGATGTTGATGCTAAGTGATTTTAAATCTTGTATAAACATTGAAATATTAACATGGTATGAAAGTCACCCTAAAAGAAGTCTTTGTACAACTGAAATACTCTGACAATGGAAGCTACTGAAGATTATGGTTTCATGCTTGAAAACACTAGAAGACAAAAACTAGTCATATTGGGACATTCGATATCAATCGAGATTGGAGAAGGATTAGGAGTTGAAATTTTTATAGCACGAATATAAAATATTTGTGTACCTTGTGTATGAATTTTAGCCACAATTTTTTTTTATAATTTAGGATATATGATTCCTCTATATCACGGTTCCACCCTCCTCTAGAATCTAGTCTCAAATAGGAGACTTAGGGAGAATTCCCATATCTAGGGCTAGGAAGGTCCAAATAAAATTTTGTAAGATGAAGTAGATAGGGTACAAAATTTATTTTCTATGGTGTGAGTTTTAGAACCTCAAGATGAAAGAGCGACATGTGGGAGTCTATACAATTTAACAATGTTGAAGAGTCCTTAAAAATTTCACCTTGGGAAACTTCACATAAGTCTCGGTTTGTGAATCCAAGTCTAGTCTAACCTCTTGGGTTGGAAAGAAGACATATCAGGATATCTTAGGATGAAGTTTCAAACCCATAGGAGTAGGAATTTCATACATACACCACAATCAATATGAGAGAATTCTGTAGAAGAAATTGGACAAAACTAGGGCTTCCTATTTAAGGAATTTCCCTTCACAGATCAGTTGAAAAAGGAGGACTATAAAAATATCCCTAGGAGGGTGCATATTTCTATGGATGAAGTTTCTCATTCTGTGGATTTTCAATTTTTGACCTAACACTAGTGTCACGAAAAACTAGAGCATGATATTTTTTGCAGTTATGTCCACAGGTGTGAAAAAATGAGTATTGTACTCATCTCACCTTGCAGAGGTGAATATTTCTATCCAATCAAATATGAAATATACCTAATTTGAAAAATTACAGTTTCTCTATCAAAACCTAGGTCCACCACAAGTAGTCATCGAGAAATGATTTCAAGCAATCATTAAGTTGAAGAAATCTCATCGGTAAGTTCTATCCTCTCTATTTTGATTTGGATTCTCATTTTTATCATGATGAAAAACAATGTTGTTGGAACATAACAACCTTCTCACTTTTTATCTTGTTTTTAGTGAATACAAGTTGATATCAGTTTCTATCTTTAATAATCTCTTGAGAAAATTACTAGAGAGTGCCTTCAGAATCTATGATTCTGAAGGTAATATCAATTTGACAACATTGATTACTCACGTAAAAAAAATCATCACAAGCATTTCAATTTCATGACTCTTGAGGTATCATTGATAATCTATTTAGCATCTCTTAAATCTACTCACTATATAATTAATTTTTCTTCAAATATATTAACTTTTGATTATATTTGTTTAGTAATAATACAATTTAGGTCAATATTTTATTAAATTGAGAGCATGCTAATCTTATTTTTGCAACTAATTTAATTTTTCTTCTATGGTTATAACTTGATTCTCCCAAAAATCAAGGGTCCCCTATTAGAAATCTTGTAAATATTTAGCTATGGTTTTTTTTACTTAAGTTTATTCAATGATTTAATTGTCTCCTTTTCATGCATTTGATTTTCTTCCTCTTGGAGACATTTACCATCATACACACTCTTTTGGTCAAATTGGCCTAGTGAAACCACTATCCTAAGTTTAATTGACATCAGTGGAGCATTAATTTCCATCATCCCAGTCACACCCATGCCTACCTACAGTCAAGGAGGCTAACTTAGCCTTCTCCTACAGTCAAGGAGGCTAACTGGAGCACTCCGGGAGTGATCTGTGTAACATTAATGCACCTAATTGCTAACTGGTGGTTACAATCAGTTCAACCAGTCAGTTACAGTCAGTTAAGGTGCCTCCAGTCATTAAATATATTATTTAATGATTATTTATTATTATTTGACGAAATGGAGTCAACAAGGCGCCTCCACCAACTTCTGATGGTCAGTTCAGCTTTAGTTAACCTCATCAGGGTTCATTGGAGTCATGCAGCACTAGAACTTGATGGTTGGATTGCTATGGCATGTGTTTGATCTCCTTCAGTTGAGATTGAGTCATTTATTGCACTCCGACTTTAGTTAGGGTTTGGTGAGTCAATTAGGGTTTTGGTCAAGTGGTTAACTGAGTGAGATTGAATGGTTTAGAGTCAGTTAAGCTAGACTCACTCACTGAATTTGAATTGTCTCCTTAGGTATTCAAATTCTTCATGGAGTTAATCCATTGCTCATCATTGGTATTGTAACCCTTTATTGTTTATTAAATATACAGAGAGGCAACCAATTCTGGTTCCAATCATTTCCAATTCATGAGTATTTGTCAATTATTCTTTGATGATTTTGATTCCTAGTTCCTAGATCATGTGCAAGAATTAATATGGTATCAGAGCTTACAGCGGGATGAAGAACAATCTCTCAAGAACAAGATTTTTGACAGATTTCTCCATGAAATTTGAGCAATAGCTCAAAAATCCAGCACTGCACCAGAAGCCAAGGCTTACCACTCAATATTACAAGTAAAGAACTTGTTGATCAAGCTTGCTTGATTGACTATGCTGGGTGTGATGAAAGCCTAGAATGTGCAGGCTGTATAACCTTATTTTTCCCTTTCTGTTTTGATTTTCAGGTTTCTACGGGTGAAGCATTCGCTACAGCATATCCAGATGGCCTCCTCAGTACCTCTGTTGATTCCATACAATTTCCACACATGGAAAAGAAAAATGGAAAATCAGTTGAAATGCAAAGGAATCCATAGAGTCGCCATGGACACTGAATTTGAGCCTAGATCCGCCATAGAAAAATCAATATTCTTGAACAAGAAGGATGAAGCCTTCGGTTTCTTATGCCTCTCTATTTCTGATGACCTTCTCTTCCATCTTACGGATCTGAAGACACCGAAAGAAATATGGGACAAATTGGAATATCTATATGGAAAGCATGATGACTTGAGAGTTTACCAACTCAAAAATGAACTCATGTCTCTCCAACCTTCCAATTTTGAGACTCTGAATGATTTCTTTACAAAGTTCAAGCATACTGGTTTTCTCTTGAAGCAATGCAAAGTGGAGAAGGAATATGATCAACTCATCCTAGCCATTCTCTCCAAACTTGGGTCTGATTATTCAGTTTTTGTTTCTACATTCCGCATGGGGAAGCTCACAACCCCTAGATGGAAGATGCCTACACTCAATGCATTCATTGAGTCCCTAACTAATGAACATGACAAGCTTGTCCAGATGGGGATCATCCGATATTACCGTGATCAAGCCCTCCATGTCTCAGGGCCCAAAGATGTGAAGGGTAAAGGAAAGCAGCAGAAAAATCAGAAAACTAAATTTGATGCTCCAAATCCAAGAGTTGAAAATCAGCAGCATGATGAATCTTCTGGCTCAAGGAAGAACAAAGGAAAAGGGCACAATGGGAAAGAAAAAGTCAGGTGTTCTTACTGCAGGAAGGATTTTCACCCTGAACATGCCTGCATGAAGAAAAAGCTTGATGAAGCAACCTCTCTCCTTGAGAGGAATCACATCAATCTTCCGGATAGCTTTCGGAGGAGAGATCACCAAGATCGGGAACCATAGCATGGAAAAGGTCATGCCCTCATGGCAAGCACTTGGAAGTCCAAATCATTGCTGATTGACAGTGGAGCTTCGAATCACATTATGGCTGAAAAAGACTCTTTTTCATCCTTGGAGACCAACAAATCCATTCCCATCCACTTGGAATATGACTCCACCATCATTTCCAAAGGACAAGGTACTGTAGATCTAGAAAATGGTTTTTTTTCTAATGTTTTGTATGTACCATCTCTAGCAGCAAATCTCCTTAGTGTCTATCAGATGGCACATACAGGAATTCCTAAGAGAGTCTCTTTCATCCCAAATGATGTTGAGATAACAGAAATTGCATCCAGGAAACTCATTGCAAAAGGCCATGCAAATCATCATGCAAAAGCCTATGAGTTCTCTCACTTTGTTGCAGATGCAAAGCCCACCGCTTTGCTAACTCATGGAAATGAGGTTAGTAGGCTATGGCATGAAAGGTTTGGCCATCTTAATTTCAAATATTTGTAGAAATTAAATAAAAACTCCATGGTTGAATTCCTCCCGGTCATCAAGGCAACCACGGGAGTCTGCAAGGGCTGTGTGATTGGAAAACACCCTAAGCACAAGTTTGATCAGGGGAAGGCAAACCGAGCTACAAGCATATTGGGGCTGATTCATTCTGATATCAGTGGTCCAATGCCTGTCACATCCATGAATGGATCAAGGTACCTCCTTACCTTTATTGATGATTTTTCAAGGTATACATGGGTTTTCTTTCTCAAAAAGAAATCAGAAGTATGTGAAAATTTTTCTGAATTGAAGGCCTTGATCGAAAATGCCTCTGGGATTAAGATCAAGATATTGAGATTTGATAATGGAGGGGAGTATGTTAGTAATGATTTTCTGTACATATGCTCCCAAATTGGTATTCAGGTCCAACATTCAATTCCATACACTCCCGAGCAGAACGGAGTAGCGGAAAGGAAGAATCGATCTCTCAAAGAGATGACCACCTGTATGTTGGAGTCAAAGAAGCTTGCTGCAAATTTGTGGGATGAAGCCATGCATTCTGAAGCATACATTCAGAACAGGGTGCCACATTCATCAGTGAAAGGAAAGACTTCTTTTGAAGCATACTTGGACACAAGCCAGATGTGTCGAACCTACGGGTGTTTGGGTCCACTGCATGGGCCCGGATTCCACTTGATAAAAGAAAGGCTTTGCAACCGCAAAGCATAGAATGTCCGTTTATTGGGTATCATAATGAATATAAAGGATTAAAGATGCTGTATATCAACACCAAATAGATCATCATCGAGAGAAGTGTCAAGTTTGATGAGCCTCTTCAGGAGGTGGAACTAGTGAAGGAGAAAACTGCTGAAATTCCTTCCTATTCCACTGAATATTTGGATGATGAAATTGGGGGTGATGACCCTGATTTGGATCCTCTAATTTCTGATATCAATGTGCATCAATCATCAGATACTGAATCAAAACCTGAAGTGCAAAATCATCTTCCTACATGGGCCCAAAAGACACTCTCCTCCGCAGGAAACAACATTGGAAATCTGGATGATCCAAGGAGAACCCGGTCTGATTTCCAAAGAGCAGGTATTGCGCTCTCTTGTTTTGATTATTTGGTGTCTAAAAATTTCTATTTGATGATTATTTCAGATCTAAAATCCTACTACCATGCTCGGAATGATCTGAGATGGCAAGTTGCCATGGATGAAGAGATGAATTCTCTTCAGAAAAACACTACTTGGGAGCTAGTTCCTCTTCCTTCGGGAAGGAAATTGGTTCAATGCAAGTGGGTGTTTCAGAAAAATTTTGCTACTGATGGAAGCACCTACAAATATAAGGCAATTCTGGTAGAAAAAGGTTTCTCTCAGGTCCAAGGTGGACTACCATGAGACCTTTGCACCGGTTGCAAAAAGGGACTCCATCCGCCTTGTTTTGGCTATTTCTGCATCCAAGCACTGGGAGGTGCATCACATGGATGTTAATTTAGCATTTCTGCATGGATATATTCATGAGGAGATATACATGAAGCATCCTGAGGGCTACATCACTGATCCATCTTTGGTTTGCAAGCTAAAGAAGTCACTATATGGGTTAAAACAGGCCCCAAGAGAGTGGTATTCCAAGATGGATGCCTTCCTTCTCTCGCAAAACTTTTAAAGATGTAGATCAGATCCAAATGTGTATTTACAGCAGAATTATGGTCATATAATTATCATTGTTTTATATGTTGATGACTTACTGATCATAGGTAGCACAATTGCCTCCATTTCAGCCATCAAAACTGCTCTCAACAATGCCTTTGAAATGAGTGATTTGGGGCTTCTAAAACAATTTTTGGGGCTCGAAATCGAGCAAAATTCTGATGGGATTATGGTCACTCAGTAAAAATACATTTCAGACCTTTTATTCAAGTTTAACATGGCTGAATGTAGGCCTGCACCATTCCCTTTCCTTTCAGGGATCAGCCTTGAAGAAGGAAAAAGCACACCTCCCATGGACTGCACTATCTATCGACAACTGATTGGTAGCTTGTTGTACTTGACACATTCTAGGCCTGATATTTGTTATGACGTGAATGATGTATCAATATACATGCAGCAGCCTCATGATCTTCATTGGAAGGCAACCGAGAGGATCCTCCAGTACATTCAGGGAACCAGGACCTACGACATTCACTATGCTGCAGACTCCGAGCTAGAGCTGGTTGGATACACAGATTCCGATTGGGTGGGTGATTCTATTGATCAGAAGTCAACTTATGGATATGTATTCATGTTTTGTGGTGGCCCTATTTTCTGGTCAAGCAAAAAGAAGGCTGCCATAGCACTATCTTCAGCAGAGGCCGAGTATCGAGGAGCGGTGAATGCTTGCATCCAAGCAGTTTGGTTGCGAGGCATTCTTTCAAAGTTTGGCCTTGGTAGTACTTTGTCCACTGTCCTCTTTTGTGACAACCAGAGTGCTATTAAGATATCCATGGATCCAGTTACCAGGAAGAGGACCAAGCATGTAGAGATTCACATGCACTACATCAAGGAGCTAGTGCATGACAGGACCATCATTCTGCAATACTGCCCGACTGATGAGCAGATTGCAGACATCTTCACCAAGAGATTTTCAGAAAATAAGTTCACTTACCTCTGTTGAATGTTGGGGGTGAGTTCATCAGGGTGATTTAGACTACTTTCAGTGTTCATCTTGAGGGGGGGTTTTTTCCCACTGGGTTTTCCCTCTTTTACTCACTTAGTTTGTTTTGAGCATTGTTTTTCAGTTTCAGCATTGTACAGGGTGACCTATGGCCTTAGTTTCTAGGACCCTAGCATTTTTATGCATATATGTTTTCTAAATCTTCCTGAGTATAGCTTATGGGGGGGTGTTGGAGACATTTACCATCATACACACTCTTTAGGTCAAATTGGCCTAGTTAAACCACTATCCTAAGTTTAATTGACATCAATGGAGCATTAATTGCCATCATCCCAGTCACACCCACACCTACCTACAGTCAAGGAGGCTAACTGGAGCACTCCGGGAGTGATCTGTGTGACATTAATGCACCTAATTGCTAACTGGTGGTTACAATCAGTTCAACCAGTCAGTTACAGTCAGTTAAGGCGCCTCCAGTCATTAAATATATTATTTAATGATTATTTATTATTATTTAATGAACTCGAGTCAACAAGGCACCTCCACCAACTTCTGATGGTCAGTTCAGCTTCAGTTAACCTCATCAGGGTTCATTGGAGTCATGCAGCACTAGCACTTGATGGTTGGATTGCTATGACATGTGTTTGATCTCCTTAAGTTGAGATTTAGTCATTTATTGCACTCCGACTTCAGTTAGGGTTTGGTGAGTCAATTAGGGTTTTGGTCAAGTGGTTAAGTGAGTGATATTGAATGGTTTAGAGTCAGTTAAGCTAGACTCACTCACTGAATTTGAATTGTATCCTTAGGTATTCAAATTCTTCATGGAGTTAAGCCATTGCTCAACATTGGTATTGTAACCCTTTATTGTTTATTAAATATATAGAGAGGAAACCAATTTTGGTTCCGATCATTTCCAATTCATGAGTATTTGTCAATTATTCTTTGATGATTTTGATTCCTAGTTCCTAGATCATGTGCAAGAATTAATACTTCCATTTTTATTACTTGGTTATTCCTGATGAAAATGTTGGTATTTCTATTTATTAGTTATGCTATGATTACTTTGCAACTTTATGATCATTTCTTTTCATCACATATTTTTACTGATTGTTTCTATCGAGAAGTTACCCTTCTATCATTTGAATCTTTTTGCCTCCTGCTCGTAAGAGAACATTTGCATGCTCTTATTTGACCTTGGTCAATTTGATTATGAACCTTACTTTGAAAGAATTCAATTATCTTGGCCTTATGACAACCTTGCCACATTTTAGTCTTTACATTATTAATGATTTAATGAGCACTTTCGCGGATCAAAATGAATTGAGGAGACACTTATCTTTATTTATTTCTATATATGTCTTGAAAGAGTTTATATCAGATAATGACACCATACTCTTACTTTAGAATTTGAATGATTCATTTATTTTTGCAAGCCTTTAACATTTGATTAAAATTATAGTATTTTTCATTATTTCGCACAAATTGTAATAATTTGATTGAGGTTTGACAATATTTGATATAATAGTATCTAAAAATAACATAATTAAAATTATGCAAAGGAATTTTTTATTTCTATTTTTGGATGAAATGTGAATTCTAATTAGCTTTAAATTTTGTTCAAAAAAATCTTTTTCAATTTGTAATTTTGTTCTTTTTGGATGAACTTTATAATTCAATTTTAATTTACGGGTGATTCAATTAACATCTAAAAGGAATTCTTGAGCGGTTTTGGTCTTTTATTTTATTACATAATTCTAATTGTCATCTTGCTTTAATATATTACAAGAGGAAAATACCTTTTCATGAATTACCTTCTTCTAATGATAAAAGGATTAAGAGTGAGAACTTTTGCTTTAATGGCATCAATTATACAACTTCAAATCATTAATAAACTTCAAGTGAGTTTAATACAAAGAATAAAATATCACTTTAATGGACAAAGGATCCACCGCATTATCAAATTGATGTATTTGTTGATGTTGTTTATGAATGAGATCCCACCAAGTGAAGAGATATTTTCTCACTTCATCTACCTATATATTTACTCGAATTTGATTTTATTTATCTATATTTATCTTGAATTGATGTTTGATATGAATTATTTCTTCTAGGTTTTAAAAATATGAACGATTGATTGATGAATTTAAAAGACTAAACATAATCGTGCACCTGTAGAAGACGTGTTTTTGTGTGGATGGAAGGGGGAAAACCATGAGGAATTAGCTCGATCAGTTCGAAAACCCCTTAAAGAATGGACCTATTTAATCTTTTGCAAGGATTTTTTTCAAAACAAATGCATGATGTGGGAGATATTCAGGCATGTTTGAGTAGTATTTTTTCCATAATTTCATGATAGCATCGAGCTGTAAGATTCATTTTCTTGAGTTTGTTATCGCCCCTTCTCTGTATTTAAACAGAGGCAATTAGAGTGTAAAGGGAGGAGGAGTCTCTAGAGAATGGAAGGATTTTCATTCTTTCCATATGTATTTTCTCTTGCAATGTTTTTGTTGACATAGAAGAAGAAGAGACACTGTTTCCAAAAGGGTGAATGCTAAAGAAGACAAAAGCAAATTGTTTTTGTTTTATTTTCTATACAATTTCTCTATGAGATTCGAGCATGAATAAGAATATTGTACATTGGAGTAAAGATGTAAAATGTGCTACAAGATTCTATTGTAACTTTATTCCTCTGATTTTGTCAAGCACTTGTTCCAAAACTTGTATCATTTTGAGTTCAGTTTTATGAATACAAAAATATATTCTCCATATTAACTCCATTGTTCTTATTCATTTACAATTATACTTTGATATAATTGTGTGAATTTTGATTGAATTACTCAAATCATAAATACATTTTTGTGTTTGATACAAATATTATATCTGTCATGTTAGTTAATTTCCATTAAATAAACTTTAGTGTGTGATATTATATATATTAACTTATTAATTGAATGATCTGTACTTTTACAGGTATTTGATTGATTAGTTAATCATTCGTACATTCATATATTTAAATGTTAAATGTTAATTGTCTTTGACATTTATGTTTTGTAATAATAAATAATTTCTTATTTATTGTTCTTTTATCACAAAATATTATTGAACTAAAAGTTACTTCCAATATTAACTTTGTTATGTTTTTTTCAAAGTTATATTATTTACTTTATGTTATTTATACTCTCAATAGAGTGTTAACATAATTGATATTTTCTCTTTGCCAAAATAGGAATTACTACAATAGATTAATGTTCAGTTTATAGTTTAAATTTTCTATTTTTTTATTTAGGACCTATTAAATAGATTTTGGATTATAGTTAGTTATCTTTGATGCATTAAAACTTTTGTGACAAAATGTTTTTAAAACCAAAAGAGAGACTCTACTTAAGAGAGAAAAACATAGAATAGACATAAATAGTTAATTTTGATTTAGTAGTTGTTAAATAGAAATTTTATTGTACATAGATTAATATAGATTGTAGATAAGTAGCTACTTTTAGTTTAGTTGTTTTAATTAAAATTCAGTTTAACTTTTATTTTTTTAATTAGTTTAAGATACACATTCTCTAAGTTTAAGTTGTAGAACTCTCCTAAGAGAGTAAAACTGAAATGGTAGCAGGGACACAACCTATGAAAAATAGCCAAACCAAACATATGAAGCGATGCCATAAGTGCCTTGTGTGGGCTAGTTTTTCATAGCTAGCCTCATTGAGAAAATGTAGCAAACAAATGGTGCTAGAAGGAGGTCCATGACGTAAAAAAAATGGTTTTTGTTTTTTATCTTTTTATTATTTATTCATTAATCATTTAGCCTACGACTCTTATATTTTAGTATATTATATCTTATTATTCTATGGTGTCATGCACACATCATAGGGTTGGTTAGATGGTAAGCTAACGAATTTGAGTCAATTTTGGATTATGTTTTATTAAATATGGCTCATTCCAAAATCCTTGCATGGGTGTCTAACACGACATTGAACTTGCATGGACCATTGCATGAGATCCCTAGAAAGACAATTGCTTTATTGCCAAAGTTTAACGGTGAAAGGAATATAAAAACTCTTGAACATGTTAGAAAATATGAACTACATTTACGCTATATTCAATATGAAGATGTTGTATGCAATTTTTTTCCTTTCCCTTTTGAAGCTAAGATATCAAAATGTTACTATGTTCATCCTATTAACATTTTTTAGGGTTAGTCTAATTTTAAAAGAATTTTCCAAAGCGCTTATGATATTTATTATGTGACAAATATATATCTTGAGTTGGATGAAATACATGTTAAATAAGGTGAATATATACATGATTTTAACACATGCTTTTGGAAATTTTATCATCGACTGAAAGAAAATCCAAAGCCTTCATGTGACCTTCTATATGAGTGGGATATGCGTTCTTTACCGAAATATATAGCTATGTTTGTTGCACAAAAGGGTAAAATTGATTTTAATCAAGCATGTGAGCACACACAAGTTCTTGAGAAATATTTTAAAAGGTATTCCCATGACCATTCTTGTTCTTTATTTTCCAATAATAATGATGATAAATATAATGATGAAGAAGATAATGAATATGAAATTTCTAGGTTGAAAGAGCAAGTTAAGATTTTGCATAAAGAAATTATACCTTAGCATAATCAAAATAATAAATTAATCATGCATAGTGAAGAAAATGTTGCAGCTATATACACAACATTAATATGTTCACAAGAAAATCAAAACCTAGCTATAAATTCATGACATCTTGAATACAATTATACTCCACCTAAATTTGAATATAAGAAATGCCTAACGACAAATTCTCATTCTTTGAATTCACATTTCAATCCCCTAAGTTAGATAATAATTCAAGTTCTTTTGATTTATTAGTTGAAGGTCGGATATTTTTTAATCATTTTGATCAACCCTGTAGCAAATTTGAAACTAGTTTACAAACTAATGTTCTTACTCTAGATAATATTGAACTCAAAATGAAATCAAGTTCATTTAATGATTAATATTTTACAAGAGATGGATCTTGGTTAAAACATGATCCCCTAAATCATAAAATTATTCCTGATTCGAATCATAAATCTAAAATATATATTGAAAATTCAACATCTTAGACAAAGATAACTCTATATTCAATTAATAAATCTAGTTCAAACATCTCGATATTAAATCAAATTATGATCTATCCTAAATATGAGTTTTTGATTTCATACCAAGATGATAATTCTATTTTATATGATTGTGTGAGCAATAAAAAATTGTTGAATAACACTATATACTCAGCTCCTACTCAGATATTGGGTGACAATTTTGAATATCAAACAGAATTTTCACATACTCCCAAAATTCATGTTTGTGTCGAATCAAAATTTTTGGACTTAAAAGAACACAAACCAAATAATGATAACCTTCTCACCATATAACAATGTTTAGAATATGGGGATGAGATATTTTTGGGAAATAATTCCTCTTTCGAGTTAGAATATTTCTATAACTACTCAATCTGCTCACAAGAATTTTATACAGAACAAATATTGCATGAATTTTCATTTCCTTCCAATGTTGAATATGTAACAAGTACTCTTGATGATGAATTAACTGAAATCATGTCTCAATTTAATGATCTTTATGAAAGATATATTTGTTTACAGGGGAATATTTTTAAGGAAAATAGTGTACATAATATATCAAAGAGATGAGAACAATTTTCAAATTTACCTTTTGTAAATTAAACTTCATATGATGAATTAAAAGAAGATCAAATCCCTTCAATTGAATATCCTAGTTTTTCAACTTATCAATATATCACGTCAAAAGAAATGATGGTAACAATGAAAGATTTTGTGCATGTTTTTCCCTTGAAAAAATAACTATTACAATATGTTTATAATCATTGTACATATAACGTGTTGATGTATTTGTAACTTCGGAATGTATTCACTTGTATATCTTATGTATTGTGCCCCGATGTTTATATTAGGATGTACGTCTAATGTAACTGAGTCATGCCATACCCCGATGTTCCTATTGGGAGAATAAATAATGTAAACAATTCATTGTAAATTCATTGAGGTTAACTCTCCATTGTAATTCAAGGCAATAGTCCACACAATTGAGTTAAGGTTAACCCTCCTTGTTGAATGGAGGGAAAAGTCCCCATAGTTGTGGGCCACTAGGGTTATTAGACTCTCCTAGAGAAGTTGGCCCTGGTAAGTAATTGCTAAGTGAGGACAACTTGTTGGAGTGGGAATCAAGGGAAAATATATTTGAGATATTTATATCTATGTGATTGACAAACCTAATAAATGATGAGAACCCTTGAAAATGATATGTTTTGGTTTCCCTTTCTATGAACACTCTGAATAGCACGTAGAATAACATCATACTTGGGGATTGTTCAACAAAGAAGCCATAGTTCCTTTATGTTGTGTGGGGTAAGTATCAGGGGCGCCATTTTAGTTCACTTTTGAGTTTAATAGCTTATAAATAGTGGTAGCTTAATAATCTAGCTATAGTTTTTTTTGTTGTTTAATTGTGTCTAGGTGGAAAGGTTGATAAATTCAAGTGTCATTATTATAGAAAGGGAATTTTGAGACAATATTTGTGTAAATTGTGGTAACTTAGAAAAATAGAAATCATGTGTATTGTATTTAACCTATTGTCTTAAATTATTGTGTCTATTTGTGACAAAAGTATTGCCTTTGTAGTAGAACTAAAAAATAAATATTTTTATTTATTTAAGAAAACATTATGTTAAATTTATTGTAAAGTTTTTATGACCAAGTTGGTGAAGGATGACAGTAATTAAATAATTATTTATTTTAATATTTAAATAGAAGATACACCTATCCAAATAATTTTGAATGACTATTCACTCACCTACTAAGAGGAATGAGCATGTGTAGGCATTTCACTTTCTAGCTGCTGCATTAAGCATAATCCCTAAAATTGTGGTCATGTTTGGTGAGAGGAGGAACTAAGCAGGTGGCTCATTCAATTCCAAAACTAACCCAAATACCTATGAAATATCATAAATACCATCAAATTGAACAATATTCTCACTGCATTCTACTTTTCCTAGGGAATGAACCTTATGACTGCTCCCAACTTAAAAGTCAACCACACAAGGAATTTGATGAGGGGAAAGCTAAAGTAGAATTGGTGAGTTAAGTATGCTACTGAGTACTAAGTTACAACAAGTTGTTGTGTATGATATTATTGAGTGATATTCATCCTCGTGGTTCAGTGAACACGCTCAAGGTCTTATGCAAGTAATCTTTGTTGATGTATTTGTAACTTCAGAATGTATTCATCTATGTATCTTATGTATTGTAACCCAATGTTTATTCTGGGATGTATCTATTATGTAATTGAGTCATGTTGTCATGCCCCGATGTTCCGATCGTGAGAATCAATAATGTAAATAAGTCATGTCAAGTCATAGTGGGTAACCCTCCGATTGTCTAAGGGTTAAAGTCCCCGTAGTTCCGGGGCACTAGTGTTATTAGACTCTCCTAGTAGACGTTGACCCTAGTAGGCTTTTAGTCATGTCAGGATTAGTATAAATAGAGAGCTGGGGTCTCTATTTAGTACACATCACTCACACACTCAAGTGTAGTGCATAGTTGAGGAAGGAGAAGATACTGGGGCTAGACAAGAAGAAGATTACTGCTCTTAGGAGTGCATCTTACTGTTTTGGGGTTTTACATCTTGTGTTGATTCTATCTCTGAGGAAGTTGTGGGGTTTTCTCCATTTATGGTTTCCTCAATGAAAAAAACTGTGTTCATTTTCTCTTGTTTTTTATTTTTGTACTTGTTGTTCTCTCAGTAAAGATGCTAACATAATTCTAGCTTGAATGTTGAAAAACTAACATGGTATCAGAGCTAACCTAAGAACAAGACACTGTGCAACTACAGAAAATAGGGCTTCCTAGTTTGTGGATCTTCGTCCACATATTTTCAGTAAAATTAAGGTGGAATAACTCTCCTCCTTAGGTTGCATCTTTCTGTCGAAGAAAAATCCAATTCTGAGGTTTTTCAGTTTTGGACCTGTCACTGCTGTCGGAAATTAGGGATTTCCACAGAAAAGGAATTTTTTAGTGAGCCCAGGCCTGGATTGATCTCCTCCCCAAAATCAAAGTTAGGGACAAATTTCAAAGCATTTGGGTGGACAAAACTCTGGAAAAGCAAAACCCTAATTTGCTCCCCAACTAGCTCTGCAGGATTTGAGCTTAGGTTTCAGATTCGACATCTTGAACTTGGTAAGATCTAAAATCCTTTGTATTTCCATTTGAGTTTCTCAGTTAATATTTCTCATCATACCAAGCTTGATGAAAAGCTTGAGGGAGCTGATAACTTCCGAGCCTAGAAGTATAGGATCTCCCTGGTCCTGGAAGAAAATGAGTTAGACTCCTACATCCATGAGGAGGTTCCAGTTTCAGAGGGAGATAAGGAAAAGTACTTACATAAGAAGAAGATGGTTATGGCAAAGAGGATCATTGCTGATTCTATCAAGGATCACCTTATCCCATAGGTGTCCTCTCTCAAGATACCTAAAGCTATGTTTGATGCCCTAACCAAATTGTTTGAAGGGAAGAACATAAACCGAAAGATGACTCTGAGAAACCAACTGAAGAATGTGAAGATTTAGAATGCATAAATAATCCAGTCTTACTTCACAAGAATTTCTCAGATCAAAGAGAAACTAGAAGCAGTTGATGAAGAAGTGTAAAATGCAGAGATTGGGATGGCTACCTTGAATGGCCTTCCTAGGTCATGGGATTCTCTCATCCAAGGAATCTATGCTAGAAAGAAGTTAGTCAAATTCAGTAGACAATGGGAAGAGTTCTCTCAAGAAGAAGCTCAGATATCAGTTCGAGAAGAGAAGATGGGAAGTGAAGATCAAGCTCTCATGGTACACTCCAAGTCTCACTCCAAGTCAAACAAAAGAAGATCCCATAGCTCCAGAGGTAAGCACTCTCACAAAGATAACACTAGAAAATATTTATCTAGGATCATATGTTATACATGTGATGAAGCAGGACACTATGCAAGGAATTTTCCTAAGAAACAGAAACTAATGAAGAGGATCAACAAAAAAAGACATCATGCTCATGCTGCAGAGGATGATGAACCATCTAGGAAGAGATCCAGATATGAAAGTGAATATTCTTCAAGCGGGGATGAATATGTTCTGATCTCCGCTCTCATAGGTAACATTACTCATGGAAGTGATGATTGGCTTATAGACAGTGGGGCTTCTAAACATATGACTAGATTCAAGGAATCCTTTGTGACACTGTCAAAACATGAATCACCTCACAAGGTAAAACTTGGAGATAACTACCAATATCCAATAAAAGGTAGTGGGGAATCTTCCTATAAACTAGACTCTGGAAAGTCTCTAACAATGAAAGAGGTATTGTTTGTGCCAGGACTAAATAAGAACCTTCTCTCCATATCAGCATTATATGCAAAAGGAATGCGAGTTGCATTCATAGATGGTCAAGTCATCATGTGGCCAAAAGGAAAGACTATCGATGATGTGGTAGTGACTGGAGATCAAGAAGGAGGATTGTACAAATTGAAGGGCCATCCAGAAAAAACCTTGGTCCATGAAACAGTAGAGCCAAGTGAACTTTGGAATAGAAGGATTGCACATGTGCATTACAGAGCACTACCTATTGCAAGAAAAGTTGTCGAAGGTCTTCCAGAAATCCAACCAAAACATGATGGGGTCTACAAAGGATGTGTGAAAGGAAAGAATACAAAGAAGACATTTCCAAGTAGTGAAAGCAAAGAAAAATGAATCTTGGAAATCATCCACTCCAATGTATGCAGTCCTATGTCATCAAACTCTCTAAGTGAGTATGCCTATTATGTTTCTTTTATTGATGACTTTTCTAGGAAGACATGGGTTTACTTCATGAAGAACAAAGACGAAGTATTCAATAAGTTCAAGGAATTCAAAGCCTTGATCGAAAACCATACTGAAAATAAGATCAAGACCCTTCGATCAGACAATGGCGGAGAATTCACTTCAAATGAATTCAAAGAGCCATGCAAAGAATCAGGGATTAAAAGGGAGTTTTTCACTCGTTATAATCCACAACAAAATGGGATTGCAAAATGGAAGAACATAACTATCATGGAAGGTACAAAAGAAATGCTTCATGATCAAGACCTTCCTATGCATCTTTGGGCAGAAGCTTCCAGAACAACGGTGTATGTACAGAACTGTACTCCACATAGAGTACTCAAGAACAAGAATCCTGAAGAATTCTTCTCTGGCAAGAAACCAAAATTCAACGATCTCAGAATATTTGGCTGTCCTGTGTACATCCAAATTCTAAAAGAGAAGAGGACTAAATTAGATCCTTCAGGAAAGAAGGGTATATTTGTGGGATACTTTGAAAGCTCGAAGGTTTACAGAATATATTTCCCTGTATAGAAGAAGATTGAAATCAGCACGGATGTAACATTTGATGAAGACACAGCTTACAACAAATATAGAAAGAGACCTGCTGAAGAACTTGAAGAAGCAAAAGCACCCAAAATTCATGATACAACCATGAATGAAGAAACTCAAGAAGAATATCAAGAATTTGAAGAACCACAAAGACCTGTAGTTCCACTTCTGGAGGAGAATCCTCATAAGAGGAAGCCTGCTTGGGTATGAGAACTTATCTAAGGTGCGGAAAGATATGGGGCTCCAGAAGAGAATCAGAGAGAAAGAAAGAGGACTAGATCCTACTTCAGGTATGTAGCTTTACTATGTGATTTCATTGATAAAGAACCTTCCAGTTATGAAGAAGTGGAAGAACGAAAAGAATGGAAGGATTCTATGATCGAAGAATACCAATCAATCATGAAGAATGATGTTTGGGATGTTGTCGCAAGACCAAATGGGAAGTCAGTTGTAACCTCCAAATGGATCTACAAGATCAAACATGCTGCAGATGATAGCATTGAAAAATATAAGGCAATATTTTTATCTCGGGGTTTCTCTCAAAAAGAGGGAATAGACTATGAAGAAAATTTTGCACCTATATCCAGATACACTTCCATCAGATCAGTACTTGCTCTGGCTGCAGTGATGAAATGGAAGATACACTAGATGGATGTCAATACTGCCTTCTTGAATGGTGTAGTGGAAGAGGAAGTGTATGTAGAACAACCACTCGGTTTTGAGACACATGATAGGAAGTCTCATGTATGTAGATTGAAGAAAGCCATGTATGGTTTGAAACAGGAACCCATGACCTAGTATGGCAAAATTGACAGCTTTCTATCCGGTTTGGGCTTTACCAAGAGTAAAGCAGATTCCAACCTTTACTACAAGGTTTAAGATGGAAACCTAGTGATGCTTCTACTATATGTAGATTATCTATTTGTGACATGTATGGATGGGTTGATTACTGATACGAAGATAAATCTTGCTGTCGAGTTCGAGATGAAGGACTTCGGTATGATGCATTGTTTTCTAGGTATGGAGGTGTGGCAGAGTGCAGATGGAATCTTCCTTGTACAAGGGAGGTATGAAGTAGAGGTCCTGAAGAGGTTTGGGATGATGGACTGCAAGACTATGGCCACACCTATGGCATCGAGAATGAAGCTATTGAGCGATTCTTCATTACAGTCGGTTGATGCTACGATGTATCGTCAGATGATTGGGTCATTGATATACCTGACGAACACAAGACTAGACATTTTCTTTGCTATGAACACCTTGAGCCAGTTCTTGACAGATCTGAGAAATGTTCACTTGATTACTGCAAAGAATATTCTGAGGTACCTGAGGGGTACAGTTGATTATGTCCTCAAGTACGATGTGAATCAGAAGATTAACCTGGAGGGTTATGTTGATTCAGATTGTGCAGGCAGTGCCATCGATAGCAAGAGCACTTCAGGGTGTTACTTCAGTATGGGATCAGGTGTGATCTCTTGGTTTAGCAGGAAGCAATCATGTGTGGCACTAAGTATAGCTGAAGCAAAGTATGTCAGAGCTTGTTCAACTAGTTGTGAGGAAGTATGGATATAGAAGCTACTGTCTGATTTATTTGATCTCCAGATGGATGCTACTTGTACACATTGTGACAACCAGAGTTGCGTGAAGTTGTCATAGAATCCAGTGTTCCATGAAAAGTTGAATCAGATCGAGATCAAGTATCACTATATCAAGGATATGGTGGAGAGAGGAGCAGTGAAGTTGCAGTATGTTGCGATGGAGGAACAGATAGCTATTGTGTTGACGAAGCCATTAGCCAGAGTGAAGTTCAAGTACTTTAAGGAGAAGCTTGGTGTTCTCCAGATCAAGGTTTCCTCCAAGGAAAAGTTATGAGTCCCAAAGCCATTCTGATGAGCAGGTCAGATGTAAGGGCTGAGTCATTCTATCATGGTGAGAGGATTCAGTTCCTTCCATGTCAGATATGAGTGCTGAGATTCATCGCCATTCTGATGAGCAAGTCAGATGTAAGGGCTGATCCATTCTGTCATGGTGATAGGATTCAGTTCCTTCCATGTCAGATATGAGTGCTGAGATTCATAGCCATTCTAATGAGTAGGTCAGATGTAAGGGCTGAGCCATTTTGTCATGGTGAGAGGATTCAGTTCCTTCCATGTCAGATATGAGTGCTAGCCATTCTGTCGAGTAGGATAGATGTAAGGGAAACTACCACTCTTTGAGAGAGTGGAGGCACCTGGTCCGTTACTAGGTAGCTCAGTCTGGGACTGGGGGAATTTCTGGCAACGGTCGAGGATTTGGTTCCTTCCAGGTCAGATGTGAGTGTAGGCCATTCTGGCGAGGGTGTAGGACTTGTTTCCTACCAGGCCAGATATAATGGAAACTACCATTCTCTAAGAGAATGGAGGCACCTAGTCTGTGACCAGGTAGTTTAGTCTATGACTGGGGACCTTTCTGGCAAGGGTGGAGGATTTAGTTCCTTCCTGGTCAGATGTGAGTTGAAGCCTTTCTGGCAAGGGTGGAGGACTTGTTTCCTTCCAGGTCAGATATAAGTGCTGAATCCTTTTCACAGATGATAGTGATGTGATGTCCTATCATGCTGGTGAATGTGAGTGATGTGCCTTTCTAATGTGATTGTAGGATTCTACATGATTAGATGTGAGTGTTGGGCATGCCTTTGTAATGAATAGGTCAGATGTAAGTGCTGGGCGAAGACCTACCTAATGGCTAGGCCTACAACTAGCATGAAAGAAGGATGGCTCTGTAGAACTTCCTATGACAAGATAGTACACATGACGATGACTAGATGAGATCTAGATCGAGTAATGATCTAGATTCAGTTATGATGACTCCGAGAGATCTAGATTGAGTGATGATCTAGATCCAGCAGTAACGATCTAGATTGAGTGATGATCTAGATCCAACAATGATGATCTAGATCGAGTGATGATCCAGATCCAGTGAGGATGATCCAGATCCAGTGATGATCCAAATCCATTCCAGTGATGATCTAGATCGAGTGATGATGTCCCATGATGATCTAGATTGAGAGATGATCCATATCTAGTGATGATGTCCAATGATGATCCAGATCGAGAGATGATCCATATTTGAAGAATGAAGGTGACTTGAAGACTCATAATACTCAAGATGTAGATGGCAAGATGATCTAGTTGATACATAGAAGAAGACCAGTACTGAAAATTGTGTTGAAAGAATACCTTCCTAGTTAAGAANTTGTAACTTTGGAATGTATTCATCTATGTATCTTATGTATTGTAACCCGATGTTTATTCTGGGATGTATCTATTATGTAATTGAGTCATGTTGTCATGCTCCGATGTTCCAATCGGGAGAATCAAGAATGTAAACAAGTCATGTCAAGTCATAGTGGGTAACCCTCTGATTGTCTAAGGGTTAAAGTCCACACTGTTTCGGGGCACTAGGTTTATTAGACTCTCCTAGTAGAGGTCGGCCCTAGTAGGTTTTTATCATGTTGGTATTAGTATAAATAGAGAGCTGGGGTCTCTATTTAGTACACATCACTCACACACTCAAGTGTAGCGCATAGTTGAGGAAGGAGAAGACGCTAGGGCTAGACAAGAAGGAGATTACTGCTATCGGGAGTGCATATTACTATTTTGGGGTTTTACATCTTGTGTTGATTCTATCTTTGAGGAAGTTGCTGTGTTTTCTCCATTTCTGGTTTCCCTAATGAAAAACACTCTGTTCATTGTCTCTTGTGTTTGATTGTTGTACTTTTTGTTCTCTCAGTAAAGATCCTAACATAATGCTAGCTTGAATGTTGAAAAACTAACAATCTTGGCTGCTTCACTAGATGGTTGACTGTAATAGTCTCCTTTGGTTATTTGTCCCCCTTTTTCAAATTATCTATGTTCTAATTGTTTATATTTATCTATGGTTTAATTCTATATCTATATTTTGATTGTTGAAGTATGTTCAATATTTGTAGAATTTAAATGGTAACTCAGTGAGTGCAAGCTAATGAGGGTCACTTTTGGCGCGTTAGATGCAATAGAAAATTAAAAAATAAGGCATCCCTCAACATGGATTTTTTGAGATACTTACCTAAAGTATCTTGCTTTCAGTAACAAATATGAAATCTAGGAAATTGAATCACATTTCTGAATATATATGTTTTATGTATTGAAAATTTCCATAATTATGTCAAGTTTCATTTTTTTCAATAGACACTTTTTATTTTTCACGCAAATGATAAGGAATATGATTTTGTTGGTGCAACCTTTGAGAGCCTAAATGATGGTTTCAAGCTACAAAAGTTTTCATACATGTATAGAATATATTGCACTAGTGTAACACTGTTTTTCAAAAATAAAATTAGTATTTACTTATTTATTTTTTTAATAATTATATAAGTGATCATTCCTAGAAAATGGTGCGTCTTTTGTCGGTGCAGGGTTTGAAGGTCTTAATGAAATAATCATGGAATTAGTTTTTTTATATAATGTATAGTTCCTTGTCTTCTAGTATACCACACATTTTTTTTAACTATCAATATTTGAAAAAGTTATGGAACAAACACTAACAATGTGTTTTTTGAGTCAAAGAGTTAAAACATAATAGAAATTGAAAATAAATAGAAAAATATAATATTTTGAAATAGAAATTACATATTTAGAATCTACATAAAAGGTGTTATTTTTGTATAATATTTCGTAAAAAATGATTGTCCATAGCATACTATAGCGATTGGGTAAACACGAGCTTCTTCAAAAACTGGAAGAAATGTATTAGTGAAACTTTTCAAGATCTTAATGTAATGATGATGGACTAGATTTTTTATAGTGTGTAGAGGTCACTGTCTTGTAGTGGGACATATAATTTCTTTTGAAATGGTTGAGAAATTTTTTTTTATGGAATAAACATAATTAGTTTTCTAAAAATCCAGTTGCATCTGAAAAGTTCACCAACTTCATGCAATCACCCAACTGTTAGTAATATAGTTTCTCTGTAAGAAGAGCTGTGTTACTTTTCCATATTCGTATAATCAGTTTCAAATGTTTCTTATTTTCTTAGTTTAAAGTCAATCATTCCAGTAAGGGTTAGGATAAATCACTAGTGTATAAAGTGGAATCTTTCTCCTCATCGAGTACTAGTTATGATACATCAATTTAGTAGTATTAAGTTTATGTACATAAGTTAAATTCAGGTTTAGAGTTTAAGAAAACTTTTACATTATTGAGAATAACAGTGGTAGAAATGCCCCAAATACACCCTAAAACAAATATTAAACTGTGTCACTAAACATATGTGGCATAGTCGCTTCAACTCCATTGTCGAACGGTTACCCCATACATTATCAAGTTTAAATTCATCATGGCTTTACCAAAGAGAGTTATCACTTTCACGCAGAAAAGACATGCTTAGGGAGGAGTCACAAAGCTATGCCATGGGGAAAAAGAAGAACACTCCAAAGTGATGCATGCCATAGAGCCATGAAGGGAAAGGTAATAGGTCTTACCTGGACCGTAAAACCCTTTCAGCATAGCATCCAACCAAAAAATAAAAACTGGTTGCAGATAATGGCTGTGGAAATCTCCTACACATACAAACCACAGAGGGCAAACAAAGGTTTTATAAACTATTTTATAATAGAAGAAAATCAATATTATGAATGCATATGAAGATCTTACCTTGTCTTCACGTTTAAGACCGTAAAAGAAGCAATACAGGTGTCATCGTTTCGAGGAAACAAAACCTCACCAACAAAATGTTGATGTATTTGTAACTTCAGAAGATATTTTGATGTATATTACCATTGTAGGTTGTTGTACCCCCATTGGGGATGTGTGTTACCCCTTTACAAGATATCTAAATTGTGTCTCGACCTTGAGGTACAACCTCTGTTATAAGTCAGGGAAATAGTCCCCAATGTAACATCATGTAATATGTAATTTTGGTCTCTCTAGGAGAAGTGGGCCACATGTGAGATGGCATGTAGGATAGGGTATTATATTTGGTCACTAACTTGAAAGGGTGTAAATAGGGAGGCGATCTCCCTCATTTATACATACCTTACGCACTCTCTAAGGTGTGTGAGAAAAAGAGATAGTCAAATGAGGAGAGAAAGATAGATGTTGAACATTTCTTATTGCCTCTTTTGATCATCTTACTATTCTGAAGAAGTTTGCGGGGTTTTCTCCTTTATGTTTTCCATGGTGAAAATCTTTGTGTCTTGTGTATCTTTTAGATCTTATGAATTTTGTTGTACTTGTTAGTCTTTTAGATAAAGATCCTAGATAATCTAATTGGATCTTAAGAAAATCTAACATGGTATGAGAGCCTCTCTCAAAGAAGGTACTGTGCAATTGCGGGAACTAGAGCTTCCTAGTTGAAGGTGTTCTCTGCATATGTCATCAACCAAGGAGGGTTAGGATAACTCACATCACTAGGGTGGAACTATTGGTGGTAAAAAAATTTGAATCGGAGAAGTTTCAATGTGTAGCTGAAATATAGCTACAATGACAACTAATTGATATCAGGGTCTCATGCGTGAAAACCCTAGAAGACTGAATTTAGTCATTCTAGAAATTTTTCTATAACGCAAAATTGGAGAAGGATTAGAAGATGAAACATTTACAGGCCGAATATAAATACTTTCCATACCTTGTGTAAAATTGTTAACCTCATATTCGCTATACTTTAGGAGATATGGCTCCTCCAAAATACAGTCATAAACATGTGACCTAGGTAGATTTACTATATCTCGGGCTAGGAAGGTCCAAACACAATTTCACAAGATGTTACATGTAGGGCATGGGCTATGGTTTATGTGGTACATTTTTTAGACCCAGAGTGTTGAACAATGACATGTGGTAGTCTATACAAGTTCGTTATGCTGAAAAGTACCCAAAAAAGTCACCTTGGGAAAATCATAATAAGTCCCACTTGGAGAATCCATTTCTACTCTAACCCATAAGGTTGGAAAGTAGACATATCCAGATATATCAATGAGAAGTTTCATACTGTAAGGATTTAAAACTTTAGAGATACAAACAAAAGAAATTTAAGACATTTCTGTAAAACAAATTGGAAAACTAGGACATACTATTCCGGGAGCTTACCACCAATGTATTAAGAAAATAAGTACATTGGATAGCTCACCTTGAAGAGGAAAATATTTATGTCGAATCAGAAGTTTGTAATTTCAATTTTGAAAAATTAGGGTTTCTCTAACAAACCCTAAATCAGCGAGGTCCATAATGAGGTGCAACACCTCAAATGGGTAAGATCTAAATTTTTTCTATTTACATTTGAGGTTATCATTTCAAAATGAATTCTCATACCTAGCTTGATGACAAGATTGGTGAAGCTGACAGATTTTGAGTATGGAAGTATGGGAACTCCATCATCCTTGAAGAAATTGACTTGGATCACTATTTCAGTAAGGAATTTGTAAGGGCGAGAGGGAGATGAGTCTAAGGCTAGAGCCAAGAGAATCATTGCAGATTCTGTTAAAGATCATCTCATCCCTTGTGTGTCATCCTTGAAGACACCAAAAGGAAGTTTTTGATGCTATGACGAAGCAATAGAAGAAGAATAAGATATTGTTATAACCACCTTGAATGGCCTCCCAATATCATGGGATTCATTCATTCGAGGAATGTGTTACAAAAGGAAGTGATTACCTTTAGCAGACTCTGGGAAGAGTGCACACAAGAATTGATCTTTGAGTATTGATCTTTCAGTTGATATTTGAGTATTTTACATTTATACCATTGAATTGCACATAATGGGTAAGAAGTCAATGATGGTGTACAACTTTCCATTACTACTTATCTAGATTGAAACATCTTTGCTGGCATATTAGGAGTAGTACACACTCTTAATAACATTAGGGTAGAATGCATGTAGAAGTTTATAACAAATATTAACTAAATATTAATTAAACTAGTCAACTATTATCCTAAAGGGTGTAACCTTTTGTTTTCTACACTCAAGCCTATAAAGGAAAGTTCCATTTGTAAATATCAATCATCTTCAATATATATCATAAATTATTATTTAATTATGGATCTCGTGTCCTAAATCTGATTGATTGATTTGGTATCAGAGTAGCCAACCTTCCTCTCGCACAACCCTCTTCCTCTAATGCTTCAACCCACCATTTTTCACACTCCATCCTTCCGATTTCTCCATTCTCTCCACACTCCACCATTCTCCACCTATTCTTCCACCATTGCACTCATCTTCATCCACTGTGCGCCTCCACCTTCACGCCACCTCCTTCATCCATTTGCTCCTCCACTACCCACACTCCAATCACCCATTACCTCCCACGTCCATTACTCCATTCCACTTCCGCTCCAACCTGCAACTTCTACCCACTAGTCTCATGCCCTCCACTGTGTGCTTCCCGCTACATACCCTTTGTCACAACTTCTCCCTCACCTCTATCTCGTGCTAATACCTACCATTCAACCGCCCTTAACCCTCACGACCTTGACTCTGCTTCTACAATGTGCAGTCACCAGCATCGTACCCATTGACGTCAAGTACCACACGTTCACCGCATCCACCCTACGTCATTGCACTCATGGCTCCTCATCCATTTTTTCTACACCACCCCATGCGATTTCCTTGTATACACCTACTCTTTGCTCCACACGCCCTTGCAGCCACCACCTCCACACTCCCTTGCAGGACCTTCCCAAACACTCACATCTCGCAGCTCCTCCCTATACCCACATCCTCCTCCTTGTCATTGCACCTCCTTCTGCGTCCTGCAATAGGCTTGTTTTCCTCTTCATGCACTACCTCGACAGCATATCCACACCACACCATTTGCTCCACCCCACACCATTTTCTCATCAACGCACCATCACAAGTCGTTGTTCCCTCCACATCCATGACCTACAACAAAAAACAAAACCAATTTAATAAATATTATATAATAATAAAATTATTATTTCAATATTTATTTTTATAAACTATATAAAAATTAAGTATAATAATAATACTATTATTACAATATTTATTTAAAAAAAAACTATATACAAATTATTATATAGTTTATAAATGTATATATAATAATAATAATAATAATAATAATAATAATAATATCAATTAATTAATTAATTAATATATTATTATTCAAAAATTCATCCTTTTAAGCCAAAATTGGGTCTAATTATTCACCACCACACCTTAGAAGCATGACGACAAAGTTAAAAGCCCAAATTGAAAAATTGGAGAAGGATTTCAATGATCGCATTATTAAGAGTCAAAAAGATTTAAAGGAAGAAATAAAAAATTGCAATGCAAAGCTGAAAAATGAAATTAGAGAGGAAGTCATTTTAGTGTTAGATAGAAGGCTAGATGACAAATTGGACGGGATGAAGGAAAAACAATACCAACTGAACAACAAGCTAAATGCTCTCATGGGGATGAGGGACAAGAAAAAGACAAAAGATCACCACAAACAAAAAGACGATTCAAATATGTCGTGTACTTCAGCTAGCAATTTAGGATCACCACCACGCAACAAGACAAGAAGGAATCAACATTATGTAGTGTATCCCCCCAAAGCAAAAATAGAAATGTCAAAGTTCAGTGGAAATGATGAACAATGCGTAGCGTGGTTAAATAAAGTAGAAGAATACTTTGATATCTATAGCATCACAACATATATAGAAAAGGTGAACTATGCATATATGCATCTTGAAAACCATGCCTATAAATGGTATATGTGGTGGAAGGGTGACAACTTCACATACACATGGAATTTGTTCAAAAATGATTTCCTCTAAAGATTTCAAGGAATCAATGAAGACGAATTTTTCTCGAAGCTCACTAGGTTACAACAAAAAGGAAACATCAAAGAATTCACACACCAATTGGAATCACTCACTGCTAGAGTATTTGGGTTAACAGATAAACAATGACTAGAAACTTACGTGGGACGACTAAAGACTTAAATACAAAAATAATTAAAAATGCATGACATAGAAAATGTTGAAGCATTAAAACAAAAAGCAAAAGTACGTGAGGCTAAGCTTGACAACTTCCAAACATACAAAGGGAATTCATATTCACAGAGAAACATCAAGGCAATTCCAGAGGCCAATACAAACAAATACATTCCCCCACCTAGAAGGGACGACAGAAAGAACCTCAAAAATCAAAGGATGAGGGAAGGAAAATGTCGACGATGTGGAGACAAATGGAATCCTAAACATAGGTGTCACCCCAAGGATAGCTCAAAGAAATTATATACTTGTGAAGTAGAGGAGAATAGTGAATCACAAGAAGAAGAAGAAGAATAAGAGTCAGAATATGAAGAGGAGGCAACCGCAAATATGACATCTGGAAGTGATGAGACCCCCAAAATCTCCCTATCAGCCATGACAGGCATTAGTCAACTGCAGACTCTCAAGTTAAAAGGACATCTAAAAAATGAAAATGTCACAGTGCTAATGGACACTAGAAGCACTCATAACTTTCTTGAGATAAGAGTCACCAAAAAACACAAATTGTTTGTACATCCAGTGGTGGACATGAAAGTGATGGTCACAGATGGAAAGAAAATAAAAAAAGTCGGAAAATGTCACAAAGTGAAACTCCAATTCAGGATTTCAACTTGGAATCAGAACTATACACATCACCATTAGGTGGAGTGGATATCATTCTAGGAGTCCAATGGTTACAAACATTGGGAACATATTCTGCTAATCACCAAAAACACTTTATCAATTTTAAATGTCAAGGAAAAAATTATAAACTACATGGTTTCCAACCATCGGACACACAAGTAGTTTCATCTCAACATATGGAGAAGCTCATTCGATAAGGAGCATCAGCATACGTGATCCAATGCCATCAAATCGAAGGACAACAATGCGAACAGAACAAGCTCAAAGAAGAAATCCAAAAATTACTCCAGATATATACACAAATATTTGAATACTTACCGATGTAGCTATCACCTGAAAGAAGTATAGAACACATAATCGAGGTTAAATCAGGGGAAAACCCTATCAAGGTTAAACCTTATCGATATACCCACCATCACAAAATGAAGATAGAAAGGTTAGTCCAAGACTTGTTGAAGTGTGGTATCATCACCAAGAGCAAAATCCCATATGCAACTCTAGTTGTGTTAGTACGAAAGAAGGATGGATCATTCAGGCTATGCATTGATTATCGAGGAATTAAAAAAAATGATGAAAAACAAATTTCCAATTCCCTTCATCGACGATATGCTAGATGAACTTCATGACACAAAGTATTTTTCAAAACTTGATTTAAGGTCAGGGTACTATCAAATCAGGGTCCGATTAGAAGATATCACAAAGACCGCCTTCCAAACTCATGAATGGCAGTATGAATTCAAAGTAATGCCTTTTGGTTTAACTAATGCCCCTGCCACATTCCAAGAAACTATGAATGAACTATTTCATCCCTACTTAAGGAAATTTGTGTTAGTATTCTTCAATGACATCCTTATATATAGCAAGACGTGGGGAGAATATTTGAAGCAACTAGAAAAGGTTCTATCTCTTTCGAAGGAAAACCAATTCTATGCAAAGAAGTCAAAATGCATGTTTGGGAAGAAATAAGTAAAGTATCTCAGTCATATAATATCAAAGGAAGGAGTCAAGGTGGAACCAAGAAATTTCCAATCGATGAAGGAGTGGCCCCAACCCAAGAATATTTCAAAATTACGAGGATTTTTGGGATTAAAAGGTTACTATCGAAGATTCATAAAAAACTATGCACATGTCACTGCTCTACTGACAGATCTCCTAAAAAATAATTCCTTTATATGGGATGATGAAGCAAGAAAATGCTTTGAAACGTTGAAACAAATTATGTCTTCAACTCCCGTTCTTACAACACATCATTTTTTAAAACCATTTATAATTGAATGTGATGCTTCAGGGTTTGGGATAGGAGCCGTGCTAATGCAAGAAGGTCATATAATCGCTTTTGAAAGCAGGAAATTGAACAAAAGAGAATTCCTGCAGCCTAGCTACAACAAGGAAATGCTGGCCATCATGCATGCGTTAACTAAATGGAGACAATATATGTTGGGAATTAAGTTCCTAATCTGAACAGACCATAATAGTCTACAACACTTATTATAGGAAAATACGTTAACTACTGAACAACAAAAGTGGATTGAAAAGATCTCTACCTTCGATATGGACATTCTACATAAAAAAAGGGAAGGAAAATGTAGTAGCTAACACCCTATCAAGGAAAGATGAAGGGGTAAAAGTCTATGCCGTATCAATGGTAATCCCATAATTTTTGGACGAAATATGAACCGAATATGCTAAGAATGCACAGGTTTGCTCCATAATTGACAACATAAATCAATATCCAAAATTTGAATGGAAGAATGACCTCTTATGGTGCAAAGGATGAATCTACTTAAGTGCAAACTCTAATTTTAAAACCAAGGTATGTAAAGAATCACATGAATGCCCCGCCACGGGACATGTAGGATTTTATAAAACCTACTATAATGCAAGGAAATCATTCTTCTGGAAGGGTATGAATGCTGACATTCACAAGTATGTTGCAGAGTGTGACACTTGTCAGAGAAATAAAGAAGAGAATATCTCAAGCCCCGGGTTACTCCATCCATTGCATATTCCAAACTAGAAGTGGGAGGTAATTTCTATGGATTTCATTGAAGGTCTACCCCTATCAGATGAGAAAAACAAAATACTACTAGTAGTAGACAGGTTAACCAAATATTCATATTTTATAGAAGTAAAGAGAACTGATTCTGCAAAAGAAACCACATAAGCTTTCTATAAAAATATCTACAAGTTACATGGTTTTCCCAAGATTATCGTGAGTGATAGGGATGCCAAATTTAAAGGTAATTTTTGGAGATAATTCTACAAGCAAATTGGAATGACACTTAACATGAGCTCATCTTATCATCCTCAGATAGTTGGCCAAATAGAAGTCATAAACAAATTCTTAGATACCTACCTTCGTTTCTTCGTAACTGATAAGCAAAATGAATGGGTTCAATGGTTACATCTCGCAGAATGGTGGTATAATTATACTTATCACACATCAGCAAAAATTACACCATTTCAATTCCTCTATGGATATGTACCCCCAAAATGGAAGGATATCATTACCAACCAAGCAAGGGTTGCCTCAGTAAAATACTATTTAGAAGAAAATCAAAAGGTTATAGAAACACTTAAAGAGAATCTAAACACCGCAAGGAATAGAATGAAGTAGCAAGCAGATAGACATCTAACAGAATGGGAATTTGAAGTTGGAGATTGCGTATTTATATGATTACAACCCTATAAACAATGTCATTAAAGAGGGGTGGAAAGAATAAGTCATCTCCTCGATTTTATGGCCCATATCAAATCAATAAGAAGATCAACCATGTGGCATGTGCATTGGAGCTACCGAAATCAAGTCATGTCCACAATGTCTTCCATGTTTCATGCTTAAAAAGGATGACAGGTCAACACCAGCAGTAACAAACACTACTTCCCATGTTAGATGATGAAGGAATAATATTTTTGAACTAGAATATATCATTACTATCGAAGAAAGAATATTAAGGACAAGAGTAATTAAAGAGTACCTTATAAAATGGAAAAACCTCCCAGAAGAAGATGCAACATGGGAATCCGAACAATCATTAGAGGAAATTTGGGGTCCAAAATGGTCCTTATAAGAAAATGCGCCAACAATAAGTTCTTTTGAGTTGGAATTCAAGAACCAATAGAATTCCAATAAAATAAGTCAACCATAATCGCTGAATTAACATATTTGTCATAAAAAAACTACTTTTTTTGTTCGTATTTTTGACATATCTCCTTGTGTTTTTACTCAAATTTTAGACTGGGAGAGCTCGTTGGATTCAGAATTTGATTCCACATCCAAAGAGTACCCACATTGCATACTTTTGATGGACCCTGCTACCCCAAAAACAAGAAATACCTGAAAAACGTGATGATGACATCATCATCACATCTTTTTAGGCATTTCTTGTTTTTGGGGTAGCGAGGTCTATCAAAAGTATGTAGTGTCGGTACTCGTTGTATGTAGAATCAAATTCTGCATCGAATGAGCTCTCCCGATCTANATACGAACACAAAAAGTAGTTTTTTTCTTTTTTCCTCCAAAATTAATAAATATTATTTTATTATTTTAACTATTATTTTATTATTTTCCTTAGGAGGCCTATTTTAGACCTCAAAATTCCTATAATGCCCGACAACTACATATTTCTGTAACACAACTTTGAGGACAAAGCTCCCTTAAAGGTAGTGGCAATGTAACAAATATTAAATAAATATTAATTAAATTAGTTAACTATTATCCGAAAGGCTGTAACCTTTTGTTTTATACACTCAAGCCTATAAAGGTAAGTGCCATTTGTAAATATCAATAATTTTCAAGATATATCATAAATTATTATTTAATCATGGATCTCATGTCCTGAAGCTGATTGCTTCAAAGTTACGGTATGTATACATGATATGGATGAATGTTGTAGCATTGGCTAAAATAGTCGTATGGCTATGTGACATATATTTGTCACTATTAGTATGTTTTAGAAATTATGATATGTTTCTAATCATACAAATTAACTTGAATTGTAGTTCATTCAAAATAACAAGTAATGATAGTTAAGAAGAGGAACTTGAGCCTTCCTGGGTCAAAGACATAATGGCGAAAGAAAGAGCATCAGAAGAATATAAAGATAATGGTAGATCCACCTCAAGAGATGAATACCACCTTGGGCATGAGAAATAATCTAAGATGAAGAATAGTATGATGAGACATCCAAAGAAATCAAGAGGCCTTATACACACTCTAGTTATGTGACACTATTGAGCGATATTATTGATGCAGAGCCTTCCAACTATGAAGAAGTAGCCAAGAAGAAAGGGAATGAGACTATGATCAAAGAGTACCAGAATAATGATGTCTAGGATGTGGTGTCGAGACCTGAAGGGAATTCTGTAGTGTATTCCATATGGATCTACAAGATATAGCATGTATTATATGGAAATATTGTGGAATACAAGGAAATATCTGTAGCACGAGGCTTCTCATAGAAATAAGGCACATACTACGAAGAGACATTTGCACCAGTAACGTGGTAAACTTCCATTATATCCATATGTATAGGTATGATATGGGAGATACATCAAATAACATAAAGATAACATTCTTGAATGATGTAGTTAAGGAGGAAGTATACATAGTGTAACCACTAGGAGTTGAGGCACATGACAGGTAGACTCATGTGTTCAAATTAAAGAAGGCCTTGTACGAGATCAGAAGGAACCCATGGGATAGAACATACAGTTACATAAAGAGCTTGAAGATATTACCCTTTGATACAAGAATGAATATGAAATCCTATAGATGATGATAAGCTTACAGAAGGCTGTGAAAAGAACTTTTCAACAAAGTTCAAGATAGAGAATCTTAGTATCCAGTTATCCTAGATGGAAACATAGAATATTAGTAGCAGAGGAAGCTATGTGTCACTCCATTAAATAATGTTTCAATACATAGAGTATGCAAGGCAGAGGGAGAATGATGCTCCACTTTTGAGGGAGTGACTGTAGAAGATCCTCGGGTTCGACATGGTATGACAAGATGGAAAACTTAGTGATGTCTCTAGGATTTACTGAGAGTAAAGCGGATTCCAACCTTAACTTTAATGTTGAATGTGGAGGACTAGTGATGCTCCTGTTATATGTCGATGCCTTGTTCCTGACAAGAAAAGAGGAACTCTTTAAAGATGGAAGAAGGAGGCTTTCTATAGAGTTCAAGATGAAAGACCCAAGGATAATGCACTACTTCTTAGGCATGAAGGCATGGAAGAATGAAAATGATATTTTCCTTGGTGAAGGAAAGTATGTAGTGGATATTCTGAATAAATTCGAAATACTCAACAACAAGGAAATAACCACACCTATGGCATCAAACATGAAGCCTTTGTGTGATGATTCAGTAGATATGACTGATGCAACAATGTATTGTTAGATGATTTGTTCATTGATGTTCCTAACGAATACGAGACCAGACATATTCTTTGTTGTGAAAAATATGAGCGAGTTCTTGATGGATCTTAGAAATGATCACCTGGTTGCAAAGCATGCAGTGAGGTACCTGAAGGGTGCATTTGAGTATGGTCTCAAGTGTGATATGAATCAGAAGACTAACCTATTTGGTTATGTTGCTTCGGATTGGTAGCACGACTGAGAAGAAGAGCACCTTGGGTTGCTTCTTCAATTTGAGATCCAGTATGGGATACTAGTTTGGCAGGATGTAGTCCTACATGGAACAGAGTACAACCGAAGAAAAATATGTTCCTACTTTCTCGACTATTTGTGAGGTAGTATGTTTCTTTTGAAAGCTACTATTTGATTTGATTGATCTAACTTGTATTTTCATATCATGCAGAAAAGTGCTGTGAATCTCTAGTATGTAATCCAGATCAAGATCTCTCAAAAGAGGGAGTTATGAGTTCTAGAATAGCCGATAAGATAGGTTGTCTGAGCATAAAATCCCAATGAAGCTCATAGTTTTCTTAAACGTAATCAGTCCTATCGGTTGTCCTCAAATGTAATCAATTCTGGTGAAGCATGTAGGTAATTCTTGGAGGTAATTAGTCTTGATGTGATTCTATGGTATAAATGGCCAGAGTGAAGTTTGAATACTTTAGAGAGAATCTTGGTGTACTTCAAATCAAGGATCCTTCCAAGGGAAAGTGATGATTTCTAAAGACGTAGATACACATATGACTTTCTGACATGGTGTTAGGCTAGGCCCTCCCATGGTCTTTGATGTAGGTTCTAGAGTCTTTTAGACATGGTGGTAAGATATGTCCTCCCATGGTCATGGATGTAAGTTGTAGAGCCTTTTTGACATGGTGGAAGGATAGGTCCTCCCATGGTTGTTGATGTGAGTGCTGGAGCCTTTCTCGCATGGTGGAAGGATAGGTCCTCCCATCATTATTGATGTAAGTTCTGGATCCTTTCTGACATGGTGGCAGGCTATGTCCTCCCATCTTCATTGATGTAAGTACTAGATATTTTTTGACATGGTGGTAGGTTGGTCCTTCCATGGTCATTGATGTAAATGCTGATCCTTTCTCGGATGGTGGTAGGTTTGTCCTACCATGCCAATGGATGTAAGTGATATGTTATGTCTATCTCAGTCATGCTACATGTGATGATGATATGATCTGAATATGATAAGGTAATAGTAGGGTAAACAAGTGTTGCAAGGCATATAATCAGTCCTAGGATGCTCCTTCAGGTTTTGCAGTGGCATATAATCAGTCCTCGAAGATCCTGCAGGTTTTGAAAGAGGCATGTAATCAGTCCTAGGATGTACCTACTTGGTGGCTTAATCGCAAATATGATGAAGACGTACATGGAGGATAGGCTTACATCCAACATGAAAAAGGGCTTGCACTATAGAAACTTCTGATGACAGATAATATGGTATGATGATCAAATTATAGAAAGATGATGGAAGAAACTATGATGAAGACTCTAGGACTCGTCGATGATGACGATGTGATAAAGACCTAATGAGATGTGTTGATGAATCTATAGAGAGAGAATACCTTCCTAGTAAAGATCGATTGTTGATGTATTTATGACTTCAGAAGATATTCTGATGTATATCATCATTGTATGTTGTTGTAACCCCATTGGGAATCCATGTTACCCCTTTAAATGATGTCTAAATTGTGTATAGACCTTGAGGTACAACCTCCGTTCTAAGTCGGGGAAATAGTCCCTATTGTAACATCATGTAATATGTAGTTGTGGTCTCTCTAGGAGACGTCTTCCCCATGTGATATGACATGTAGGATTGGGTCTTACATTTGGTCAGTGAATTGAAAGGGTATAAATAGGGAGGCACTCTCCCTCATTTATACACACCTTACACACTCTCTAAGGTGCATGAGAGAGAGAGACAGTCAGAGGAGGAGAGAGCGATAGCTGTTGAACATTTATTATTACTTTTTTTGATAATATTACTATTCTGAAGAAGTTTGCAGGATTTTATCCTTTATGGTTTCCCTGATAAAAATATTTGTGTCTTGTTTATCTTTTATATCTGACGCATTTTTATTTGCTTGTTATTCTTTCAGATAAAGATCCTTGATAGTCTAATCAAATATTAATAAAACCTAACACAAATTGTTATCTCTTGGATAGGGTCAAAAGGTGCCAAGGGTTGAGAACCTCGGCTCCTCCATCATTGATTTTGAATAGAGGAGCTACCCAGTCGAGCAACCATATATTGGATGGGTTGACAAAGAACAATGTAACCTAATACCGAAATTCATTGAGAAGAAAATCACTTTCAACGAGGTGCATTAAACTATAGGGTTTATGAATTGACACATTAAGTGGTGAAAAACTGGAGTATTTATGCATTCATGAACAACAAATTCCATTCAAGTATTATTCTTAGACCCAAAACTATATACTCCAAGACTATTCCTTGGTTTATTTTGGAGCAATGACTTACTACCTCAAATCTTAATTTTAACCTTGCTTACCTTACCCTATTCCTTAACCTTATGCTAGTTAAAACTTATTTTGTGAATGCCTCGATTGTTCTAGGTAGTCCATTTACTCTTTCCCTCGACTAGGTCCTTGGACGTGGCTTAACAAGGCAAGAAACCATCCTCATAGGGTACCTGCATGTTTAAAACAAAAATTCTATACGTTAGCTCTCAAGCTAATTAAGACCTTAACCAAACCCTTGAGCTCATCAAGTAGGTTAAACCACTTTCAAAAGTGTATTTTTTTACATAACATTTAATACAAGAAGAACTAGAACATCAACCAACAAATTACAACTAACAGTAAATAAAGGTAGCATTTCCTGAATGAGAATAGTGACACCTTAACAATAGGTTGCATAATTCCATTGTCATGTTATGACCGTTATGGGGGTTAGAGAAACAACATTAATCACAAACTAAAGATCATATGGTTTAAAGGTTTTAAAGGTTGAACATAGTTGGAAGTGTTTGTCTCAAATATGTTAATTATTGTTATTACTAAAACTAAGACTATTTAAAAAATATATATATTAAAAAACTTTTGGAGATGTTACAACCTTAAATACTCTATATATCTTAGGAAAAATCAACTTGTGTAATGTACTAAATTATTGTTATTGTGATAAACTATTGTCTCAGTTTGACACAAAAGAAACATGTGTATTGTCTTAAATATATTGTCCCTAAGCAAGTCTCTTAAATTATTTTTTCTACAGACTATAGAATAAACAAATATCTATTGTGTGAAATATTTTTCCCCATATAATATTTTTCTCTAAATACTAACATAGAATACAAATATTTCTCGTATGTCACCGTCGAATAGAACCACCAATCTTCTCTATTATATATGTTAAACAAATGTAACTAATGAAGATATTATATTTTGTATTATTCTTGTTATTACCCCTTTGGTAGATGTTGTTCCTCCTATTACAAATTTCATTGATCTAATTGTTCAGGTAAGGTCTTGAGGTAAAACCTTTGATTTATGTCGAGTGAGTAGTACCCACAAAAGTATTATTAAAATGTATTTTTGAGTCTTCCAAGGCAAGTTAATCATGGCATAAAACAGAATTTGGTTGAGTTGGGTTATTAGGCCTCTTATTTTCTCAGTCTAAATAGGAGACGTTCCTCCCTCATTTGGACAAGCATAACACTCAAGTAGTTTTTCTAGAGAGAGAAGGAGTAGTCCACTTGGGAGAGAGGAAGTAATCAAGTATTATTCTTGGGGTCTTATAAGTCATACTCTTTGGTTATTACACTGTAATTGGTTGAATTCTATATCGAGGAAGTTTTGTTGGGTTTTTTTCCTCCATAGGGTTTCTAAGGATAAATCTCTATCTTATTTTGTCTTGTTGTGCTTGTCTTTCTTTCACTTATTCTTTAGTATATGGTTATGATGTTGATGCTAAGTGATTTTAAATATTCTATAACCATTGAAATATTGACATGGTATGAAAGCCACCCTAAAATAAGTCTTTGTACAACTAAAATACTCTGACAATGGAAGCTACTGAGGATTAGGGTTTCATGCTTGAAAACCCTAGAAGACAAAAACTAGTCATATTGGGACATTCGATATCAATTAAGATTGGAGAAGGATTAGGAGCTGAAATTTTTACAGCACGAATATGAAATATTTTTGTACCTTGTGTATGAATTTTAGTCACAAATTTTTGATATAATTTAGGATATATGATTCCTCTATATCACGATTACACCATCCTCTAGAATCTAGTCTCAAATAGGAGACTTAGTGATAATTCCTATATCTCGGGCTAGGAATGTCCAAATAAAATTTTGCAAGATGAAGTATATAGGGCACAAAATGTAGTTTCTATGGTGTGAGTTCTAGAACCTCGAGATGAAAGAGTGATACACAAGAGTCTATACAATTTTCCTATGTTGAAGAGTCCTTAAAAATTTCACCTTCGAAAGCTTCACATAAGTCCTAGTTTGTGAATCCAAGTATACCCTAACCTCTTGTGTTCGAAAGAAGATATATCAGGCTATCTTAGGATGAAGTCTCAAACCCATAGGAGTAGGAATTTCATATATACAACACAATCAATATGAGATAGTTCTGTAGAAGAAATTGGAGAAAACTAGGGCTTCCTTTCTAAACAAATCTGTTGAAAAAGGAGGACTATAAAAATATCCCTAGGAAGGTGCATATTTCTATGGATGAAGTTTCTCATTCTGTGGATTTTCAATTTTTGACCTAAAACTAGTGTCATGGAAAAATAGAGAATGAGATATTTTGCAGTTATGTCCATGGTTGTGCAAAAATGAGTATTCTCCTCATCTCACCTTGCAGAGGTGCATCTTTCTATCCAATCAAATATGAAATATACCTAATTTGAAAAATTACGGTTTCTATATCAAAACCTAGGTCCACCACAAGTAGTCATAGAGAAAATATTTCAAGCAATCATTAATTTGTGTGGAAATTGAACCCAAGTGATAGAACGATTGCACTCACAAAATTGCTAATCAAACATGCAAATTTACACACAAAGGAGACCGAATATCGAGCATAACACTAATCTATATTGAATAAGCATACAATAGAAAACCTTATGAATCATAGGATGCTTCAATATATAATTACATGAGAGATTCTAATGCATAAGGATTCCATTCGAAATAGTCAAAAAGCAAGCTTACTAAATCTAGTGAAATCCCCCATAGGTGTATAAAGCAGTTTCCAAATCTACCTAGAGGCTCATGAATTCATAAAGTCAAGTAGGCAAGATAATAAGTGATGGAAAGAGAAATAATACATGACTTTATTAGGATAAAATAATGGAGGATGATGAGGGAAAAAAATAAATCAACTACACCTAGTCTTACTTTCCCTTTTGCCATAAATCTCAATAAAGCAGGCGACTAAGTAGAAAAAGTAGATATGTGCTAGGGAGGATTTGGAATAAAGAAGATATGCTAAATATGGATTCCAAGAGGTTTCTCAAGTGCTCCATGACTCATTTTTAGCAAGTTTGACTTCTATGGCATGTGGAAGACAACTTGCATAGAGTGGAATATTGGAAACTAGGAAAATAAGACAAAAATGGATTAATTAATGTCTAAGGTAGGTAACTATGGGTTGATTATTCTAACAAGTTGAATCAATCTCATCGATAGGTTCTATCATCTCTAATTTCATTTAGATTCTCGTTTTTATCATGATGAAAAAAATGTTGTTGGAATACAGCAACCTTCTCACTTTTTATCTTGGTTTTAGTGAATAAAAATTGAGATCAGTTTCTATCTTTAATAAGCTCTTAAAAAAATTACTAGAGAGTGCCTTCAGAATCTATGATTCTGAAGGTAATATTAATTTTATAACATTGATTACTCACGTAAAAAAAATCATCGCAAGCATTTCAATTTCATTACTCTTGAGGTATCATTGATAATCTATTTAGCATCTCTTAAATCTACTCACTATATAATCAATTTTTCTTCAAATATATTAACCTTTGATTATATTTGTTTAGTAATAATACAATTTAGGTCAATATTTCATTAAATTGAGAGCATGCTAATCTCATTTTTGCAACTAATTCAAATTTTCTTCTATGGTTAGAACTTGATTCTTGCAAAAATCAAGGGTCCCCTATTAGAAATCTTGTAAATATTTAGCTGTGGTTTTCTTTACTTATGTTTATTCAATGATTTAATAGTATCCTTTTCATACATTTTATTTTCTTCCATTTTTATTACTTGTTTATTCCTGATGAAAATGTTGGTATTTCTACTTATTGGTTATGCTATGATGACTTTGCAACTTTATCACATTTCTTATCATCACACATTTTTACTGATTGTTTATGTCGAGAATTTACCCTTCTATCATTTCAATATTTTTTCCTCCTACTCGTAAAAGAACATTTTCATGCTCCTATTTGACCTTGGTCAATTTGTTTATGAACCTTACTTTGAAAGAATTCAAGTATCTTGGCCTTACGACAACCTTGCCAAATTTTAGTCTTTACATTATTAATGATTTAATGAGCACTTTCGCGGATCAAAATGAATTGAGGAGACACTTATCTTTATTTATTTATATATATGTCTTGAAAGAATTTATATCAAATAAGTACACCATACTCTTACTTTAGAATTTGAATGATTCATTTCTTTTTGCATGCCTTTAACATTTGATTGAAATTATAGTATTTTTCACGATTTCGCACAAATTGTAATAATTTGATTAAGGTTTGACAGTATTTGATATAATAGTATCTAAAAATAACATAATTAAAATTATGCAAAGGAATTATTGATTTCTATTTTTGGATGAAATGTGAATTCTAATTAGCTTTAAATTTTGTTCAAAAAAATCTTTTTCCCTTTGTAATTTTGTTCTTTTTGGATGAACTTGATAATTGAATTTTAATTTATGGGTGATTAAATTAACATCTAAAAGGAATTCTTGAGCTGATTTGGTCTTTTATTTTATTACATAATTGTAATTGTCATCTTGTTTTAATATATTAAAAGAGGAAAAGACCTTTTCACGAATTACCTTCTTCTAATGATAAAAGGATTAAGAGTGAGAACTTTTACTTTAATGGCATCAATTATACAACTTCAAATCATTAATAAACTTCAAGTGAGTTTATTACAAAGAAGGATATATCACTTTATTGGATAAAGGATCCACCGCATTATCAAATTGATGTATTTGTTTATGTTCTTGATGAATGATATCTCACCAAGTGAAGAAATATTTTCTCACTTCATCTACCTATATGTTTGCTCGGATTTGATTTGATTTATCTTTATTTATCTTGAATTGATGTTTGATATGAATTATTGCTTGTAGGTATTAAAAATATGAAGAATTGATTGATAAATTTAAAAGACTAAACATAATCACGCACCTGTAGAAGACGTGTTTTTGTGTGGATGGAAGGGGGAAAACCGTGAGGAATTAGCTCAAACGGTTGGAAACCCACCTCAGAAATGGGCCTATTTATTGTTTTGCAAGGAATTTTTTCCAACCAAATTCTTGAGCTGGGAGATATTAGGGCATGTTTGAGTAGTATTTTATCCATAATTTTTTGATAGCGTCGAGTTGTAAGATTCGTTTTCTTGAGTTTGTTATCGTCCCTTCTTTGTATTTAAACAGAGGAAATTTGAGTGAAAAGGTGGGAGGAGTCTCTACAGAATGGAAGGATTTTGATTATTTCCATATCTATATTCTCTTGCAATGTTTTTGTTGACACAGAAGAAGAAGAGACACTGTTTCCAAAAGGGGGAATGGTAAAGAAGAGAAAAGTAAATTGTTTTTGTTTTATTTTCTGTACAATTTCTCTATGAGATTCGAGTATGAATAAGAAGATTGTACATTGGAGTTAAGAAATAAAACATGCTACAAGATTCTATTGTAATTTTGTTCCTCTGATTTTGTCAAGCACTTGTTCCACAACTTGTATCATTTTGAGTTCAACTTTATGAATACATTAAAATATTCTCCATATTAACTCCGTTCTTCTTATTCATTTACAATTATACTCTGATATAATTGTGTGAATTTTGATTGAATTACTCAAATCATAAATTCATTTTTGTGTTTTATACAAATATTATATCTGTCATGTTAGTTGATTTCCATTAAATAAACTTGAGTGTGTCATATTTTATATATTAACTTCTTAATTGATTGATCTGTACTTTTACAGGTATTCGATTGATTAGTTAATCATTCTTACATTCATATATTTAAATGTTAAATGTTAATTGTGTTTGACATTTATGTTTTATAATAATAAATAATTTCTTATTTATTGTTCTATTATCACAAAATATTATTGAACTAAAAGTTACTTCCAATATTAACTTTGTTATGTTTTTTTCAAAGTTATATTATTTAATTTATGTTATTTATACTCTCAATAGAGTGTTAACATAATTGATATTTTCTCTTTGCCAAAATGGGAATTACTAGAATAGATTAATGTTCACTTTATAGTTTAAATTTTCTATTTTTTTTATTTAGGAGCTATTAAATAGATTTTGGATTATAATTAGTTATCTTTGATGTATTAAAAAGTTTGTGACAAAATGTTTTTAAAACCAAAACAGAGACTCTACTTAAGAGAGCAAAACATAGAATAGACATAAATAATTAATTTTGATTTAGTAGTTGTTAAATAGAAATTTTATAGTACATAGATTAATAGATTGTAGATAAGTAGTTAGTTTTAGTTTAGTTGTTTTAATTAAAATTAGTTTAAGTTTGAATTTATTAATTAGTTTAAGATACACATTCTCTAAGTTTAAGTTGTAGAACTCTCCTAAGAGAGTAAAACTGAGATGGTAGTAGGGACACAACCTATGAAAAATAACCATACCAAACATATGAAGGGATGCAGTAAGCACCTTGTGTGGGCTAGTTTTTTATAGCTGGCCTCATTCAGAAAATCTAGCCAACAAATGGTGCTAGAAGGAGGTCGATGACGTAGAACAAATGCTTTTAGTTTTTTATCTTTTTATTATTTATTCAATAATCATTTAGCCTCTGACTCTTATATGTTAGTATATTATATCTTATTCTTCTATGGTGTCATGCACACATCATAGGGTTACTTAGATACTAAGCTAACGAATTTGAGTTAATTTTAGATTATATTTTATTAATTCTGGCTCATTATAAAATCCCTGCATGGGTGTCTAACATGAGATTGAACCTGCATGGACCATTACATGATCTCCCTAGAAAGGCAATTGCTTTATTGCCAAAGTTTAACAGTGAAAGGAATATAACAACTCTTGAACATGTTAGAAAATATGATTTTGTATTATGTTTACTTTATATTCAATATGAAGATGTTGTATGCAAGATTTTCCCTTTCCCTTTTGAAGCTAAGATATCAAAATGTTACTATGTTCATCCTATTAACATTGTTCATGGTTGGTATGATTTTAAAAGAATTTTCCAAAGTGCTTATGATATTTATTATGTGACGGATATACATCTCGAGTTGGATGAAATATATGTGTTAATTAAGATGAATATATACATGATTTTAACACACTCTTTTGGTAGGTTTATCATCGACTGAAAGAAAATACAAATCCTTCATGTGACCTTCTATGTGAGTGGAATGTGCGTTCTTTACCCAAATATATAGCTATGTTTGTTGCACAAAAGGGTAAAAATGATTTTAATCAACCATGCGAGCACACACAAATTATTGAGAAAACTTTTAAAAGGTATTCCCATGACCTTTCTTCTTCTTTATTTTCCAATAATAATGATGATAAATATAATGATAAAGAAGATAATGAATATGAAATTTCTAAGTTGAAAGAGAAAGTTAATATTTTGCATAAGGAAATTATATCTTAGCATAATCAAAATAATAAATTAATCATGCATAGTGAAGAAAAATTGCAGATATATACACAACATTAATAGGTTCACAAGAAAATCAAAACCTAGCTATAACTTCATGACATCTTGAATACAATTACCCTCCACCTAAATTTGAATATAAGGAATTCCTTACGTTAAATTCTCATTGTTTTGAAATCACATTTGAAGCCCGTAGGTTAGCTAATAATTCAAGTTATTTTGATTTATTAGTGGAAGGTCGAAAATTGTTTAATAATTTTGATCAACCTTATAGAAAATTTGAAACTAGTTTACAAACTAATGTTCTTACTCTAGATAATATTGAACTCAAAATGGAATCAAGTTCATTTCATGATTAATCTTTCACTAGAGATGAAACTTGGTTAAAACATGATCCCCTAAATCATAAAATTATTCTAGTTTCAAATCATAAATCTAAAATACATATTGAAAATTTATCATCTCACACAAAGATAACTCTAGATTCAATTAATAAATCAAATTCCAACATCTCGATATTAAATCAAATTATGAGCTATCCTAAATATGAGTTTTTGATTTCAGACCAAGATGATAATTCTATTTTATATGATTGTGTGAGCAATAAAAAATTATTGAAGAAAACTATATACTCACCTCCTACTCAGATATTGGGTGACAATTTTGCATATCAAATAGAAGTTTTGCATACTCCCAAAATTCATGTTTGTGTCAAATCAAAACTTTATGAATTAAAAGAACACAAACCAAATAATGATAACCTTCTCACCATATAACAATGTTTAGAAGATAGGTATGATATATTTTTTGGAAATAGTTCCTCTTCTGAGTTAGAAGAATTCTATAACTAGTTGATCTGCTCACAAGAATGTTATACATAACAAATATTGCATGAATTTTCATTTCCTTCCAATGTTGAATATATAACAAGTACTCTTGATGATGAATTAACTGAAATCATGTCTCAATTTAATGATCTTTATGAAAGATATATTTGTTTACAAGGGAATATTTTTAAGGAAAATAACTTGTGCATAATATATCAAAGAGATGAGAACACTTTTCAAATTTACCTTTTGTAAATCAAACTTCAAATGATGAATTAAAAGAAGATCAAATCCCTTCAATTCAATATCCTAGTTTCACAACTTATCAATATATCACATCAAAAGAAATGATAGCAACATTGAAAGATTTTATGCATGATTTTCCCTTAAAAAAATAACTATTACAATATGTTCATAATCATTGTACATATAACGTGTTGATGTATTTGTAAATTCGAAATGTATTCACTTGTATATCTTATGTATTGTACCCTGATGTTTATATCGGGATGTATCTGTAATGTAATTGAGTCATGTCATACCCTAATGTTCCTATCGGGGGAATAAATAATGTAAACAAGTCATTTAAAGTCATTGAGGTTAACCCTCCATTGTAACTCGGGGCAATAAATTCCACAATTGAGTTAAGGTTAACCGTCCTTGTTGAATGAAGGGAAAATTCCCCACAATTGTGGGGCACTAGGGTTATTAGACTCTACTAGAGAAGTCGGCCCTGGTAAGTAATTGTTAAGTCATTTTTACTTGTTGGAGTAGACATAAAGTGAATGGAAGAATATAAATAGAAGTGAGTCTCTCCTCATTTCTACAAACACACACTTACTCACTAGGGAACATGAGTGAGAGAGGAGAAGCTCTCTCAAGTGAGAGAGAGAGAACAACTATGGGAGATCATCTTTTCTATATTTTGGTTTTACTGTCACTATTGGTGCTCATTCTATCTATGAGGAAGTTGTAAGGATTTCTCCTTTATGGTTTCCTCAAGGAAAATTCTTTTTCTCTTGTCTCTTGTGATTTTTGTTGTGCATGTTATTCTCTCAGATAAGATCCTAAGATCATATTTCTTAAATGATAAAAATATAACATGGTATCAGAGCTAACCTGAGAAAAAGACACTGTGGAGCTACAGAAGCTAGGGATTCTTAATTTTTGGGTATCTCTCCGCAATATATTAGAAAAAGAAGGCTAGGATGACTCTCCATTGAAAGGCGCATATTTCTATCAAAGAAGAATTTTATATTGATCATTTTCAGTTTTTGGTACGGGAAATTAGGGATTTTTACAGAAGATGAATTTTTGAGTAAGCCCAGCATAGGATTTCTCTCCTCATAAAAATCAAATTTTAGAGACAAAGGTCAAATTTTTTGGTTGAGTGAAACTGTGGGAAAGTAAAACCCTAGTTTGACCTCGGGCCGAAAAAATCCTAAAATACTAAAACATATAAGTTTTGGTATATTTTCTATATGTCGGTATTGAAGAATTCTCAAGGGATGAAATTTCACAGACTAGATATAAAATTCTATTGTACTCTGTGTAGAAAATTCAGCCTCAGATTCGCTATATTCTGGGGGATATGATTCCTACAAATCAGGGTTCTAGACTCTTCCAGGATTGATCCCTAAACATGACACGTAGGGAGAATTGCAATATCTCAAGATACAAAGATTCAAATGAAGTTTTGCAATATTTTATAGATAGGGCATGAAATGAACGTTCTGTGGTAAAAGGTTTAGAACTTGATGATCCAATAGTGACATGTGGCAGTAGGTACAACTTCGCTATGCTAAATAGTCCTGAAACAAGTCGCCTTGGGAAAACTATCATAAATCCCAATTGGAGAAACCAAATCTTCTCAAACCTGAGGTTTTGGAAAGAGCATAGGTGAGGATACCATATTACGAAGTTTCAAACAAATAGGAAAAGTAATTTTGGAGATACGGTAGAATCAATATCAGGAATTTCTGGAGAGGAAATTGGAAAACTTGGGCTTCCTGTTTCGGGAGCTTCCCCACCAATGTTTTAAGAAAAGGAGTACATTTGACCACTCACCATGAGGAGGTGCATCTTTCTATTCAATCATATCAAAAATATTCCAAGTTTTGAAAATTAGGGTATCTCTGAAAAACCCTAGATCAGTGAGCTCTGAAACCAGGATGAACACCTCAAATCTGTATGATCTAATATTTTTCTATTTACTTTTGAGGTTCTCATTTCAAAATGAATTGAAAAACTACATAAGTGGAAAGGTTCCAGTTCCATAGGGAGATAAGGATAAATCCTTACATAAGAAGAACTTGGTCAAGGCCAAGAAGATCATTGCTGATTCAATCAAGGATCAACTTATACCACAAGTGTCTTCCCTAAAGACACCTAAAGAGATGTTTGATTCCTTGACCAAGTTATTTGAAGGGAAGAACATAAATAAGAAGATTACTTTAAGAAACCAGTTGAAGAATGTGAAGATCCAGGATGTAGAGACCATATAGTCATACTTTACAAGGGTCTCTCAAATCAAAGAAAAACTTGAAGTAGTGGATGAAGAAGTAGAGAATGCAGACATTTTCATAACCACCATGAATGGCCTCCCAAGATCATGGGATTCATTCATTTGAGCAATGTGTGCCAGAAGGAAGTGATTACTTTCATCAGACTCTGGGAAGTGTGCACACAAGAAGAAGCTTGACTGATAATAAGAAAGAAAAGATGGGATCAACTGAAGATCAAGCTCTCACGATCCAAAGATGATACCTCAAGCGATGAGGAATATGAAGAACTCAATTCTTAAAGAACCTCTTATCCATATTAGCATTTGGATAATAAATGCTGATGTCATGAATGAATAAGATGATGAAGAAAAAAGATGAAAGAAGAAGTCTACCCACAAAAAAATAAAGATAAGTATTCGATTGTCATTTCATGACATTGTTTTGTTATGCATTTGTTTATATTCAGTTGATGTATTATGCATGATAGAATGTTTGCATTAATGACAGTATACTACTAATATGCATTTGATGGGTAAGTATCTCATGGTGCTATAAAATTCTCCATTGCTTCTTATCTAGAATGAAACCTCTTTTCTGACATATTGGATTAGTGCACAATATCAATGTTGTCTTGGTAGAGATGGAAGGCATCTAGAGAGTTTCTGTGAGATATGGATGAATGTTGTATTGGATAAAATAGTTGCATGATCATATATTTATGCATAATAATTTTCCATTATGAGTATGCCTTATGACATGTTTCTAACCATACGAATGCATTTGGCTTGTAGGAAAGATCGCATACAATCACATACAAGAAAAGAAGGATGAGAATTGTTTTGAAGAACAAGTGATGACAGTTCGAGAAATAATCCAAGAATGAAGAATAATATGATGAATGCAGGGTTGAGTGACATCATTGATGTAGAGACTTCCAGCTATGAAGAAGTAGCCAAGAAGAAAGGGAAGGAGAATACTAGTTCAAGAAGAATGATGTCTAGGATGCAGTATCGAGCCCTAAAGGGAAGTCCATAATGTCTTCCATATGGATCTACACATGCAGTATATGGAAACATTGTGGGATACAAGGCAAGATTCGTAACATGAGGCTTCTCATGGAAAGAAGGCATAAACTACGAAGAGACATTTGCAGCCATTGGAAGTTAGGACACATGATAGGTAGACTCATATGTGCAAATTAAAGAAGACCTTGTACGATCTTAGAAGACACCCGTGGGATAACACATACATGAGGATCTTGAATGTCACCTAGAGCGATGAAGATATTAACCTTTGCTACAAGGTTGAAGATGAAAACCTATAGAGGATGACAAGCTCACAGATGGGTGCGAGAAGAACTTTTGAAAAGGTTCAAGATAGAGGATCTTGGTATCCAGTGACCCTAGATGGATACATAGAATATTAGTAGCAGAGGAAGCTACTTGTCACTCCAGTATAGAATGTTTCAGTTTATAGAGTACACAAGACAGAGGGAGTGACTGCAGAAGATCCTGAGGTTTGACATGGTACGACAGGATGGATAGGTTATTGGTGACTCTAGGATTTATTGAGAGTAAATGGATTCAAACCTTTACTTCAAGTTTGAAGGTAGAATACCAGTGATGCTACTATTATATGTCGATGACTTGGTCCTAACAGAAAATAGGAACCCATTAAACTTGCAAGAATGAGTCTTCCTGCTGAGTTTGAGATGAAGGAATTGGATATGATGAAGTACTTTCTAGGAATGGGGGTGTGGTATAATGCAGATGGAATCTCCTTGGGATAAGGGAAGTATGCAGTGGGTATCTTGAAGAGGTTCAGGATGATGGACTGCAAGGGAATGACCACACCTATGGCATCGAACTTGAAGTTATTGAGTGTTGCTTTATTAGAGTCAGTTGATACCATGATGTATCGTCAGATGATTTGTTCCTTGATGTACCTAACAAAAACAAGAACAAATATTGGTTTGATGTGAGCACATTGAGACATGTTCACCTGATGATTGCAAAGCATGCATTGAGGTACCTAAAGGGTACATTTGATTATGGGATCAAATATGATGTGAATCAGAACATTAACCTAGAGGGTTATGTGGATTCGGATTGGGAAGGAAGTGCAATTGATAGAAAGAGCACTTCTTGGTGTAGAAGGAAGAATTCCCATGTGACATTAAGTACAACCGAGGCAAAATATGTTGCCACTTTCTATTTGGGAGATAGTATGTTTCTTTTGAAAACTACCATTTGATTTGATTGATTTGACTTGCATTTTTGTATGATGCAGAGAGAAGCAGTGAAGCTCCAGTATGTGATCCAGATCGAGATCTCTCGAAAGAGGGAGTTCTAGCATATTCGGTGAGATAGGTTGTATGAGCATAAAATCCTTGCGAAGCTTGTAGGTTATCCTTGGGTGTACTTGGCCCTAATGTGATTCTATGCTAGAAATGGCTAGAGTGAAGTTTGATTACTTCACGGAGAATCTTGGTGTTCTCCGGATCAAGGTTCCTTCCAAAGGGAATTGATGTGTCCATTGGCCTTTTGGACATGGTGGAATCCTGAGCTTCACATGGTTAGATGTAAGTGCAGATATATTCTGATGTGATTGTGGGATGTTTTCCCACATCATCAGTGTAGAGCCATTATGATGTGATTGAGGGATGTGTTCCCACATGAACGGGTATAAGTGTAGAGATATCTTGATGTGATTGTGGGATGTGTTCCCACATGATAAGTGAAGATCCATTCTGATTTGATTGAGGGATGTGTTCCCACATGATCGGATGTAAGTGCAACTCCTTTTTGACATGATGAGGTTGGATGTAAGTGCAGAGCCTTTCTAACATGATGAGGTAGGATGTAAGTGCAACACCTTTCTGACATGATGAGGTCATATGCAAGTGCAACACATTTCTAACATGATGAAGTCAGATGTAAGTGCAGATCCTTTTTGATATGATGAGGTCGGATGTAAGTGAAACTCCTTTCTGACATGGTGAGGTCGATGTAAGTGTAGATAATTTCTAACATGATGAGGTAAGATGTAAGAGCAGATCCTTTCTGACATGATGAGGTTGGCTGTAAGTATAGATCCTTTTTGACATGACGAGGTCGGATGTAAGTGTGGAACCTTTATGGTAAGATGAGGTTGGATGTGAGTGCTGGGCCTTTCTGACATGGGTTTTGGATTTGTTCCTCCCATGGTCATATGTGAGTGTTGGGCGTGCCTTTCTGACATGGTTCTTGGATGTGTTCCTCCTATGGTCAGATGTAAGTGCTGGGCAAGCCTTTCTGACATGGTTCATTCCATGGTCAGGTATAAGTGCTGAAGATGATGAAGACCTACATGAAGGATATGCCTACAACGAGCATGAAAAATGGATGCATCTATAGAACTTCCTGTGAAAAGTATAATTGAGATAAACTAGTGATGATGACCCAGTGATGATCTAGATTAAGTGATGATCTAGCCTTGATGATGATCCAATGATGATCCAGATGAAGTGATGATCCAGACTTGATGATCATCTAGTGACGATCCAGATCAAGTGATGATCCAGAATTAATGAAGATGAATTGATGATGAAGATGACTTGAAGATGAAGTTGACATGAATATGCAGATGCTTGATCATGATCCAAAATGTACAAAGAAGAATACTTGTGCTGATAAATTGTGTTGAGAGAATACCTTCCTAGTTAACAGGGAGTGTTGATGTATTTATAACTTTGAAATGTATTCACTTGTATATATTATGTATTGTACCCTGATGTTTATACATGTATGTATCTGTAATGTAATTGAGTCATGTCATAGCTCGATGTTCCTATCGGGAAAATCAATAATGTAAACAAGTCATGTAAAGTCATTGAGGTTATCCCTCCATTGTAAGTCAAGGAAATAGTCCCCACAATTGAGTTAAGATTAACCCTCCTTGTTTATCGGAGGGAAAAGTCCCCACAGTTGTGGGGCACTAGGGTTATTAGAATCTCCTAGAGAAGTCGACCGTGGTAAGTAATTGTTAAGTGACACTGACTTGTTTGAGTGGACATAAAGTGAATGGAAGAATATAAATAAAAGTGAGGCTCTCCTCATTTCTACAAACACACACTCACTCGCTAGGGAGCATGAGTGAGAGAGGAGAAGCTCTCTCAAGTGAGAGAGAGAGAACAAATATGGGAGATCATCTTTTCTATCTTTGGGTTTTATTGCTACTATTGGTGCTCATTCTATCTCTCAGGAAGTTGCGGGGTTTTCTCCTTTATGGTTTCCCTGAGGAAAATTCTTTGTGTCTCTTGTCTCTTGTGATTTTTGGTGTGCATGTTATTCTTTTAGATAAGATCCTAATATAGTATTACTTAAATGATAAAAATCTAACATAACGATCCAAGAGAATCTTCGTTAGAAGATTGATTTCATACAAGATTCCCTAAAAATAATAATTTTATAATTTTGCACTTGCTAGAAATAATTGTAGATAGTTTTGATTTTGTTTTCTATATTTTATTATTTTTTCATTTTTTACTTTTGATGTACATATGTTTGTTAGGTTGAGTTTACATTTCTTGTTATATTGGCTATATGATCTCTCTTTTTAATTCCCCTTGTACATATGTACATATCTAGATTTAGATTTAGTTTCATTAATTTGTTTTCTTTTATCACAAGTAGGATGCTTTATTTTCAGTCCAATGTGCAGTTATCAAGTGACGTATCAATTTCAGGATAAGGATGAGCTATTGTTCATGAAACACACATTATGTTATGTCTTGTTTTTTTTTATACTAGGGGAATCAGTAACTGGACGGTTCTGCTACTCGCGTGACACGGGGTCCATTCCTGTTGGCTGCCACTATAACCCCAGGTGTCCACACAACCCGCAAGCATGGGGAATAGATAATTTGGGGTGATATTTGAACTTGAGACCTCCTTTACAACATTCCTGCATTTACACGGCACTTCCCAGTCAGTCTACACCCCTGTGAGATTTTCTTGCTTATATATTAATCATCTTATTGTAAGCCTTATTTTCAAATATTAAGACTTAATTACAAACTACTTATGAATGAGGATTTTAAGTTTTAAAGAAAGAATATTTGTAGATGATGTTCATAATGTTTTATTACTTAAAAAAATTTACGAACATTGCTCACTCATTTTTTAATTGAAATTATAAATTGCACCATTTAGAATTTGTTTTGCTTCATTTTTGTTTTCTTATTGTAAATAATATTGAATAAATGATTTTGTTTATTCAACATTATCCACTTTAACTTAATAAATATTGTATATTTGATCATATGTTTTTTCTATATGCATATTATATCACTCTCTCCCTTTTTCTATCTATCATTTTACCTTGGGATGAAATTACTAAGAGTTCATTCTTGTGTATGACCATATTGTGGTCAATTTAAATATGGGGAGATTGGTCATCCTTTTGTATCCATATCATCATTTCATGATGTTTACATTTTTTTGTATATTGCATCTCATAAAATATGACCGCGTCTTGATTTTGAATTTCGAGTTTACTTATGTTCTTCGACAGTGAGCTAAATTTGCGATAAATATTACAATTTTTGTTTATCATAATACATCTTTGTGAATACTTAGTTCCTCTTTAAATTTGTATTGTAATACACACCTTTTGCTTGTTTTTTGACAAAACAAATTGCAAAATTGTATGTTTTTCAACTTCAACCCCTTCAAACCGATATCTCCCTTAGAAATTTCACCTTGAAGTAAACACAAATATTTTAGAGAATTGAATTAGCTACGTACTCATATTTAAAAAAAAAATTATCGACATATAGTGGGGCAAATTTGGAGGGCACCAACGACATATACTTTCAAATTTTAAGTATGAATAATGAGTGACCTTTGTGCCCTCCTTTTTTCTTAGAGATAGTTATTTATTGTAGGGAAATGAAATGTATAATAATAATCTACACTCATTGCAGTTATGCATGGACTATATGTTTAGGATTTTCAGATTTATATGCTATTTTTTATTATTTATCAAAATAATATATGTACCAAAAACAACGCCTTATTGACACATGGTTTTGTCATCTCATTTTCTTTCAAATGCGACTCTTATCAAAAAAACTAAAAGCACCCTTTTGAAGAGTACACTACAAGGAACAACCTTGTGATTTTTTTTAAAAAAAAGGGCTTCATCTTCGTGACGATATTGAATTTTTATTGTCACTAGTTATTTTAATGATAAAGTTTAGAAAAGAATCGTGAAAAATAGAAATCCTAAATGAAATTAAAAAAATTATATGTGATGAGAAAGTAGATTGAATGATGAATGTACTAGTATAAAATTTGACAGGTAATTCTCATTTTTGCAGTGTTTCAACCTTGCTAAAGTCAGACATTTTTGAAAACTACAGAAATGGTGCTCGAAATGTTGACTAAAAACCTCTCGGCCGAGAGATTTAAATTTTCTCGGGGGAGAGGTATTTTCGCTCGAAAACTAACCCGGAGTTAAACAAATATCTTGGCCAAAAGTAATTTTAAACTCTCGGACGAAAAAATAAAATATATCTCGGTCAAGAGTTTTCTTCAAGAATATTTTTATGGGCCCACCATTAAACTCTGGTGATTCTGATGAGATTCCAAACTTCTCGCCTGAGAGGTGTATAAATAATCTCTCGTCCGAGAGAATTTTTATCTATCTCAATTTAGAAGTTGTAAACTATTTTTTAGCAGAGAGCCGGAAAAGTGTGTTTCAGTCGAGAGTCCGTAGAGCATTTTTCTGCCCAGATTTGTCAGAGCATGTTTCAGCCAAGAGTTTGCAGAACGTTTTTCCTCCAAGAGTTTACAGAACATTTTTTAGCCGAGAGTTGGCATAGCGTTTTTCAGCAGAAAGTTGGTAGAGAGGTTTTCAGTTGAGAGTTATTATATCGATATTGTAGCTGGGAATTCACATATCAAATTTTTTAGATTTGCTGATATTTTTCCTTATTCTTCAGGCCACAAATTTTTATTTTTATCAAGGTATTTTCTTTAACCCCTGTTTTGGCAGGCTCTTATTTTTCTCATCAACCACTTTCTATAAAAACTAAGACTATGAGGAGATATCCTTTTTGACAAGCTAGAGCATGGTAGTTTTAGAATTTTTTATCATTCAACCATTAATGACAGCAAGCATTTTCTCAAGGCCAACTGAGCCAGTTTCCCAACACTTAGTCATTTTCATGACTTTCTCCTGAAACCCTATTTTGGTAGATCCAAATCTTCTTCCTCATGAACCTTCAATTTGATTTGAAGATGTGGATAGGTAGACAAAACACCCATCTACATAATGACCATATGGTGCGGTAATTTTCTTCAACCCACAAGCTATGGCAATCATTTCCTTGAGGCCACTTAACCAAATTTGCTACTTTGGTGTAAAAGCAACTTGAACCCCTGTTTTGGCCTGTTAATTTTGTCATCAAACACATTTTGTGAAAACTAAGACTATGGAGAGCTATCCTTCTTGACAAGCTATAGCATGGTACTTTCATATTGTTTTAATCATTCCCCCATTCGGTACGACAATCATTTTTTCAAGGCCACCTAAGCTAGTTTTCCAACACTTAGTCATTTTCAGAACTTTCTCCAAAGTTTATCCTGAAACCCTATTTTGGTAGATCCATAAATTCTTCCTTAGGAAATTTCAATTCTATCTGAAGATGTGGAAAAGTAGACAAAACACCCATCTACACAATGACCATATGGTGCAATAATTTTCTTCCACCCAAAAACTATGACAGGCATTTCCCTGAGGCCACTTAGGCAAATTTGCTACTTTGGTTTAAAAGCAACTTGAACCCCTGTTTTGGCAGGCTGTTAATTTTGTCATCAAACACCTTCTGTGAAAACTAAGACTATGGAGAGATATCCTTCTTAACAATCTAGAGCATGGTAGTTTCAAATTATTTTTATCATTAACCCATCAGGTATTGCGAGCATTTTTCCAAGGCTACTTGAGCCATTTTTCCAACACTTTAGTCATTTTCAGGACATTCTCAAAAATTTATCCTCAAACCCTATTTTAGCAAATCCATAAGTTTTTCATCAGACACGCTTAATGCAAATTGAGATCATGTTTAGGTAGAAATATCAATAGCGTAAAACTTGACCATATGTTGCAAGCATTTACTTTAACCTATGATTTAAATATGGCGGGCATTTTCTTGAGACTACTTTTAGGTAATTTTACTTTCTTTGGTGCAAATACTTGTTTTGGCATGTACCTATAATTTTTTCATACAATAGCGCTTAGCATATTACTCTTGTTAGGATTTCTGTTATCTTTTTTTCAATGTATGTATGTAACTCCCAATTCTCATATCTTTTAATGCATTGGATTTTAGGTTTTAATTCCTGGAACATGGGAAATCGAAGGAACCATGGAAAAAAACATGATTGCACTAGAACTGATGAAGAGGTAAGGAAGGAAAAAAAGAGTGAAAATATGAGAAATTTAAGAGAAAATAGTGCAATGGAAATAAATGTGGAGGCACTTGGAGGTGACGAAGAAATGCAAAATGTGAACCTCGCAGATGGTGGTGATGAAGGAATGCATATTGTCGAGGAACATGTTGATGAAATAAATCAAGAGCATGGAGGTGACGAGAAAATGACAAATGTGGACCAAACTATGGGTAGCGTCGATATTGAGCCCATGATTGGTGAGTAAATAAATTTTGATATATGTTTATAATTTTTATTTAAATATAATAAATATAATTTTTATATATGTATATATTTGATTTGAACGAACTCAAAACTAACTAAATTCATATATTTATTCTTATGTATGGTCAACATCCAACATACAACATCCTACCACACTTACCAATTCACATAGATTAATTAGAAGCTGCAACAATATCGTCATTAATGATACATTTTTGGAGAATATGGATTCAAGTAAAATTGAATAAATGGGACCTCCAATGCTTGATCATATAGCTCGCTATAGAGTAAAAAATATAGCCAAAGAATATTTTGAAGGTATTTCTGTCATAGAACAAGCTCAATTGTTAAATATGTTGTTAAAGCAAAAATGTCTAAGAAATGCAATGACATTATTGGGCATTAAAAATATCAAAGAGGCTAAATCAAATGAGAGTGTGTCACAAAATTTGACATCGGTCCTTGCATCACTTTTAAAAAAATGATCTCATAATTACATGGTTTCTCATAAATCTATTAACAGGGGTTGTGGCAAAAAACACTGTAAACAGTTGTTTGTTGTCTACTACTGTAAGAATGTTAAAAACATCAATAAAAAGTTTATGGAAGCATCAAAACATTAGATTTAAATGAGATGAAGATGATGAAGTTGCATGTTTGGGTGTTATCTGTAGGAAACCTTATCAAGATAGACTTCCAGATAATGTGAGAGACAGGGTGAAAGAGTTTTGGCATTTAAACTCTCGTGTCTTACCAAATGAAAGGGATGTTGTGTGACATCGTATATCGAAAGGAAACTATGAAAATCATGCCAAACAGAAAACAGAGATCACTCAAGTGGAAATGTTCAAAATTTTTATGGAGATTAATGTTGCTGCAAAGATTTCCCTTAGCATATTTGTGAAGCTTAAACGATGGTATGCTAGGCCCATCATTGCCTGTGACACATGTTGTTGTCGATACGATGTAGAATTCGAATTATATTATGAGATATTTCTAGATTGTGGAATGTAGTGTTGGCGAAATAACCCCTTTCCTGTGAGTGCTCCTGAATTTGTATCTAAAATACTATGTGCACGAGAGAATGATCAAGTATTCTATAAGAAACAATGTGTCGGTGGTAAAAAATGTGAGGAATGTTATGATTTTGCCCTTTTTAATGCTAACTACCACATTTATGCAAACGATCCTCAAATATCAAATCACATTGTGAAATGGAAGAGATATGAATATGTTGATTATACTCCTATTACAGATTCAACATCAACATCAAGAAAGATTAATTTTGTTGAAAGTGATATCTCTCTGAGATATTTTATGAATTTGTAAAGGGATCAAATATATAAATATATCAAGCACTCTCACTCAGTACGATGGAAGGACTTACAGTTCAAGCAATCACGATATTTATTTGGAAAAGGAACAATATTATCCATTGTCAATTTTGCTAAAAATTACACTTTCACTCCACAAAATGAGATATAGAGTGAATATTAACATTTAGATTAAGTATCTATACTTTTTCATATTATGTATAGACATGCAGAGCTTGATGTCGATGGATTTTATAGAAATGAAAATAATCATGAAGTGATTAAGGAGTATCATTTCTACATCAGCGATGATCATACACATGATACATGTTTTGTGCAACATTGTTTTGGTATGCTTTATAAATAATTATCAAGACGAAAGATCACTTTTAAAGAAAATTGGGTGTGTTCAGATGGTTGTGCTGGTCAATTTAAATCAGCACGCTCATTCTTATGGTTGTCTCTCCTTCATAGAAAAATGGATGTTCACCACACATGGATCTTTTTTGAAATGGGACATGGAAAAGGAGAACATGATGGTGTTGGGGCCTACGTGAAATGTGCACTCAGGAGATATCAAATGAATCACTCTACTTCACACCTTACAAATTCAAACGATGTCGTTAATTGGTGCAAACAAAATTTGGGCCATGAATTCAATGAAAGAATGGGTAATTTGAGATTTTTTTTTCTAGAATATTGCAATGGGTGATCTTGATAGATCAATGCCACATAATTGTATTGCAATCTCGAAAACAAGGGGCTTACACTCCATTAGGAGTAATAAAATGGAAACTATACATGCAATTGAGAAATGAAAGTACTCTTCCTTTTGTATTACATGTATTGATGATGTATATTCCTTGGATGAGTGTCAAAACCAGACTAACAAATTTGTGAAACCATGGAGACACCAAGAATTGACACCATTGCCCCCATTTGGAAATATCAGTCCTGTAGAGCATGATAATGAAGCGCGTGTGATTGACAAAGATTATGATCGTGTTTCTCATTTTGTTAGAGAATGTGATGTATTTGTTGTCATTGCACCGGTAGATAATCCATAAAAAGTGCATTATTATTTATTGAGATGCACTAGGTCAAAAAGCATGTTGATGCAAGAGTTTAAAGACCCGTCAAATTATACATATGGTGTGAGTTCAATGGTTATAATGGGACATTTCATTGGAGAAGTAAGGAAATGTAAAGACCATATTCTTTTTCAATACTATGAGTCAGATGTTATATGTGCTCAATACAGTCATTTGGTCATAGCCGCCCAGTTGCAGTTGAAGGAAGTGAAGAGTAGGAAAATTTCCAAGCATCGACAATGGAAATTGTCAATAAAAGATCAGAATTCCATTCTTGATAATATGCCACTGGCACATTTTGTATGAATAAAAAATACATCAAGGTTGGTGAATTTTTGTTCTTTGATTCTAAAGTGGGTGGGTGGGACAGGCCAAATGAGCTTCCACCTTTAAGTGGTTGGCCTCATCAGTAGAGAATATATATATAATTCTTGAAACTATGAGAAGCTCTTTTTCATTCTTATTTTTCACATGTAGAGGGACACACTTAAAGTAAAAAAGTATAATATATTGAAACATTATTTTCAACTTTATGTGAAGACAACCTTCTATAATGTAGAAATGGAGGGCATTTACGTGTAATGAAAATAAGTTGGGTTGATAACAAAATGAAAGAACATTAATGATTACACCTCCATTGCATCTTGTTTCATTTTCATTAATAATTTTTTCTATAAATAGAATGGTTAAATGCAATGATATCAATTTTAGCAACCTCCCTCTTTGACCTTCCTCAAAATTACTTAAGTTTTGTGTGCTCAAAGTGCTGATATATTCAATAGAAAAATCTATTACCATAACCTTATTTTATGAGAATTAAAATCAATAGTGTATTTATATTTTCAATAGTTCTTGATTATAAGTTTTGTTAAAGCTCAAAGTGCTAATATATTCAATAGAAAAATCCATTACAATGTAACCTTAATATTTTATGATCATTAAACCAATTGTCTATTTTTCTTATCAATAGTTCTTGATTATAGATGATCAACTCATAGTATTGATGAGCCTATTCTTCCACCATGCTAGATATAAATTATACTGAACTACATTTCCTTGTTTGAAAATATCATTTTCCTTTCTTTGTATTTATCATGTCTAAAGAGTTTCCATGACATTTAAATCATTAGTTCCTTTTGAAAAGTGTGTTCTATTGTAGGAAAAGTGTGTTCTATTAGTTCCTTTTGTTTGGGTGCAAACACGATTCATCCATGTAATATTCACAAAATCCTTGTCATAGTCATAAGATAGGTTCATGCAATCTACTTATATTATGTGCACTAAAGAAGATATTCAAACCCTAACTCTAAACTATTTCAGCATGCTCATACATGCCAACCATAAACTCATCTTGCATTCCTATATATGAGTTTCAGAAAGGCAATAAAGTAGTTTTGAAAAAATACAACTATTTATAATATGGACACATGACTTAATGATACATTTTGATGCATTGATTATCTTGGTAAGATGAGTTTATTAGTTCCTTTTGTTTAGGTGCAAACAAAATTCATCCATGTAATATTCACAAAATTTTTACAATGGAAACCTTTTCATAGTCATAATATAGGTTCATGCAATCTCCTTATATTATGTGCACTAAAGAAGATATTCAAACCCTAACTCTAAACTATTTCAGCATGCTCATACATGCCGACCATAAACTCATCTTAGATTCCTATATATGAGTTTCAAAAAGACAATAAAGTAGTTTTGGAAAATTACAACTATTTATAATATGGACACATGACTTAATGATACATTTTGATGCATTGATTATCTTGGTAAGATGAGTTTATTAGTTCCTTTTGTTTGGATGCAAACAAATATTCATCCATGTAATATTCACAAAATCCTTGTCATAGTCATAAGATAGGTTCATGCAATCTCCTTATATTATGTGCACCAAAGAAGATATTCAAACCCTAACTCTAAACTATTTCAGCATTCTCATACATGCCAACCATAAACTCATCTTACATTCCTATATATGAGTTTCAAAAAGAAAATAAAGTAATTTTGAAAAATTACAACTATTTATAATATGGACACATGACTTAATGATAAATTTTGATGCATTGATTATCTTGGTATGTTGGTGTTTTTGGTGCACTAAAAAAATAGCTCATGCACATATTGGTATGTTAGTCTTTTTGGTGTGCTGTAAAAATAACTCATGCACATACTCAAAACTTTGAAAATAGGGTGATGAAAAACAAGAACATTTTGTTCCATGAATAGTGATGGTGATAAAATACAACAATTTTAGCTTCACAAATGTGTCAAGGGTGATCTTATCCCCATTATTTATGTGATGAATATTCTAAAACAATTCCACTAACTCGGCATTAGTTTCACAGTCATCGAGCTTCATATATGAAAGTGCACGACATAGCATTTTCATTCAATTAAACATGAGCAAGAAGATGGAAAAACACTTTTGACCTTATACCTTATAGTATATGGAGATATACCTTCATATGGAAGCTTAAAAAATTAACCCAACAACAAAGTTCATCATCTACATCTAATTGAACCATAAATATTTTATGCTTACACAATAAGAACACACTCATTGACATTAAATGATTGTAACATTTACCTTGTTTAATTATTTGTATCCCTTGAAAATGAGTTCTAATCATAGCATTTACATTTTTGTATTGTCTTAAATTTTATTTGCAACCATGTTCTCAAATAAAACAAGGAGTGGTTCAAAATTCTACATGAATTATGTGTCAAAACCATACCAAAAAGATACATCTAAAATTTATCGTTTTGTTATTAAAAAAGGTTCAATTTTATAAATACATATTACCATTCAAATGTAACTGTTCATATTCAACAAATTAATAATTACATTTATATTCAATGAAGCCATCATTGTTGATACCACAGTGCAGCCCTCATTTTGGATAATAACCGTAGTAAAGATGATGATAACCTGTTGTACATGGTGCCAAAAAACCTGGATAATATGCTGCATAAAGATTATCATCAGTAGTACATGGCACTGAAAAGTTGCTAAACACTATGACAATAAAACAAGGTCAACAAAGTAAACTCCACATACATATCAAGAGGACCCTAAACCCAAAATTCAGCAAACCTAAACTATTGCAATGTCTTAAAGGAATAAAAACAACTTCAAAAGAGAAAATAAATAGAAAAAAAACTCAAAAAAGTTCAGTTTGATCATCTCAATCATTGTTTTTTGCTGAAATAATCAACAGTCAGCAATAAATCAGAAATACAAAAAACACACATGAAGATTGTCAACAGTAGCAGAGGATGACAGTCAGCTATGGAATCTTAGCTTTGTGGGTATGATTGTAAACCTATGGGCATGAAAAAGGGGAGATTCATTAACTGTTGTGTGATTTTCTCTGTAGGCTATGTGAAGCAAAGGTTTTCTACACGTGTGTCTATCCATCTAATATTTCATTCATAGGTAAATTTCTACATGTATGCACAGCATATTTACTCCCATCCATTCATAATTTATAGATCTCTTAGAACCCACAAGACTCCACATTATGAATAGGGTTATTGTCACTAGTCACTCACCTCCAACCATCCTAAATAACTAAATTTAAAAAAATCATTTAAATTTCTGTTTTACTAAAACAAATCTTCATTAAATACTAAGCCTTCATTGCCTAAGCCACTATATCATCAATGGAGAATGTCCTTGTAAAAAGAGGGATTCAGCAGCTTGATCATAGGTATTGAAGACTACTTCCCCCATAACATAAACTCACCCTAGAGAGAATGCTACATACAACAATCCATTTCCATAATAGGTCTATTGCTTCAATGAGCTATTCCATCTTGTTGAGAGATTGGATTTATTTTTCCTCTTCTGTACTCTACTGGTAGATTTTTGCAAAATATTTAGTGTTAGATATTTCATAGAGTAAGTGGTTCTTTAATATATCCCTCGGAAATTTGTACCATCTTTCCTTGAAAAACATTGTGTAAACCCTAGAAGGGGGCCTACAATTTCTTATTTCATTTGAAATTTCAAACATCTTGGTGATTGTAGTTTCCAACACATATTGGTGAGAAAAAAACCAAGCTTTTAACTTCAGAGACAACCCTGCATATAACACTAGAATGGGAATCTATACCTACAACTTTCATGCTATGTATATGTATACATATAGATATGTGTTCTCTACACTTTTTCAAATAATGCCACAACTCATTTTCAGATTGAAATTCATTTTCCTAACTGTGAGGCATGAAATGAATTGAGCTATGTGAGATATTGACAACTTCAAACATAGTTGTAAACTTGGTTGGGTAGTTGTTGAATATCATGCACCTTCCCAGTGAACAATTTGAAAATATCATGACAACCTTTATTGAAATTTCCTTCATCCTGTCTCTTTTTGAAGGGAGCTACTGATATGAGGCAATCAAAGCAATCCGAATGAATTTCCTTCTAGTATGAAGGGAGCTACTGATAAATGCACAAAAATGAAGACACAAGGAAAAAATAAGCTGGGCACCCACCATATTTAGAGAATTTTGTTTATTTGATGATGTTCTTTGTGAAACTGCTAATAATTTTATACGGACCCTGGATGGATCCTTGGCTAAAGTACTATTTCCATGTAGATTATGCAAAGAGCTCCAGCCTCTGCTACTTCTTATGTAGATAGAGACCTCAGAAAGTGCCCTACTATAACATGTGTCGAAGGGGAGCTTCCCAAAGTGTTTTTCAACTCTGAGCAGTGAACTGAGAAAATCGATGCCTACGAAGGCTGAGTCAGTGCCACTGCGGCACTTTATAGGGAAGTTAAAACCATTTTCAAAGAATTGTTTCTCATATGTATTTTATGTTTAAAATATTCGTTAGTGTCTAGATTGAGTCAGAAAAGAACCAAACATTTTTATTTAGAACCATCACAATGCCTTTTCCAATGATACTGAGCTATTCAAACTATGCTTTTGTGTAGAGATGTCGTTTTTCGAGTACTATGAGAAATCTCTTGAAGTTGTTTTCTCTCATACCAATGATAGATTTATAGAGAGGATGAGGAAATGGAATAAAAAATATTCGAGTTTGTTACCAAAGAGGAGGGGTCCTCATGTACTCATGTCAGGTGACTTAACTGGGTACCTCGATGGACTAATGTAATTGCCTAACTGATGTGTTTTCACTTCTTATGGAAAAAATGAATAACTATCTATTTTGGTCACTTTGATGTCAATAGGACCATTGTGAATCCAAGCACTAACAAATCCTTTACTTCAAGCAGATCCAACATGCTTGATCCATGTGAAAATTGTCCAAAATTAGTTAGATCTACATTCATTCTCTCATACGCACATTCAATATGGTGAAGGTGTAAGAGGTGAGGCTCAAATGGCCAATATCTGTGCATCAATAAACTACTATTCAAAGGCAGATTCATAAATTCCATTAACATAGTCAAATCGAATGTAATGCAGACACCATAGGATTATGAATACCTGAGGCTCCAAAAACTAGTTGGGAAATCTATAAGTGGTTCTGGACATCTGGGATCAAGGAATAGGCCTGCCAGAGACAAACATAAATGTGTTCAAGTTAAGAAATGAGAATATGCAGCTGGTGGTAGGAGAGGATGTAGTTTTAAGTTAGATCATTCCAATGCAATATAAAGCTCTACTAAGACGGTCCCGAGGAAGCAAATGGAGGAAAAAACACTCATGGAATGGATTGAAAAAGATGGATCGGGATTCTAAGCCTTTCTCTATGACTGATGGGTTTCATTTTTAAGTGGAAGGAAGATGTAGAGAGGATTCAAAATAGTATATGTGGTTCTGGGTTCCTTCTCTGTTAATGATCAAATATTGGTCTATGTGCTTCAATTCAGGAACAAAAAAGGCTCCTAGACACCCATATTTTGTTATATTTTTATCATTTAAGCTAGCATCATATTAGGATCTTTAACTGAGAGAATAACAAGAACATCAATCAAACACAAGAGACAATGAAGACAATGTTTTTCCTCGGGGAAGCCATAAATGGAGAATACCCTGCAACTTCCTCAGAGATAGAATCAACACCAAAAGTAAAAACCCAAAATAGTAAGATGATCTCCCGATAGCAGTAGCCTCTTTCTTGATAGCCCCAACAACTTCTTCTTCCTCAGCTATGTGCTACAACTAAGTGTGAGTGAGTGTATGGTAAATAGAGAGGCTCACTTTCTATTTATACTAATTTCTAACTTGATAATAAATCACTAGGGCTGACTTCTCTAGGAGATTCTAATAACCCCAGGGCCCCAAAACTGCAGGGACTTTAACCCTTGCACAATAGGAGGGTTACCCACAATGACTTGACATGACTAGTTTACATTGTTGAATCACTCGATAGGAACATTGAGGCATGACATGACTCAAATACATTATAGAAACTTCCCGAAATAAACATCGGAGTACAAGACATAAGATATACAAGTGAATACATTATGAAGTTACAAATACAACAATACTCCCTCTTAACTAGGAAGGTATTATCCCCACACAATTTATCAACAACGGTCTTCTTCTCTGTATCATCTAGATCATCAATGATTTCTCATCATCTTCATCTTGAAGTCATCTTCATCTTGAATTCATATTCATCTTCAAGTTATCTTCATCTTGAAGTCACGTTCATCTTGATCTAGATCGTCACTACTGGATCATCTCTGTTGGATCATCATCACTGGATCTGGATCATCATTGGGTCATCATCACGGGTGCTATCTCTTGATTCTTCTCATCATAGGAAGTTCTACAGAGCCAACCCTTTTTCATGTTGGATGTACATCTATAGAGACATTCTTTTTTATACTAGATGTATCATCACAGAGCTAGTCCCTTTTCATACTAGATGTGGCATATACATAGAGCCAGTCCTTTCTCATACTGGATGAGTCTTCACAGACCTATTCCTTTTTCATACTAGATGTGGGATCTAAACAGAGCCGGTCCTTTTTCATACTCGATGAGTCTTCATAGAGCTAGTCCATTTTCATACTAGATGTGGGATCTACATAGAGCTAGCCCTTTCTCATACTAGATGTGTATTCACAGAGCTAGTCCTTTTTCATACTAGTCGTGGGATCTATACAGAGATAGTCCTTTTTCATACTAGATGTGTCTTCACAGAGCCAGCCCTTTTTCATGCTGGATGTGGGATTTACACAGAGCTAGTCCTTTTTCATACTAGATGTGTATTCACAGAGACAACCCTTTTTCATGTTGGATGTGGGATCATCACATACATCTGACAATGGAAGGAACCAATCCTTTCACCATGTCACAACTCTTACATCTGACCATGGAAGGAACCAATCCTCTCACCATGTCAGAAGGGCTCATCACAAACTGATCACTTCCTCTTGGGAGGAATCTCGATCTAGAGAACACAAAGCTTCTCCCTGAAGTACTCAAACTTCACCCTAGCCAATGGCTTAGTCAACACATAAGTTGTCTATTCGTCTGTCGCAACATAATGGAGCTTCACTACTCCTCTCTACACCATATCCCTGATATAGTGATATTTGATCTCGATATTCTTTGAATTGTCATGGAACACCGGGTTCTATGACAACTTCACACAACTCTCCTTGTCACAATATATACAAGTTGCATCTAACTAGAGATCAAATAAATTAGATAGTAGCTTCCTCAGCCATACTTCCTCACAACTAGCTGAACAAGCTATGACATACTCTCCTTCAGCTATACTTAGTGCCACATAGGATTGCTTCCTGCTAAACTAAGAGATCACACTTGATCCCACACTGAAGCAGTACCCTGAAGTGCTCTTCCTATTGATGGCACTGCCTGCCCAATCTGAATCAACATAACCCTCCAGGTTAATCTTCTAATCACCCTTATACTTCGGACTATAATCAACTATACCCTTGAAGTACCTTAGAATATGCTTTGCAGTAATCAAGTGAACATGTCTCATATCTGTCAGGAACTGGCTCAAGGTGTTCATAGCAAAGCAAATATCTGGTCTTGTATTTGTCAGGTACATCAAGGATCCAATCATCTAATGATAAATCATGGAATGAACCGACTCATATGAAGCATCACTCAATAGCTTCATGTTCGATTCCATAGGTGTGGTTAAGGCCTTGTAGTCCATCATCCCAAATCTCTTCAGGATCTCTACTGCATACTTCCCTTGTTCAAGGAATATTCCTTCCACATTCTACCACACCTCCATGCCTATAAAATAATGCATCATACCCAAGTCCTTCATTTCAAACTCGACATCAAGCTTTCTCTTTGTATCAATAATAAATCCATCCATACCTGTTACAAACATATCATCTACATATAGTAGGAGTATCACTGGATTTCCTTCCTCAACTTTGTAGTAGAGGTTGGAATCTGCTTTACTTTTGGTAAAGCCCAAACTGGATAGAAAGCCATCAATTCTGTCGTACCATGTCCTGGGTGCCTGTTTCAAATAGTACATGGATTTCTTCAATTTACACACATGAGTCTCGCTATCAGATGTCTCAAAACCGAGTGGATGCTCCACATACACTTCCTCTTCTACTACACCATTCAGGAAAGCAGTCTTGACATCCATCTAGTGTATCTTCCATTTCCTCACTACAGCCATAGCAAGTACCGATCTGATAGAAGTGTATCTGGCTATAGGTGCAAAAGTTTCTTCATAATATATTTCTTCTTTCTAGAAGAAGCCACGAGCCATGAATCTTGATTTATATTTTTCTATGTTGCCACCTGCAGCATGCTTGATCTTGTAGATCCATTTGGAAGTCACTACAGACATCCCTTCAGGTCTTGGGAAAACATCCCAAACATCATTCTTCATGATCGATTAGTATTCTTAGATCATAGCATCCTTCCATTCTTTATTTTCTATTGCTTCTTCATAGTTGGAAGGTTCTTTATCATTGAAATCACATAATAATGCCACATAACTGGAACAAGACATGGTTCTTTTCCTTTCTCTGTGTGTTTCTTTTGACGCCCCATATCTTTCTGCACCTTGGATAACATCTTGTACCCAAGCAAGTTTCCACTTGTGAGGATTCTTCTCCTGAGGTGTATCTACAGGTTCTGGAGGTTCTTCTATTTTTCAATATTCTCCTTGGTATTCTTCGTTCATGGCTGTGTCATGAATTTTGGGTGCTTCTGTTTCTTCAGGTTCTTCAGCAAGTCTCTTTCTGGATTTCTTGTAAGCGGAGTCTTCGTCAAATGTCACATCCCTACTGATGTCAAGCTTCTTGAATCCTGGGAAGTATATTCTATAAGCCTTCAAGCTTTCATAGTATCCCACAAATATACCCTTCCTTCCTGAAGGATCTAACATTGTCCTCTTTTCTTTCAAAATGTGTATGTACAATGGACAACCAAATATTCTAAGATAGCGGACTTATGGTTTCTTACAGAAAAAGACTTCTTCAGGTGTCTTATTCTCGAGTACTCTGTGTGGAGTATGGTTCTGTACATACACCATTGTTCTGGCATCTTCTTCCCATAGATGCATGGGAAGATCTTGATCATGAAGCATGGCCCTTGCATCTTCCATGATCGTTCTATTCTTCCTTTCTGTAACTCCATTCTATTGTGGATTATATGGAGTGGTTAACTCCCTCTTAATCCCTAAATATTTTCATAAGTCTTTGAATTCATTCGAAGTGAATTCTCCGTAGTTATTTGATCGAAAAATATTGATCTTCTTTTCTATGTGGTTCTCAATCAAGGATTTGAATTCCTTGAACTTCCTGAATACTTCATCTTTGTTCTTCATAAAGTATGTCCATGTATTCCTAGAAAAATCATCAATGAAAAAAACATAGTATACATACCCGCTTAATGAACTAGATGACATCAAACCACATACATCAGAGTGGATGATTTCCAAGATTCCTTTTGCGTTTCTCTCACTACTTGGAATTGTCTTCTTTGTGTTCTTTCCTTTTGCACATCCTTTGCAAACACCATCATGTTTTGTCTCCATTTCTGGAAGACCTTCAACAGCTTTTCTTGCAAGTTGTAATGCTCTGTAATGCACATGTGCAAGCCTTCTATACCAAAGTTCATTTGGTTCTACTGAGTCATGAACCGAATCTTGTTCTGGTTGTCCCTTCAATTTGTATAGAGCTCCTTCTTGTTCCCCAATCACTATGGCATCATCAAAAGTCTTTCCTTTTGGCCACATAAGAACTTGGCCACCTACAAAAGAAACCCTTAGTCTTTTTGCATCTGGTGCAGATATGCAGAGGAGGTTCTTCTTTAGTCCTGGTACAAACAATATATTTTTCATATTCATAGACTTTACAGAGTCTAGATTATAGGAGGATTCACCACTACCTTTTATTGGATACTGGTAGTCATCCCCAAGTTTCACCTTGTGAGGTCACTCATGTTCAGATAGTTTCACAAATGATTCTTTGAATCCCATCATATGTTTGGAAGCACCACTATCTATAAGCCAATCACTTCATCCATATGAGATAGTTCTCGTGAGAGCAGATATCACTACATATTCTTCATCACTTGAAGAATCATCACTTTCTTGTCTAATTCTCTTTGTGGAAGGTTCATCATCCTCTGCAGCATGAGCATGATTTCTTCTCTTGTTTCCCTTTTTCTTCTTTGAGTTCCCTTTGTTAGGGAAGTATTTGGATATGTTACCTTTCTCATCACATGTGTAACATCTAATAGTAGACAGATCTCTTCTAGAGTGTGAAATCTTACCTTTGGAGTGATGATGGTCCCTTCTAGTTTTTTTGGTGTGTACTGTGAGAGCTTGATATTCACTTCCCATCTTTTCTTCTCAAGCTACTATCTGAGCTTGTTCTTGAGAGAATTCTTCCCATAGTCTGTTGAACTTGACTAGCTTCTTTCTGGCACAGATCCGTTGAATAAAAGAGTCCCATGCCATAGGAAGACCATTCAATGTGGTCATCATAATCTCTACATTTTCCACTTCTTCATCTACTGCTTCCAGCGGTTCCTTGATCTGAGATACCCTTGTAAAGTAAAACTGGATGGTCTATGGATTATGGATCTTTACACTCTTCAGTTGAATTCTCAGATTCATCTTCTGATTTATGTTCTTCCCTTCAAAAAGTTTTGTTAGGGCATCAAACATAGCTTTAGGTGTCTTTATGGATGACACCCATGGTATGAGGTGATCCTTGATTGAATTATTAATAATCCTCTTAGCCATAACCAACTTCTTCTTGTGTAAGGCCTTAGCATCATCTCCCTCTGGAACTAGAACCTCCTCATTAATATAGGAGTCCAACTCATTTTCTTCCAGCACCAGGGAGATCCTATACTTCTAGGCTCAGAGTTTATCATCTCCCTCAAGATTGGTATGATGAGACATCTTAACTGAGAACCCCAAATGGAAATACAAAAGATTTAGATCTTACCAGGTCAAGATGTTGGATTTGGATCTAGAGCTGAATTTCTACAGTGTTGGTTCAGGAGCAGATTAGGGTTTGAATTTCCTGAATTTATGTCCAAGAAAATTATTTAATCTTGATCTATAAACTTTGATTTTGAGGAGGAGATCAATCCAGGCCTGGGCTCACTCAAAAATTCCACTTCTGTGGAAAGCCCTAATTTTCAGTAGTAGTGTCGGGTCCAAAACTAAAAAAAATCAGAATCAAATTCTGCTTCGATAGAAAAATGCTCCCTAGGGAGGAGAGTCAACCCAACCTTCTTTTGCTGAAAATCTGTGGAGAGAGATCCAAAAAGTAGGAATCCCTAGTTCCCATAGCTACACAGTGTTGATGTATATGTAACTTTGGAATGTATTTCACTTGTATTTCTTATATATTGTAACCCGATGTTTATTCCAGGATGTACTTGAGTCATTTCATGCCTCGATGTTCCTATCGGGAAGATATATAATGTAAACAAGTCATGTCAAGTCATTGTGGGTGACCCTCCTATTGTCTAAAGGTTAAAGTCCCTAGAGTTTTGGGGCACTAGGGTTATTATATTCTCCTAGTGAGGTTGGGCCTAGTAGGGTTTTAGTCATGTCAGGATTTGTATAAATAGAGAGATGGACTCTCTATTTATCATACAACTCATACACACTCAAGTGTAGCACATAGTTGAGGAAAGAGAAGACACTGGGGATAAACAAGAAGAAGGTTACTACTGTCGGGAGATCTCTTACTGTTTTGGGTTCTACTTTTGGTGTTGATTATTTCTCAGAGGAAGTTGTGGGTTTTACACCATTTATGGTTTCCCTGAGGATAAACACTGTGTTCATTGTCTCTTATGTTTGATTGATGTACATGTTATTCTCTCAGTTAAAGATCCTAATGTTATGCTAGCTTAATGATAGAAAAACTAACATTGTATTAGAGCTAACCTGAGAAGAAGACACTGTGCAACTGCGGGAACTAGGGATTCCTAGTTTGTGGATCTTACTCCATAGATTTTCAGTAGAAGTATGGTGGAACAACTCTCCTCCTTAGGGCGCATCTTTCTGTCAAAGAAGAATCCAATTCTGAGGTTTTTCAATTTTGGACCCTACACTACTATCGGAAATTAGGGCTTTTCACAGAAGATGATTTTTTTAGTGAGCCCAATACTGGATTGATCTCATCCCCAAAATCGAATTTAGGGATAAATTTCAAGGCATTTGGGTGGACAAAACTTGATAAAAGAAAAACCATAATTTGCTACTAAACCAGCACTACAGGATTTCAACTCCAAATTCAGGTCTGACATTTTGACGTGGTAAGATATAAATCTTTTGTATTTCCATTTGAGCTTCTTAGTCTAAGATGTGTCATCATACCAAGATTGATGAAAATATTGAGGGAGCTGATAAATTCTGAGCCTGGAAGTATAGGATCTCCCTAGTCCTGGAAGAAAATGAGTTGGACTCCTATATCAGTGAGGAGGTTCCAGTTCCAAAGGGAGATGAGGCTAAGGCCTTACATAAGAAGAATATGGTTATGGCAAAGAGAATCATTGCTAATTCTATAAAATATCACCTCATACCACAGGTGTCCTCCCTTAAGACACCTAAAGCTATGTTTGATGCCCTAACCAAGATGTTTGAAGGAAAGAACATAAACAGGAAGATGACTCTAAGAAACCAATTGAAGAATGTAAGGATCCAGAATGCTAAGACTGTTTAGTCTTACTTTACAAGGGTCTCTCAGATCAGGGAGTAGCTGGAAGTAGTAGATGAAGAAGTGGAAAATGTAGAAATTGTGATGACCACCTTGAATGGTCTCCCTATATCATGGGACTCTTTTATTCAAGGGATCTGTACCAAAAAGAATTTAGTCAAGTTCAGCAGACTATGGGAAGAATGCTCTCAAGAAGAAGCTCGGATAGCAACTCGAGAAGAAAATATGGGAAGTGAAGATCAAGCTCTCACCACCCACACCAAGAAAACCAAAAGGGACGATCATCACCCCAAAGGTAAGCCTTATCACTCTAGAATAGATTGGGATACTGTTAGATGCTACACATGTGATGAGAAAGGTCACATATCCAAATTCTACCCTAACAAAGGGAATTTAAAGAAGAAGAAGGGAACCAAGAAAAGACATCATGCTCATGCTGCAGAGGATGATGAACATTCCACAAAGAGAACCAAACAAGAAAGTGATTCTTCAAGTAATGAAGAATATGTGCTGATCTCCGCTCTTACGGGAACTATTTCACATGGAATAAATGATTGGCTCATAGATAGTGGTGCTTCCAAGCACATGACGACATTCAAAGATTCATTTGTGAAGCTATCTGAACATGAGTCACCTCACAAAGTGAAGCTTGGGGATGAATACCAGTATCCGATAAAAGGTAGTGGTGAGTCCTCTTACATACTAGACTCTGGAAAGTCTTTGAAGATGAAGAATGTATTATTTGTGATAGGACTAAAGAATAACCTCCTCTCCATATCCGCATTGGATTCAAAAGGAATGAGGCTTTCTTTTGTATATGGCCAAGTTCTTATGTGTCCAAAGGGAAAGACTTTTGATGATGCAATAGTGATTGGGGAACAAGAAGGAGGACTATACAAAATGAAGGGCCAACCAGAACAAGCTTTGGTTCATGACTTAGTAGAACCAAATGAACTTTTGCATAGAAGGATTGAACATGTGCATTACAGAGCACTACCACTTGCAAGTAAAGTTGTTGAAGGTATTTCAGAAATTCAAGCAAAACATGAAGGGGTCTGCAAAGGATGTGCGAAAGGAAAGAATACAAAGAAGACATTTCCAAGTAGCAAAAGCAAGGCAAAAGGAATCTTAAAAATCATCCACTCCGATGTATGCGAACCAATGTCATCAATGTCTCTAAGCGGATATGCATACTATGTTTCTTTTATTGATGAATTTTCTAGGAAGACATGGATTTACTTCATGAAGAATAAAGATGAAGTATTTAGCAAGTTCAAGGAATTCAAAGCCTTGATTGAGAACCACACTGAAAATAAGATCAAGAATTTTCGATCAGATAAAGGCGGAGAATTCACTTCGAATGAGTTCAAGGAACTATGTAAAGACTTAGGGATTAAGAGGGAGTTGTCCACTCCTTATAATCCACAATAGAATGGAATTGCAGAAAGGAAGAATAGAACTATCATGGAAGCTGCCAGAGCTATGCTTCATGATCAAGATCTTTCTATGCATCTTTGGGCAGAAGAATCTAGAATAGTAGTGTATGTATAGAACCACACTCCACAAAGAGTACTCAAGAACAAGACTCATGAAGAAGTCTTCTCCGGTAAGAAACCATAAGTTAGCCATCTCAGAATATTCAGTTGTCCTGTGTACATACACATTCCAAGAGAGAAGAGAACAAAATTATATCCTTCAGGAAAGAAGGGTATATTTGTGGGATACTCTGAAAGCTTGAAGGCTTACAGAATATACTTCCCAGGGTTCAAGAAGATTGATTTCAGCATGGATGTAACATTTGACGAAGATTCAGCCTACATCAAATCCAGAAAGAACCTGTTGAAGAACCTGAAGAAGCAGAAGCTCCCAGAACTCATGATACAATCATGAACGAAGAAACTCAAGAAGGAGATAGAGAATATGAAGAACCACAAAGACCTGTAGATCCACCACAGGAGAAGAATCCTCACAAGAGGAAAACTGCTTAGGTACGAGAGATTATCCAAGATGCAGAAAGATATGGGGTTCCAGAAGAGAATATTAGTGAAAGAAAGAGGACCAGATCCTATTCCTGTTATGTAGCATTGCTATGTTACTTCATTGATAAAGAACCTTCCAATTATGAAGAAGAGACAGAACGAAAAGAATGGAAGGATGCCATGATCGAATAATATCAATCGATCATGAAGAATGATGTTTGGGAAGTTGTCCCAAGATTAGAAGGAAAGTCAGTTGTAATTTCCAAGTGGATCTATAAGATTAAGCATGCTGTAGATGGAAGCATAGAGAAATATAAAGCAAGATTCATTGCTCGTAGCTTCTCACAGAAAGAAGGAATAGACTATGAAGAAACCTTTGCACCTGTAGCCAGATACACTTCCATTAGATTGGTACTTTCTCTGGCTGCAGTGATGAAATGGAATATATGCCAAATGGATGTCAAGACTGCTTTCTTGAATGGTGTAGTAGAAGAGGAAGTGCATGTTGAGCAACCACTCAGTTTTGAGACACATGACAGGGAGTCTCATGTGTGCATATTGAAGAAATCCCTGTACAGTTTGAAATAGGCACCTAGGACATGGTATGGCAGAATTGACAACTTTCTATCCAGTTTGGGCTTTACCAAGAGTAAGGCACATTCCAACCTTTACTACAAGGTTGAAGATGGAAACCCAGTGATACTCCTGCTATATGTAGATGATCTATTTGTGACAAGTATGTATGGGTTTATTACTGATACGAAGAGAAATCTTGCTGCCAAGTTCGAGATGAAGGACTTGAGTATGATGCATTACTTTCTAGGGATGGAGGTGTGGAAGAATTCAGATGGAATCTTCCTTGGACAAGGGAAGTATGAAGTAGAGATCCTGAAGAGATTTGGGATGATGGACTACAAGGCATTAACCACACCTATGGCATCAAACCTGAAGCTATTGAGTAATGCTTCATCAGAGACAGTTGATGCCACGATGTATCGTCAGACGATTGGATCCTTGATGTATCTGACAAACATGAGACCGGATATCTGTTTTGTTGTGAACACCTTGAGCAAGTACTTGACAGAATCGAGACATGTTCACTTGATTTCTGCAAAACATATTCTAAGTTACCTAAAGGGTACGGTTGATTATGGGCTCAAGTATAAGACTAATTAGAAGATTAACCTGGAGGGTTATGTTGATTCAGATTGGGCAGGTAGTGCCATCGATAGGAAGAGTACTTCAGGGTGTTGCTTCAGTATGGGATCAGGTATGATCTCATGGTTTAGCAAGAAGCAATCATGTGTGGCACTAAGTACAGCTAAAGAAGAGTATGTTGTAGCCTATTCAGCTAGTTGTGAGGCAGTATGGATGAGGAAGCTACTGTCTGATTTATTTGATCTCTAGTTAGATGCTACTTGTATATGCTGTGACAACCAAAGTTGTGTAAAGTTGTCAGAGAATCCAGTATTCCATGACAAGTCGAAGCATATTGAGATCAAGTATCACTATATCAAGGTTATGGTGCAGAGAGGAGCAGTGAAGCTCTATTATGTTGCGATAGACGAACATATAGCTAATGTGTTGACTAAGCCATTAGCTAGGGTGAAGTTTGAATACTTTAGGGAGAATATTGGTGTTCTCCAGATTAAGATTCCTCCCAAGAGGAAGTGATATGTCCATGCTAAGCCATTCTAACATGGTGAGAGGATTGGTTCCTTCCATTTTCAGTTGTATGTATGGATTACACACCCAGCATGAAAAAGGGATGGCTCTATGAAGACACATCTAGTATGAAAAAGAACTAGCTCTGTGTGGATCTGGCATCTAGTATGAAAAAGGACTGGCTCTATGAAGACACATCTAGTATGAAAAAGGACTAGCTCTATGTGGATGCCACACCCAGCATGAAAAAGGGTTGGCTCTGTGAAGACTCATCTAGTATGAAAAAGGACTAGCTTTGAGTGGATCCCACATCTAGCATGAAAAAGGACTAACTCTGTGTGGATTCCACACCCAGTATGAAAAAAGACTGGCTCTGTGAAGACTCATCTAGTATGAAAAAGGTTGGCTCAGTGAAGACTCATCTAGTATGAAAAAGGTCTAGCTCTGAGTGGATGCCACATCTAGTATGAAAAAGGACTAGCTCTATGTGATGATACATCCAGTATGAAAAAGGATGGCTCTGTATATGTACATCCAGCATGAAAAAGGGCTGGCTCTGTAGAGATTCTGATGACGAGAAGAATCAAGAGATAGCACTTGTGATGATGACCCAGTGATGAACCAAATTGAGTGATGATCCATATCTTGTGATGATGATCCAGTAGTAATCATCCAGATCGAGTGATGATCCAGATCCAGTTATGATGTCCAGTAATGATCCATATCGAGTGATGATCCAGATCCAGTGATGATGTCCAGTGATGATCCAGATCGAGAGATGATCCAAATCCGATGATGAATATGACAAAGACTTGATGATGATCCAGAAGATACAGAGAAGACGAATTGTTCTAAAAATTGTGTTGAAAGAATACCTTCCTAGTTAAGAGGGATCGTTGATATATATGTAACTTTGGAATGTACTTGAGTCATGTCATGCCCCGGTGTTCCTATCGAGAAGATATATAATGTAAACAAGTCATGTCAAGTCATTGTGGGTAACCCTCCTATTGTCTAAGGGTTAAAGTGCCCGGAGTTCCAGGGCACTAGGGTTATTAGATTCTCCTAGTGAGGTCGTCCCTAGTAGGGTTTTAGACATGTCAGGATTAGTATAAATAGATATATGGAATCTCTATTTATCATACAAATCATATACACTCAAGTGTAGCGCATAGTTCAGGAAGGAGAGGACACTGGGGCTAGACAAGAAGAAAGTTAATGCTGTCGTGAGACCTCTTACTGTTTTGGGTTCTACTTTTGGTGTTTATTCTTTCTCAGAGGAAGTTGTCCGGTTTTCACCATTTATGGTTTCCCTGAGGATAAACACTATGTTCATTGTCTCGTTTTTGATTGTTGTACTTGTTATTCTCTTAGTTAAAGATCCTAATGTTATGCTAGCTTAATCATAGAAAAATAACACACAGTGTCTTCTTCTCAGGTTAGCTCTGATACCATGTTAGATTTTTATCATTTAAGCTACCATCATATTAGGATCTTTAATTGAGAGAATAACAAGCACAACAGTCAAACATAAGAGACAAAGAACACAGTGTTTTTCCTCGGTGAAACCATAAATGGATAAAACCCCTCAACTTCCTCAAAGATAGAATCGACACCAAAAGTAAAACCCCAAAACAGTAAGATGATCTCCTGATAGAAGTAACCTCTTTCTTTCTAGCCCCAACAAATTCTTCTTCATTGTAACACCCCGGTTTTGACCCCGCTTGCATGATGTATATATTGTAATTAATCGTGGTGAGGAGCTAAAGGAAAAAGCCCCACCATCGATTTGGTTGTGTATTTTTCGGAAATAGGGATAGTTGCCGATGGTATATCGTTCTATTTGGCACATTATAGTATGGAATCATGTAAACACGCACATCAAATAAAATAAACCACAACCATCTATGGCCGTGCAACTTTGAAATGAAAAGGGCATGATTCCGAAGGATAAGGGGTGGGGGATTTCAAACCTTGGTGTATGGGGGGAAAACCCATGTGTTACCACCTTAGTTGAATTGCCATCTTCCCTTGTCAACCTCTTTATTGTTTTGTTGTTGTTGGTTGAGGTATTTATTGCAAAGTGGTGGTGGTTTTGGAGGACTGTCAATCCTTGCCCACGTGCCCACTCCACCAGTAGCCTCTCCTATTCACCGTCGCATGGGGAAGAAGAAACGGTTACCCTTTTCTCCCACGTTGTTCCAACCTTCACGATTATGTTCTATTCATCCTCCCGACTACCTGTTAATCCTCACGCAGAATTTGGTCTGCTCATGTCTCACGCAGAGATGGGTTTGGCTTCCTCCTGTGCACCGTTGTTCTGTTCATCTGCGCGCTTAGACCATTGTCTATTTGCCTCAAGTAGAGAGACATGCTATTCATCCTCGCGCAGCCTATGATTCTTGTTCTATGCTCCTCACGTACCAGTCGCGGATATTTTCTGGTTGTGCATGCAGTGAGCAGGTGAAACGGCCTCAAAGGCATGATTTCCACTGGTATGTGTCATAGCCGTGGCTTTTATCCCTATTTCCTGCTTGCTGTTAGTTTAACCCATGATTCGGGTATGCTGTTGGTTTCACCCACGATTTGGGTTGCTGTGATTCTTCCCACGATTTCTGAGTGCCGTTGAGAGTCCATCCTCCTTCCATTTCGGACTATGCATGTGTGTTCCCTTCTTCCATTGTGGGACTGTTGTCTTCCCCACGTTGTGGTTGGCTATTGATTGCCACCTTTATGTCTGATTTTCCCATGGCTATGGTGGGAATGATTTTTACTATCCATGGTAGACTGTGGTTGGTTGCCATCATTCATTGAGGGGTTGTGGTTGTTAACGCACCCTGGTTTTGGGTTGCTGTTGAGTTGTTTTGGCCACTCAAGGGCCAAGAAAAACTCTGGGTTTCCTTGTGGGATTGAGCTATGTGTTATCCTTTGTTTGGGACTGTCCCTGGTTGTCTCTGTCTTCATCACAGAGCTGTGAGTGGAATGTTTTGCTGCGGGTATGTAGTCGTTGGTCTTCGGACTGTGCTGGCTTGGCCGGTATGTTGATGGCCTGATAAACACAGCTGTGTTGGTTGCTGATTGTGTCCCCTGGCTATGTGTAATCCTGCATTGACCCTTATCCTTGGAGGAATCATGCCCAGCTCAGGGGTGGCAGCGTCGCTGAGAGATTGATGAGCACGCTGGCCTATGGTTAGGTGGAATGTTGCAGTGACGTAGCTGGTTGCAGGGCGAGTTCGTCACCAAAAAGATAAGTACTCCTGATTGTTTCATCTCTGCAATTGTATCTATTGTTTCATGAATTATGATGAACACATTAAATACTGGAATGTGTGTTGCTTTTGCTGAATTGTTGAGTGATTATGTACTCTTGTATGTTTATGCATATTGTATGATGGATTATGCATCCCGTTATGTATTATGTTTAAGTATTTAATTCTAGCATTGATAATTGTTCATGTTCATGGGGCTATTTTCCTGGTTGTTTGTGGTGTTCGTCACGTCCTTTTCGCTGGTCGGAGGGTCGGGGACATGACAGAATGGTATCAGAGCTCATGTTGCAGCATGGGCCTGAATGGACCACCAAGGTACAGTGACAGAAGTAGAATTGCCTTCTTCCCAGCAAGGATCAAAATTTGATGGCAACAAAACTTCCAAAATTTTTCCTAAGTGTTGAACAGTCTATTCAGTGGGAACCCTTAGGGGAACAGGCTTCCGCTGTGGTGGAAGAGTTAGCGAAATTGACTTCTGACGTAGCGGAAGATGTAGTCAGAAGGCCATCCAATGAGGCGCAACAGCGCAAAAGAATTTTTGAAAATTTTGTTTAAGTGTTTGAGCCATCAGAACACTTAGTGGAATTGACTTTCGATGTGGCGGAAGAGATTAGGCGAAGGTGTGCCGACAGGAACATTTTGAAGGAAAAATCACGGAAAATTTGGCTAAGTGTTCGAAGCTCGTCAGAAGAATTTAGTTGTTCGAGCGGCCGCCGTTGTGGGAGGAGAAATGACTAAGTCTTCCAATGTGGAAAGACTGCTGACGCCGCGGAAGAGTTCAGCGTTTGACAGTCCGTCGTTGCAGCTGTCGAAGGGACTAAACCACCGACACATAGTAGTTAGTAGTTCCGACACCCGGTAGGTGTTCTATCCTGCGGAAGGAAGAAGAGAAATATTTGGTTTAAGTGTTGAAATCGTCGGCGGAAAAAGGTGGAACGAGTGCCGCCGTTGCGGCTGTGGAATGAACTATTCCGCCGATGCTAGTGCTTCCAGTCGCCGATGCCATAGGAAAAAGTTTGAATTTTTTTTTCTAAGTGACAAAAACGTCGGCCATCAGAAGCAGAAAGTTGTTTGTGTGCCATCGTTGTGGAAGCGACAGGCACTAAGTCTTTCGACGAGAAAGACCACCAATGCCGTGAAGAAAGAAAGAAAGTTAAGAATTTCACTAAGGCCCGAAATCGGAAGAAGATAGTGGTTCCCCGTGCCTCCGTTGTAGAAACCAAAGGCGCTAACCTTCCGATGAGAAGGGACTGCCGATGCCAGTTAGAATTAGTTCACCGATCGAAAGAAGAATGAAGTTGGTGGGCTGCCGTTGCGGCTTCCTAAATGAATAACCACCTGAAGCACAAGACATCCAACAGCCGATGAGAAGGAAATTTGTTGAAAAATTTTCTAAGGCAAGAAAACATTGGCCAATCGGAAGAAGAAAGTGGTTTGTGCGTCGTCGTTTCGGGGGCATAAAGCACTAAGTATTCCGATGAGAAAGACTGCTGACACCGATCAGGTACCATAGGAGATTGTGCCACCGATCGAAAGAGAATAAGGGATTGTGTTCCACCGTTGCAGCTGCGGAAGGGACTAAGTCACTGACAGATAGAAGAAAGATGAGCCGGCGTGGGTGAAAAATTAGTCGAAGGGACTTCCGATGCCGTTGGTGGAAGAAAGAAGAAAGATGAAGTTTCAAAAATTCATCTAAGTATGGATACCGTCGAAAACATTTAGACGTTTAAGTTGTTGATGAATCGGAAGAAAATAGAGGATCGAACTGCCGATACCTCGGAAGCTTAGACAAATGGGTTCCGAAACGTCAGAAAGATTTAGCTGATCGGACTCCCGATGAGCCACGTCGAAAAAATTTAGTGGTTCTGGTCGGTGACGTAGCAGAAAGGATTATGGTTCAGGTCACCGATACAGCGGAGGAGTTAGTGGTTTTGAGAGCTAATTCTGCGGAATATTAGTTGAAATGAGACCTGATTTAACAAAGGAAAATTTTGAGATTTTCAAGTGGGGAAATTCCAACGGATTTCAACTGTTTCAGTGGGGTTTCAGCTGTCTTTTAGTGGCTTATAGTTAGCTGAAGTTGGAACCCAGTCCAAAATGCAGTGGTGTGTAAAAATGCCAAGATTTGGTGAAAGTCTTCATTTGAAGAAGTGGTGTGGTTTTCACACCCGAGGTCAAAATAAAGCATGTGGATAGGCGTTGGAAAGCTTATCGAGTAGGAAATGAGGGTAAGTCACCAAAATCTGAGCATGGAGTAGCAAAGTTCTAATGATGGCCACTGCTATCAAATGGACAAATCTGGACAATTGCATGCCCATAGGTAGCAAGGACTATGAAGGCTAACCAGCTGCTGTGTGGAAGAGGAATTCCATGCAAAGATGAGGGATTTGAAAGGGAGGCTTTCAAGAAAACCCTATATTGCTGATTATAACTACATTTCCTAAGTTTATGCTTGAAATGCATGAGGACATGCTTTGCATACATAGGATACTAAGGATTATACATCTATAATAAACCACTAATGATAATCATTGCTTTGATGTTGGCATTAGTGGAAAAACCAATGACGACATGGACCTAGCTAAATATGTTGCTGATGTTGACCATTGTGACCAGCAACCCTATGAAGAAAGGGATAAGGCAACAAGTCCATAACAAAAGTTGGTGAGCAAATTCTGCAATCTCCTGCAAGGGACCAACCAAATTGGTCATGTCAAGGGTGTAAGTAGAACCCATGTAGGTAAGAGTTTGACTTTGACAAATTCCATGGAGTGATAAAGGTAAGTACCATGTGATATTTGAATATAGATGGGTGTCATGCCTATATATGTTGGTGATATTGATTATAGTAATGCATCCTATATGAAGTGGACATGGTTAGACCATGCATGGTATGTTGAATGCATTTAGAGGAATGCATGCGATATTATGAATGACTAATGACTGAAATGATGAATTGATGACAATTCAGGAGCCATTTCAAAGGTTGTTATGAATGCAGGATAGTCATGATCAATTGGCTACCAGAAATGCTCTATGGAAGGGAAAGGTGGTATGAATGATACGTTTGTGAAGTAAGGAGTATCTAAACCCTTCATTTAATTGCATGAATGATGTGACTATGCCTTGCAAATGTTAATATGATAATGATTGCATGAAGTAAATGATATTTGGTATATATTGATGTGACTAACAGTTGGAAGTATTTGATAAATTCTGAAAATGCTTCAGTGATGGTTGTAGCAATGAAAAAGTTATATGCATCCAGACTTACCAAGTGGTTGTTTGATTGAAGCTCTTGTTTCAGGTAGATTATTTCGAGCATGGAAGTGAGAGGTAAGACCCTGACCCATGCCAGAATCAACCATATGGTATGCATAATAGGTTGTTAAAATTTGAATTGTGAATTTTAGATTTAAGGAATTGCTAACAACTACTAGTCACTATTGGCTTGCATAAGATTGTGTTGGATGATTGAAGCTCAGGTTTCAGGTAGATTATTTCAAGCATGGCAGTGTGAGGTAAGACCCTGACCAATGCTAGAATCTACCATGTAAAAGAGCCAAACCTTATGAGAAGAGTCTCATAGTTGTAAAAGTAGTTGGTATGGGTTGTTAAATTTGAATTGTGGATTTCGGATTTAAGAATTGCTGATGACTACTAATTACTGTTGGCTTGTGTAAGATTGTGTCAGGAGGATGCATGGTAAGTGGGTATTCATGTTATGTTAGTAAGAATAAAATTATAATGGGCATGACAGTGCTGCTTACAAGAGACCCACAATTGAGCAAGTCAATTTCTGTAGTAGATAGAATTGCAAATTCATAATGAATTTGATTACTAATTTCATTGCTTGTCTATGGAACAATCAAATTGGATTGTATTATCAGGTAACGATTTACTGTTTGGCTATTGGATGAATGTGCCAGGGGTACACACTACAGGAAGACCATGTGTGATGGCCTGCAGAAGCCAAACTTCATGGGAAGGTTTTCCCTTGGAAATGGGTTTCGGGTGAAACGCCATTGGACATTTTGGAAATGTCTCATTTGCACTGCATGTTTGGTAGTAACATGAGTGAGATGGTATAAATTATGTCGGTAAGACATGTGTGGATATGAAATTCAAAAAGGAGTTGGGATGGAAAACTGAGGGACTGTTAACTCAAGGAAGGAGCCTCCATTCCTCCTTAATGAATGCATATTGCGTTGGAAAATGGATAAGTGTTCTGTAACCCTTGAATATGCATGTCAAATTATTAAAATTCCATATGCATAACATGTTTTGATTTTATTTCCATGATGACCGACTGCTTGAGTATGAATACGGCCCACATGATGCACACCAAAAGAGAGTGCAGACTTTTTCGATGTCGAGTCATGAAGGGGTTTTCAATATTGATTACACTCTAGGGAGTGGACACACTCCTAGTGTCTCAATACTTGATGGTGAATGATATGAAGTATGACTACCATTTTAGAGTAATAACGCTGATGAGTTTGCTTATATTTCTTGTGTTGGTAGGTAAAAGGTAAATGGTAAAAGGTAAATGATTGGTTGTTGATATAAGTTTAGGTGATTTGTTGGTAGTCTGATAAACCCAAAAGTTAGTTGGATTGGAAGAGTAGCCTGATAAGCCCAGCAGTGTATTGGCTTGATTGGCAGTAGCCTGATAAACCCAATTGTATATTAGCTTGGCTGGATGGTCCGATAAACCCAATTGTAGGTTGGCTTGATTGTGCCTGATATATATAAAAGGATGTTGTGGAGTATCCTGCGTGCTGACCTAACATCTAAGTCCATAGGTGATCCCAAGGCTTGCAAAGCGAAGCAGGATCCTGTGGACGAATGAGGAAATGCACAATACAGATAAGTATTGGAATTATTTTGCTTGTGAATATACATGTGTATATGATTTGGTTATGATGTTTTGAGCTCTCGTTCTAGAGATAAAACCAATGAGAATAAACTAAACATGTGAATTTATTCAATGTTTGGATATAGGTATCGCTGGAAGCGAGGACTATGAGAGAATCCTAGGGGTGCATGTGGACATGTGACTGTCCTAGAAAGCTTGGAATGAGTGGCAATGAAAAAGGTGCTAGTGAGACCGTGAGGTTCCTAGCAGTTGAGACAAACAATGTGGAGAGATTCCATGGTTTAGAGGTCTGGAATAGACCGAAGACACTAAGTGTCATGACCAAGAGGGATTGGTCCAGTATTCATGGTGAAGTGAAAGAGGCAGAGAGCATGAAAAGCAACTGCAGTGGTGTGGGTTCTAGGGTGGAACAAAAACAAAGAGGGAAAAACTCTTGCTGCTCTCTCTTGCCTTTTGATTATGTATACATATATTTATGCATTGTGAAAAAAAAAGATTGTTGAATGCATGTATGACTGAAAATGGAATGTGTGTTTTTGTTGAAGGTAAATTGTGAATGATGGAGGGGTTAATTCCCTGCCCAAGAATGGACATGAATGAGCTCGTGTGCCTGTTGGGAAGGCATGAAAAATATGAAAGTATCCTTGATGAGGCTTGGACTATCATGCCAATTGGGTAATTAAATGACTAATTTTAATGTCTATATTATGCTTGGTCTGATATAATTTCAATGGTGCATTTTACAGGTGAGAAAAGTGAAACCAGGTGGTGCACATTGATCATGGTAGCAGATCAAAAGTTGTTTAACTTAGCTGGAAGTCTCCTTCGAATGATTGCCAAGACCCAAGAGAATATTGGGGAGATGCTCAAGATACAGAAAAGGAAGAATGAGATGAACCACTAGATTTTGCAAGACTCTATTGGTTTGCAAAGGGAGGTGAAAATCCTTCTGGGAGCAATCGGGAAGGGAAAGGAAGGTGGATCAGCAATGGGACATTCGTCCAAGAGACTCTATAAGAAACGGTCCAGGCATGAAGACTCAAAGGAAATTGAGTAGGTAAAGATGAAGCAACCAGTGAAATGCTGGAGATGCGAAGGACATCATTTACGCTGGGACTGCCCAATGAGGGAACATGATGAAGGCAATAGCCGCAAAGTTCCTAGACTTCAGGATAAGCTGGAAGCTGAGAACCAGCAGGACAAGTCCGTGGGAGCTGAGGGTCTTGGTCGTGAACGTTCAAAGTAGATGATTGAATGTGGGGCAGATCTGCAAAGTTTTGAAATTTTGATGTGCAATTGTATATGTATTGTATATATGTAATGGAACACCGAGGGAAGTGTTATTCCAAGGGGGAGGGGGATGTAACACCCCGGTTTTGACCCCGCTTGCATGATATATATATTGTAATTAATCGTGGTGAGGAGCTAAAGGAAAACGACCCATCATCGATTTGGTTGTGTATGTTTCGGCAATAGGGATAGTTGCCAATGGTATATTGTGCTATTTGGCACATTATAGTATGGCATCATGTAAACATGCACATCAAATAAAATAAACCACAACCAGCTACGGCCGTGCAACGTTGAAATGAAAAGGGCATGATTCCAAAGGATAAGGGGTGGGGGATGTCAAACCTTGGTCTATGGGGGGAAAACCCATGTGTTACCACCTTGTTGAATTGTCATCTTCCCTTGTCAACCTCTTTATTCTTTTGTTGTTGTTGGTTGAGGTAGTTATTGCTGAGTGGTGGTGGTTATGAAGGACTGTCAGTCCTTTCCCACGTGCCCACTCCACCACCAGCCTCTCCTCTTCACTGTCGCATGGGGCAGAAGAAACGATTACCCTTCTCTCCCACATTGTTCCAACCTTCATGATTATGGTCTGTTTGTCCTCCCGACTGCCTGTTAATCCTCACGCAGGATTTGGTCTACTCATGTCTCACGCAGAGATGGGTTCGGATTCCTCTTGTGCATCATTGTTCTGTTCATCCATGTGCTTAGACCATTGTCCATTTGCCTCACGCAGAGAGACGTGCTGTTCATCCTCGCGCAGGTTGGGATTCTTGTTCTGTGCTCCTCACACACTAGTCGCGGATCTTTTCTGGTTTTACATGTAGTGAGCAGGTGAAACGGCCTCAAGGGCACGATTTCCATTGGTATGTGTCATAGCCGTGGCTTTAATACACGTTTTCTGCTTGTTGTTAGTTTAACCCGTGATCCGGGTATGATTTTGGTTTCACCCATGATTTGGGTTGCTGTGATTCTTCCCACGATTTCTGAGTGCCGTTGAGAGTCCATCCTCCTTCCATTTCATACTGTGCATGTGTGTTCCCTTCTTCCATTGTGGGATTGTTGTCTTCCCCACGTTGTGGTTGGCTGTTTATTTCCACCTCTGTGTCTGAGTTTCCCATGGCTATGATGGGAATGATGTTTATTATCCATGGTAAACTGTGGTTGGTTTCCATCATTCATTGAGGGGTTGTGGATGTTGACGTGCCCTGGTTTTGGGTTGCTGTTGAGTTGTTTTAGCCATGCGAGGGCCAAGAAAAACTCTGGGTTTCCTTGTGGGCTTGAGTTGTGTGTTATCCTCTATTTGGGACTATCCCTGGTTGTCTCTGTCTTCATCACAGTGCCGTGAGTGGAATGTTTTGTTGCGGGTATGTAGTGGTTGGTCTTCGAACTGTGCTTTCTTGGCCGGTTTGTTGATGGCCTGATAAACACAGCTGTGTTGGTTGTTGATTGTGTACCCTGGCTATGTGTAAGCCTGCATTGACCCTTATCCTTGGAGGAATCATGCCCAGCTCGGGGGTGGCAGCGTTGCTGAGAGATTGATGAGCACACTGGCCTATGGTTGGGTGGAACGTTGCAGCGACGTAGCTAGGTATGGGGCGAGTTATTCACCAAAAAGAGAAGTATTCCTGATTGTTTCATCTCTTCAATTGTATCTATTGTTTCATGAATTATGATGAACAAGTTAAATGCTGGAATGTGTGTTGCTTCCGCTGAATTGTTGAGTGATTATGTACTCTGGTATGTTTATGCATCTTGTATGATGGATTATGCATCCTGTTATGTATTATGTTTAAGTCTTTAATTGCAGCATTGATAATTGTTCATGTTCATGGGGTTGTTTGCCCGGTTTTTTGTGGTCTTTGTCCCATCCTATTCGCCGATCGGAGGGTCGGGGACGTGACATTCATCATCTATGTGCTATAACTAAGTGTGAGAGAGTGTGTGATAAATAGAGATGATCACTCTCTATTTATACTAATTCCTAACTTGACAATAACTCACTAGGTCTGAGTTCTCTTGGAGAGTCTAATAACCCTAGGGCCCCGGAACTGCAGGGACTTTAACCCTTGCACAATAGGAGGGTTACCCATAATGACTTGACATGACTTGTTTGCATTATTGAATCTCCTGATAGGAACATCAGGGCATGACATGACTCAAATAGATTACAGACACTTCCGGAAATAAACATTGGGGTACAAGACATAAGATATACAAGTGAATACATTCTAAAGTTACAAATACATCAACATATTTTCTCCTAGAATCAACAGGTTTTGCAAAATGCTTCCTAAATACAGTATGTTGGCTCAACATATTGAAAACCACTCATACCTAGACCTAAACCAATAATGTTTGTGAAGTATCATTCCCATACTAGTCTTGTTTCCCACAACGAATTGTGCTTTACTCCCCGAGGTGAAATCGTGCAATCTAGTGTAGAGCAACCCTATTATCAATCTTATAAGAGATCCATCTAGTGTACCAAGAAGCAACCCTATTATCAATCCTACTATAGAGCCACATACAATAATGATAACCATATGGTGGGGCACAGATAGGAAAGGTCTCACAATCTAGGAAACCATCTAGGGAATGATGACACACATGCCCACCCCTATATTTTGAGAATTAAAATCTAACTCTTTCAAAAGGTAAATACATAATGATTTTTAAAATATATGATGGAGGCACAAATCACTTTGTTCGTGTTGAAATTTGTACTTAGAAGTGGGAAATCAAGGGTTTTCAACCTTAGTTTTGAATTCATAGATTGGGACCTATTATGAAATTAAAGGCTTGGTATTTACATGAAAAAAATAAAAGGAAAACTGTAGGAATATATTAAACCCACTCACAACTTAGGATAAAATAATTAATCATTATTTGATTAATTATTCACCCACTAGCTTAATTAGTTGGCATCCACTTGCACCTTAAAGTCAATGCATGCCATCTATATCCTAGGAATGATTTATTTCTGATTCTAGGTTGGTTTAGAATTAGTATACAGGACTTTACAGCAGATTCTGCTTTTTCTGCTTTTTCTGTTTTTTCTGCTTTTTCCCTGCTTTTCTATGGATAAGATAAAAGCTAGTCAACTAGGAAACTGGGAGCTTTTGTTTCCAAACCATCCTCCATTAGTTTTTCTCCATTTTCTAGGATTAGCATTTTATTTCCATATCCTTGACAACTCACTCATGCTTTTTCCAACTTGTGAGGTCCTTCATAGATTTAGCAAGTGCTTTATCCACCTACGGGGGTTTGCTATTTTTGGTAAGTCAGCCTTTTTGAGATTTATGAGTTGTTTCCATACAATTCGACTTTTCTATGAGGAATGTACTATTTATGTACACTATTATTCATAATTATTCAATGGAAGGATACACTCCAATATTTATCTCTTCATTCATGTGATTCAGTCTCTTTTATTCTCTCTATTTTTCCTGTGTATGCTTGTGAGAATTATTAGTAGAAAGATCTATTTCATGTGCTTCTTCTTAGCATCATTGATCATAGCATTGATCTATTTCTTCTACAAAATCCAAGAGTTGGGCTATTTGCTAGTCTAAATTTTGTGACGATTTCTCTTTTGTAGTAAAGTCTCCTAAAGTTACTACAACTTTGAAACTAATTCAATATTTTTTTCTTACTAACAAGTTGCATAATTGCCATGTTATTGTTGTGTTTCCTTACCATCAAGAACTAGCTTCAATTAAGATCCATGTTAGACAATTGGACCTTCTTTTGTGTTGCAAGGAGATTGGCCGAGATTGAGAGGATGAACATGATTTATAGGATTTCAAGAATCTATCATTTAGGGAATTTGAAGGATCCAAGTCTATTAAGGTAAATAGTGAATATGGTGGTAATGGAGAGCAACAAAAAGCTACTACACTACCCTAGGTGGTGACTAGGGCTGCTACAGTAGGCCTGGTGGAAGTACGACCACCCTTGGTGGTAGTCTAAGGCTACAACAACAGCCTTGTAGGTGGTCTAAGGCTACAACAACCGATTTCCATAACCTTGGTGGAGGCTGCGGGTAGTAGTAGAACACTGCTCCAACCTTCTATAGAAGTCTAAGGCAACAACAAAAGGTTTCAGTGCTCGATTAATCTTACCATGCATATAATAGATTTGAAAACACTTACAATAGCTATAAAAACAACACTAAATCTGCCCTTATATTCTTTGATTGTGGTGTTAAATCACATAACATATTCACCTTTAACTTATGTCAAATCAACAATAGATATAGTGCTGGAAATTACAAACCATGAAGAATATTGATGGCTGAAAATTAAATCTACAATTTACACAAGTATTGGACAACTAGAAACTTAAGTAATATGAAATATCCATAAAGATGAAGTTCATGCACACATGATATCCTTATCACAAGGCTAGTACAATATTCTATCCCTCCAAAACCTTAGCTAGAGAAAATTATGAAAACCCTTGCTGAGAACAAGGAGATCCAACAAGCATGCATCACATAAGAATGCCCTCCAAAGCAATACGTCTCCTCTTTTGGGTAAGATGTATCCTCTTTTTCTTTTCTCACCAAGTACATCCTAGGGTTTCTTCTCAAAATCTTCATCTCCTAATATACAATGGATTAAACCCTAACTAGGTAGTCTTCAAGATGATCTAACAAGATCACCGTTCTATGGCTACATGTTCCAAAACTCACCATAATCTCAGACTTTTTGCTTTTGTTGCATATAATTTGACCTTAAAAGAGCAGTAAAGTGAACTGCATGCAAAATTTTAGCCCGAAATGCAAAACAATACACTTGAAGAAGCTTGGTGTGTGAAAAACCAAGGTGAAACATCTCAGACTTTTTGGTTTTGTTGCATATACTTTGATTCTAAAAGAACAATGGAGTAAACTGGATGAAAAAGTATAGCCCTATAGGGTAGCTTGAGTGGTTGAGCACATTGATCTTTGGAAGGGATCAGGGTCAATCCCATAGGCTAGGTGCCTCTGTTGCATTCCTCAGTTAATGTACCTACCAGGTCAGGTGCCATAATATACACCAACACGTTTACATTGGGTACCATCTATGAAATGAAGGGAAACCCACGTGGTTTTACTTAGAAAAAAAATTGGATGCAAACCTTGGGCATTTGTGTTGTTCAGGAATAAACACCCTTATAATTGAGGGTCTAGGGCTACCAACGTACTCTTAAATCTTGCAGAAAATCAGCTTTAAAGTACAGAAAGGAAATAGGAAGATATGAAGGACTCACCCAATTAACGATGGTTGATCCAAGATTTGTCTTCTCTCGCTCTGCTCCTTTCCAAATATTTCAAGGATGCACCTCCTTCACCTACAAAGAGAAAATCCTCCAAGTACAATATTATACATGTATATATGACAAGTCAAATAAACAATATATAGAGTGATTAATCATAAATATTCATCAAACCATGATACATGAAAGAGACTCAACACAAAATTGGAAGAATGATTCTCTTTCTTAACAATAGTGAATGAGATAAGTCTACAACCCAATTCCTGAAAAAAGGACTCCTCTACAACCAAAGGATTCTGATTTCTGCTGCTCGAAATACTTCTAAAGATATACCACCAGCATAAATTTTCTCTCCAGGTATGATTGATTAATGCCCTCCCCAAGGCCTCTATTTATGCTTAGGGAAATAGAGCAGTTTCAAAGGTTGAGGAGGTTGAGACAGTTAATATAGTTAATGATTGAGGCTTAACAAATCTACATTAATCGTGTTTTATTATTTGTAAAGTCGAATGGATGTGTACATGAGTATTGATACTCACAACCCGTGTATGACACGTGATTTTCTATAAGGGAAACCCATGTACATATCTGTATGCGGGTTGCAATGACAATACTCACGTATAGTACAATCGTCAAAACTCACCAATGATGAAAGTGAATCCTAAGGTACGATTGTCAAAACTCTAGGTCTTCATTGTTAGGAAGTACTGATGCAGAACCACACTGTGATAAGGAAGGAAATAGATCCTCTAATGGATCACAAGAGTGACTAGGAACTAGGTAAAGTAAGGGAAACACAAGTGATAAAAGATACGACAATGATGGGATCAGGATATAGATCAGACATTGAGATAAGTCCTTGAACACTGAGCACGACATAGAGATGACCCAAGGAAACTTTTAAATTTATAGATAGAATGACTAGACTTATCGGTCATGTAGGGGACATGATTAGATTCCCCAGGTAGAACTGACAAGAGGAGGAGTAATAAACTCGAAGTAATAGTTGAACTGAAAGTGAACACTGAGACATGGGTATCGAAAAAGATAGAGAGTGCTATGTTCAAATATGACATGGTGCCACTAACTAAAAACCAAGAGAAAACTTCTTCCTTACCTTCCTCGTTAAATTTTAACGAGTTCAGGAAAGTCAACTTGAATCTCTCTTCATTTTTAACAAGCTTGAAAAGAAGAAGAAATAATGCTTGATAGTGTCACTGATTCGTGGATTTAATGAGCCCAAACTAGTACATGCTCAGCTGGTGTTTCACATTTAGAGAGCCTAAAAACTCCAAAGAAGACTCCAAAAGGGTCCTTTTTCGTCCAATTTAGTCTCCTGAGGCCGAAAAAGTATAAAACATACCACAGAAGAACTCTCTTAACTTTCGTAGAAGAAAAGGTGAACCTTTTTTGTACTTAGTCAGTGAGGTTCGAAAAAGGTTAAATTACCACCTACCCAACACTCCTTCGAGAGTAGCATATAGCTTGAGTTTTATGAGTGTGAAGGAAAGCAATATCACTCGAAAATAACCATTTGAGTACGAGAAATGGGGATTACAACAATAAACTTGATGCTTTGTTCTTTAGTGTTTAACAAGCATGACAAAGACATTAAGTACACTTAGAATATTTTTCATGTTTAGGTCCAGAGCACAAAAAAGAGAAGACTAAGCTCATACCGGGATTTATTTTCTGTAAATTTAGTCCCTCAGGTCCAAAAAAGTGATAAACCTATGCCTGAGAATGCCCTTCTCAATTCTGTAGAAAAGAGAGTGATCCTTTCTTGTATTATTCCGCATGGTCCGAGAAAGAGACAACCTACCACCAATGTTGATGCCCATTCACATATTCTTAATGATCTTGAATGAACAAGTTAAATCGGCAGTCAAGTCTATTTTAAAGAGTCAGACCTGGGCATAAAGAAACTCCATAAGGGTGGGGAGTCCTATAAAGGGATAGCTTGTAAAAAGAGACCAAAATGAGGCTCCATTTGGTGTGAAAATTAGCTAAAAGGATTCTCTTATACCTAAGACAGCTGCAGCATGAGTATCGACAGACAACATAGGTTCTAAATGAGGATACTCATGAGAGGAAGGACCTATCCATGGAATAACGATGGTAAAGACAAGGATCTAATGGTTTTAAAATACCATAGTCTGTGGTTAAAATCTTAATTTCTAAGCTTAAAATCGAATCAGTATAGATACAAAAATGCATGTGGAATGACATAAAACCATCCTATATGAGCAAAAAACACTTTAGGACAATGAAAAACTTGTTACAAGGAAAAAAGAGATGGGATTAGTTTGATAAAATATGAACTATAGGCAAAAAACCCACTTAAGAAATATAATTTCTATAAATAGTTCAAAAAACTAAATAAAACTCACCATTTTGAATTTTATCCATAAGAAGCAAGTTTTTACCTCTACCTTCATTCGATCGGTGTGGACAGTCCGATGGACGAAATCCAATTCTGCAAGTGTCGGGTAAGACTACACCCCAAGCTCTTCAATTTGATCCTAGAAAATTTCAAAATTGAGTCTAAAATTTATATTTTTTGAGCACCCTAAATCAAGGCACGCTGTGTACGCAGGTTCGCTATATTGAAACCCGCGTACATGCTTTCTATACATGAGTTTCCCTAAAGGACGGTCATGTACAGTACACGACATGTCTAACTAGACAGTCGTGTATGCTGCGTGAAGGGGAAAAAGATATATAGAGTCAAAATTTTGAATTTTTATATGACACTAAAGGTTCACAATGATTGTTTTGCTAGGTGTGAATATGGTGCTTGAATGGAGGGAGCATGAGCATGAGGATATGGATCAAGAAGCACTCCAAGATGCCCCCACTGTGAATGTTTTACGTTCAAGTGGGTTGTTGAAATTCTTTTGCACATCACCTATGCGGGCCAATGTCCACCTGCTAGAGTTCATGATAAACTACTGAGACCATGATTTGGGCATGTTTGACCTTCAAGGTGAATCCTTGGAAATTACTTCAGAGGATATTTACTTCATCATCGGTCTATCACGATGGGGAGATCCAATCAACTTCGAGGGCACCAGTAGAGGCGGTGATCCTCTAAGTGTCCAAAATTACATTGATATATATTGTGCACCAGGTACCCAAAAGAGATGGAGTTGCATCCCTATTACACATATACATGATCTTCCTTTACAGGTACTGACAAGTACCATAGTAAGGCTTGTGGGATCATCTTCTATTCATCTCACTACATGGGACCAAATGAGGTTGGAAGTGGACTACATGTAGGGGGCTTTATATGATTGGTGTTTAGGAGTTGTCCTGATTTTGAGAAAGCAACTTTCTGACTGCAAGAGAGGAAGGAGGAAGAACTTTGGGTATTCAAGCATACTAGTTGCCTTCTTCTTCTTCAAGATTTCTAGTATTGAGTCCTATAATACCCCTACCGGTCCAATCTCCTCGTCAACCTAGGCTGAGGAGGTGGGGAGATATCTTCCTCCACTAGGGAAGAGGTGGCTCTGTGCAGAGTGTATATGATGATGACTTATAATTTTGGTGGGAGTGGTAGTTACCAGCACTAGAGAAGTTTCCATATGCTGGGATGGATTTCCGTGGTGACCCAGACCTTGTCCTCCCTCCAGGAGGAGCATGGGGAGAGCTAGGTAATTTTTAATTTTCATTTTTTTAAAATTTTTATGAATTTTTAAAATATAGGGATATATACATATGTATAAGAGTTATAATCCTATAAACATATCAAAATGAAAATATTGGACCGGTCTGCCCTAAGGGGCATCCACATATGTTTGTGTGTCTTGTCTTGGGCGAATACCAGGGGCTTAATAGGGTTCTATATGGGAAGCTGGCCAGACTTACCTAGAGAGTACCCACTTTATGGATAGAGCACATCTGAACCATCATGCAAGAGTTTGTGGTTGAAGTTCCACCTGTCTGGATACGCCTTTTGAGGCGAGTGGCCAGATTAGTTTTAGTATACATAGATGTTGTTGAGGTTTCCGAATCAGAGGAGGCTGAAGAAGCCAGAGTACAGGGAGACCAGGGGGACCAGGGTGGTCCAAGTGACCAAGGTTGTCCATCTTAGATCTAGTGCATTTGATGGACTGCGATCCATATTTTGTATATTATACAGTTATGACTAGATCTGAGGATCAAAGACTCAACCTTTTTATAGATAGATATTCACACACACACACACACACACACACACACACACACACACACACACACACATATATATTGTGTCGGTTTATTTACAAATGTTTTTTATGTGTATGCTGTATATTTTATGAAATATGGGTTAGATTCCAATCCAAAATGTAATTAGCCTATGCAATAGTTAATGAATTTTGATTTCTTGGAATGTGATTGAATGTAATGAACTCAAAATTTCATTCCAATAACCTAACTTGCATAAATTGACGTAATAGAATAGGGTTCTACACCTGATAAGCGTGATTGAGCTAGTAAACCACGAGTTGAGTGTCCAGTCGGACTTCCAACTGGGTGATACCACGTGAAAAAGCATCCCATAGAAGCTCAATTACAACCCTATACTTAGCAACATTATTAGAAGCAGGACCTAAGCAAGTGCCTCCTGAGGAAACCAACTATCCCGAGGGAGAGTAAATGACCCATGCCGCTGAAGCAAGATTACAAGTGTGGTGAATGATGCCATCAATGAAACCTACATACCTCTTGGAAGACATCTGAAACAACCAGCAGATGGTATAGGAAACACAAACCGACAAACTAGTGTACATAAAAATACATACAATAAAATACAAGAAAAAGTGCTAGGCCTAAGCATAGTACTTCTTCAAGTAGAGCCCATTTCTAGGTTCAGGTAGCTTATTCCCATCAAAATCAATTAACTCATATGCACCCTTCTTTAATCCTTTCGACAGGACATAAGGTCCTAACCACATGGCCTTGAACTTTCCTGCCCCCGGGGTTCTTTGTCTTGGTCCCAAAGCAAAAAAAGTTCCCCCTTAGAGAAAATATGAGGTTTAACTGACTTATCATATTGGCTTTTGACCCTATTCTTGTGAGATTGATTAGCTATTAGCACATCCCTACACTTTTCATCAAGGTGTTCTAAGTGTACTAGACGTTCTTCAAGCTCTGTTGTATTGGGTAACACATGAATAGCTATTTTCAAGGATGGGATTTCACATTCAACCTAGGTAACAACTTCCACTCCATGAATGAGTTGGAAGGGAGAGAAACTTGTAGCAGTTTTTACATTAGTTTGGTATGCCCAAAGAGCAGGGTATAGCATGATATTCCAGTTAGAACGGGCTGCATCAATTGTATGTTTGCAGATAGTATTCAAAGTCTTGTTAACAGCCTCAACCTGACCATTTTCCTGAGGATAATACGGAGATTAATGCTCTTGTCTGAATCCAAGCATAGTGGTCGGTTCCATCATCATACTATTTTGAAAATGACTTCCATGGTCAGTGATAGTCACCTTGGGTATACCAAACCATGCTATAATTTGATTGAATACAAAGAAAGCTGTTGTTTCCTTGTTGGCCTTGAAAGTGGGCATTGCCTCTGCCAATTTCTTAAAATAGTCCACATCGACAATGATATATTTGTGCCCCCCATCCAAGGCTAGGTTTCATATCACATAATCAATCCCACACTTCATGAAGGGGCCCACTGAGACAACGGGAAACAATGGAGGAGGATGTGACCAAATTTTTCTGGTGTAAAGTTGACATGGATGACAACGCTTCACCAGTTCCACACAATCTTTGAAGAGTGTGGGCCAAAAATAAATGGCACGTAGTATCTTCTGGGCCGTTGCTAACCCAGATAAATTACCCCCACACGCTCCACTATGAGAATCATTTAGGATAATATCTGCTTCCTCATGGGTAAGAGATCAACGCAAAATGGAATCTACCCCTCTTCGATATAAAGTATCTCCTATGATGAGGTAGTTCTTAGCATGAAGGCGTAATTTACATCGTTCTTCCCATGAGAAAGCTGCAGGATACTTCAAATTCTAGAGATAGATAAGTATATATTGATACCAGGGGTCAGAGGTGGCTATCAAGAAGATATGCTCATCTGGGAATGAGTCATCCTCAATGACTACATGTTCTTCTGTTGGAAATTTTTCTATAAGCTCAGCAAAAAATAAGCACTTTTTAGACTTAGTGGACTGGAATTCCAAGTCAAAATCTTGGAGAATGACTATCCATTTGTTGAATTTGCCCCTAACAATCCATCAAGACAAAACATATTGAAAGGGATTCACATCTACCACTACTGTTGTGGTCCTCAGTAAAATGTACTAACGTAACCTCTGGACAGCATAGACAGCTGCTAAGGCCAATTTCTCGACATGGGAGTACCTGATTTCAGGTATGGCTAAAGCACGGCTAAGATAGTAAATGACATGCTCCTGGATCTTATCATTTTATTGGACCAGGACTACCCCAATGGTCGATTCGGACGCTGCCAGATACAATATAAAATCCCTAGAGTAATCTGGCGAACGCAGTAAAGGTGCTGACAACAAAGCTTTTTTCAATGCCTTGAAAGCGAGTTGTGTAGTTTCATCCCATACAAATGGGGTGTGCTATTTTAACAAGCACATGAAACCCTTGGTAATATTGGCATAGTTAATAATGAAATGTCGAAGAAAAATAGACTTTCCCTACAGGCTTTGAAGTTGCCTGATAGAACGAGGAGGAGGCATATTTACAATGGCCTCTACTTTTAATGGATCCACCTGGATGGATCTATTAGAGACAATGAATCCGAGCAGTCTCCTTGACTCGACACAAAACATGCACTTGTGGGGATTCAAGCAGATCTTATAGTACCTACATCACTCAAATATCAACCGTAAGTGATCTGGATGGTCAATCCTCTTACAAGAATGTGCAGGAATATCATCAAGGTAAGGTTCGATAATGGCTTTGATATCATGGAAGGAAAAGTTCATTTCCCATTGAAAGGTTGCCCCAACATTTTTCAATCCGAAGGGCATTTTTTTGTATGCGAAGGTACCCCAAGGACAAATGAAAGTAGTTTTATGTTGGTCTTCTAGTTTTATTTGCATTTGATTTTATCCAGAGAAACCATCAATAAACAAGAACACTTCACTTCCTGTGTAAGTATCTATAATCTGGTCTATAAATTGTATTAATTCTTGCACATGATCTAGGAACTAGGAATCAAAATCATCAAAGAATAATTAACAAATACTGATGAATTGGAAATAATTGGGACCAGAATGGTTTCCTATCTGTATATTTAATAAACAACAAAGGGTTACAATTCCAATGTTGAGCAATGGCTTAACTCCATGAAGAATTCGAATACCTAAGGAGACAATTCGAATTCAGTGAGTGAGTCTAGCTTAACTGACTCTTAGCCATTCAATCACACTCAGTTAACCACTTGACCAAAACCCTAATTGACTCACCAAACCCTAACTAAATTCAAAGTGAAATAAATGACTGAATCTCAACTGAAGGAGATCAAACCCATGTCATAGCAATCCAATCATCAAGTGCTAGTGCTCCATGACTCCAATGAACCCCGATGAGGTTAACTGAAGCTGAACTGACCATCAGAAGTTGGTGGAGACACCTTGTTGACTCCAGATAATTAAATAATAATAAATAATCATAAAATAATATATTTAATGACTGGAGTCACCTTAACTGACTGGTTGAACTGATTGTAACCACCAGTTAGTAATTAGGTGCATTAATGTCACACAGATCACCCCTGAAGTGCTCCAGTTAGCCTCCTTGACTGTAGGAGAAGGCTAAGTTATCCTCCTTGACTGTATGTAGGCATGTGTGTGACTGGATTATGGAAATTAATGCTCCACTGATGTCAATTAAACTTAGGATAGTGGTTTAACTAGGCCAATTTGACCAAAAGAGTGTGTATGATGGTAAATGTCTCCAACACCCCCCTTAAGCTATACTAAGGAAGAGTTAGAAAACATAGATGCATAAAATGATAGGGCCCTAGAAACAAAGGCCATAGTTCAACCTGTACAATAAAGTAACTGCTTAATATAACCAAGGAAACGGGGAAAACCTCATGGGAAAAATATCCCCCCTCAAACTAAGCAGTAAATCAAGAATTTGGTTCTTCTATATAGCAACATCCTGAGACTATGCATGTGAACCTATGAATCCAAACTAAATGAATATGTCTAGAGGAATCTTCCACTTTGGAAGAAGAACATTGCACTCAACTAAATCAGAAATATAAACAGCTGCACGGTGAAAACTGGACCCATGTAGAGTAGCTGAAATCATCTGAAGAGAGAGCAAAGGTTCTTGAGGATTCGAACCATGTGTGGAACACTCAAGAAACTGATATGTTGCAGCCTTTAACAGAAAATAATGAGTGTTAAAATCAGCCCCAAGTTTTAGGAGCAAGTGTCCAAGCGGATGCAGAATGTCTTCCTCTTTACTAGTTCTGTGAGGAGATGAGCTTGTCACCAAAGGTAGAGAATCCCTGGGACTCTAGAGAGTGAATTCTTGAGATCCATAATCTGATATAGATTCTGAAATATCTAATGAATCACAAAATAAAATATCATCAACCTCATCAGAGGAAACTAACACCAAATCCCCATAAGCAAATTTGAAGAAGAATTGCGGTACTTGATTTTTCACACGGGAATTGGTGAGAGCAGCTACAAGCATGGCTGAAAGATCTTGGATTTTAAAATATGAACCAAATAATATCATATCATAATGTAAATCAGATCTAAATAAGTTCACAACAGATCCAAAACTATGAAATGAAATCAAATCCCCAGCAGCAGTTTTGTAGGAGACTTGCGGTACTTGTTTCTTCACATCGTTGATAAGAACATCTACAAGCAGTACTGAAGGTTTATGAACATGAAATTTTGAACCAAGAAATATCAGATCAGATACAAATAATATCATTTAAGATCCAATAAGTTTCATATCAGATCCAAAATTATGGTCAACTGAGACGGTAGATGCACAGTTTTCTTCTTCTTCAAAATTCTGAATTTTGGTGCATGCAATCCTGCAGGAATTTGCTGGAAGATCTAGATCATGGGGAGTGAATGGATCACTCTGGTAATATGATATTTCTTCCAAAATATCCAAAGTATCACATATTTTCACACTAGCAGCAACATTAGAGGAAGAAAAATCAAATTTCTCTTCACTTTCGGAAGCAATTACTGGTAAATTTTGCACAGAATTCAAAGGAAAATCACCAGTGAATGTTTGCATGGAAGTGCAGTAGTGTTTTTATTCAATATCAAAGATTTGAATGTCTTCTTCTGTTTCAGAAATATGAGAATATGAGATATCAGATATCTCATGAACTTCTGGAGCATCAGGAGAAGGAGTCACTTCATGGAGACTTTCTTCAATTCGAATTGAATGTGTAAAAGATTCTGCTTCATCTTCATCTTGAACAAATTCATTAGAGAGAGTAGAGGCTGAGAGTTTTGAGTGAATAAATCTTGTGGTACTGGCTCTGATTTACAAAGTACTATTATGATCGTCATTGTGCTTGCCAAAGGTTCTCTCCAATATTGTCCAGACTTCCTTTGGGTATTCAGCAGAATCAATAAGGTAGTACAAGTTATCAGAAAGGGTCAGACATATTGCTCCATAAGCTCTATCACCATAATTTAGCCAGTAATTCTCATTCTCATTAGACTCTTTTCCAAGTCCAATAGACACCTCATAGAGACCTCTTCTCTTCAGAGATGCAATCATCTTCAACTTCCATTCTGAAAAGCTTGTGATGGGGTGAGAAGAGGGATTGATGAGTCCATTTGAAGTTGTACCTGTTAATACCTGCAAATCAAAACAAAAGGGGCACCATAATTTCGGACAGCCTGCACATTCTAGGCTTTCATCACACCCAACATAGTCAATCAAGCAAGCTTGATCAACAAGTTCTTTACTTGGGATATTGAGTGGTAAGCCTTGGTTTTTGGTGCAGTGCTGGATTTTTGAGCTATTGCTCACTTTTCATGGAGAAATCTGTCAAAAATCTTGTTTTTGAGAGATTTATATTTTTCTTGCCATATGCTCTGATACCATATTAATTCTTGCACATGATCTAGGAACTAGGAATCAAAATCATCAAACAATCATTAACAAATACTCATGAATTGGAAATAATCAGAACCAGAATGGTTTCCTCTCTGTATATTTAATAAACAAAAAAGGGTTACAACTCCAATGCTGAGCAATGGCTTAACTCCATGAAGAATTCGAATCCCTAAGGAGACAATTCGAATTCAGTGAGTGAGACTAGCTTAAATGACTCTTAGCCATTCAATCACACTTAATTAACCACTTGAACAAAACCCTAATTGACTCACCAAACCCTAACTGAAGTCGGAGTGCAATAAATGACTGAATCTCAACTGAAGGAGATCAAACACATGTCATAGCAATCCAATCATCAAGTGCTAGTGCTCCATGACTCCAATGAACCCCGATGAGGTTAACTGAAGCTGAACTGACCATCAAAAGTTGGTGGAGGCACCTTGTTGACTCCAGATCATTAAATAATAATAAATAATCATTAAATAATCATTAAATAATATATTTAATGACTGGAGGCACCTTAGCTAACTGTAACTGACTGGTTGAACTGATTGTAACCACCAGTTAGCAATTAGGTGCATTAATGTCACACAGATCACCCATGGAGTGCTCCAGTTAGCCTTTTTGACTGTAGGAGAAGTCTAAGTTAGCCTCCTTGACTGTAGGTAGGCATGGGTGTGACTGGATGATGGAAATTAATGCTCCACTGATGTCAATTAAACTTAGGATAGTGGTTTAAGTAGGCCAATTTGACCAAAAGAGTGTGTATGATGGTAAATGTCTCCAACAAATTGCATGGGATAGTTGTCCTTAGGACAGGATTTATTCAAATCTCTGAAGTTAGTGCAGATGCATATGGGCCCTTGCTTCTTATCAATAGGAACAGGGTTGGACAACCATTCTGTCAGAGCTATGGGATAAAAGAAACCATCCTTCAATAGTTTTTCAACTTCAACCTTCACAGCCACAACTTTATGCGGGTTAACAGGTCTTAACTTTTTCTGAACAGGTTTAGCCTTAGGGTATGTTCGAATCTCATGTTCAACTATCGATGGATCAATTCCTAGCATCTCCTCATATGACCAGGAAAAGATGTCGTGGAGTTCCTTGAACAGGGCTGTATAGATTGCAATCTCCTTAGGAGAGAAGTTTGCACCTATATGTATATTTTCCACGACATCTGGGTTCATAGAGATGTTAATAGGGATGGTAATGGAAATATTTTCCATATTCCCCTCAACAAACACTCCTTCCCTGGGTAAGGGATTCATGGGTGTATCAACATCATCTGACAGTCTCATATGAAACTCTTAATTTTCTATCCTGCTTAGCTTTGGAAGAAAATAGGATCGATGGTGAAGATATTGAAAGATCTTACCATGTCCACACATGGCTTCTAGAATGGCTTCATCAAAAGGTAAAAGCATATCTAAATAGTCCATAGAGTGTAAAGAGTTTTTCGCCCAAGCCAGAAAATAGACTTCTTCCAGGTCCTCTGAGACTATGAGAGGGTTTGGAATGGGATCAATAGTGGTTTGAGTGATATCTTGGTAAGCCACTTCCACTGCTGATAAAGGCACTTCTAGTTAATGGGGGGGAAGGAAGAACCCAAGGATTAGTCCTATCAACAACCGTGGCTATGGACTTCCCCACACTAGTAGAACCAATATAGTTAGTTGGGGCTGGAAGATCAAATGTGCCTATAAGTGATGCATACATTTGAGCCCCCAAGCTCTGTGCAGTAGGTTTGACCTGATCAACCAATGGCATAGTGGACTCATTAGACTCCATGCAGCCTTTTTGAGTAAAATCAATCTGGTCAACAATAACCAACTTTCCTTCATGTGGAAAAACTACCACCCGAAAGATGACCGACGCAATAGCAGACATGGCATAAGTCCAGCTTCTTCCCAAAAGCAAATTATAGTTCAAAGGTGCATGAATCACTTCCACCTCAATAGACACTTCTTTCCTTACCAGCTTAATTTCAAAAGACAGTAGGATACCATGTGGATGAAATGACCTTCCATCGAAAGGAGTAAGCAGAGTGTTTGAAGGGACCAGCTTTGGGGATCCGAGAGATTTCCAACATGACAAGGACATAACGCATGTAGAAGCACCCTCATCAACAACTACCCTTCCAATGGTATTTCCACCATGGATGACATCTAATGATAAGGCTACATGGTACGGTAGGCGAATTTTAACATCAGACAAGTAAAATTTCTCCATGATACTTGATGAGTCCATGCTTCCTAAGGCTGCTAAGAGGGCATCCTGTTGGGAAAGATAGCTCTGTAACACCTCTAAACCTGACATTGCACAAGGGGTTCGGGATAAGTCTTCAACCATGTAGTAGTTTGAAGCAACCCTAGAATTAGGGTTGTGCAAGGTCTTCTTAAAGACACCTTTTAGTATCTTAGGCATAGTTTCAATAGGCTTCTTGATTCTGAGAGGGTTAGAAGTTTCACCTATAGAGTTACCATTCTCAAAAGTCTATTTTTCATAGTTTTTATTCCTAGTCTATAGCAAAGTCGAAGATCGAACCATGTTGATATAGTTGGGGTCAGGGGCACCTGAAGTGCCCCCTGCTACATTAGAATTTGAAGAAAATTTTTTTCCTTGGGGAAAAGGATCCTTCAGGGCAGCCGGTTGTTCAGCTTTTAGCAGCTTCTGGGCTTGTTCCATAAGGGGACAAAGGTGAGTGAGATGATCCTTGTGGCACAACTTACACGGGAACTTCACCTTTTTCTTTTCTTTCTTTCCCATATCAGCATTGTTCATGGGTTTCTTCTTGTTTTTATTTCCCTCCCCTCTCTTTCCTCTCTTCTTCTTCCCCTCAGGCTCCTTATTTCCCTTTTGAGAGTTTTGTCCAAAAAAAATTGCACTTTGCGGGGAGGGGGCAACCTTTGTTGCCTCTGCCGTAGAATGCTTGATAGACAACTGATGAAGTTGTTTGGCTAAAGACTCTATAGTGGGAGATTTTATGAACCCAGCCACACCATCAGCATGGGGTCCATCCTTAGGTTTCTCTGCATTATCGATATGCCTCAATGCCTCAAGGATAATCTCATACAAGATCCCAGATTGTGAATAAATCAAATCCAATTGTTGGGCCCTAAGAATGGCTTCTTCTTTGTTTGTCACTCCTGAAGTGGATACGTCCTTAGATATGTAAGGCAACAGGGATTTAAGGAACCACTCTAGTAAGAACTCAGGAGGAATAATGGATTTTTTAAGGATTTTTTTCCTCCTCCACTCTTGGATATGATCCAAGATGTGGGTAGCCTTGTTCTGCCTAAAGGTAGATAACAAGTCCGTTGCGAAATTATATCGGACCGGAAGCTGAAAGTGGCTAAGGAATGCACTAACCAAGTCCCAAAAAATACTGAACGCAGCAGAAGGCAACTCAATGTGCCATTTTGCTGCAGTATTTTCTATTCGTTAAGGTTCTTTGGGATAGCCTCAACCTAACTGAATCTTCATTCAGCGAATTGGAAGAACACCATAAATGAAAAGTGCTGGCATGAGCCCCAAGATCTTCACCAACTTAACCCTCGAATTTAGGGATGTCTGATGGCAATTTGGTGGGGACAAGTGGCCACGAGGGGTCATGCCTCACTAGGTCGTTCATCAATTTTGACAAATCTGGCAAGTTTAATGTTTCCAGGAAAGGAAGCTTGGGTCACACCGGGGCACTGAAAGTGCCAGTCTGGGGATTAGAGGGACTTGCCCCCGAATACCCATATGTAAAGGTGGGGTTGCCCCCTGATACCGGTTGCAAGGTGGATGGATTACTTTGAAATGGATTCCATCTATAAGCCATAGGATTGTGAGTATGAGGTGCAATATACGAGGTTCAGGCCATCCCAGTTGAAACTGGGGTTTGAAAAAAGGGAGCAGGTATCCCTCTACTGAACAACGAAAAGGGAGAGCTCATGAATGGGGCTGAGACCGAAGTTTGGAAACCTTTCCCGTAAGAGGTAGTGTTTCCAAATTGTACTCCTACATAAGAAGGTGATCGGCCTACGTATGGAGTGGATGGGTTAATATGCCCTCCATTCCAAGGAAATCCTTAGATAAAATCCGAGGATCCTACCGGACCAATCTGGGCAGTGTGTGAAAAGGAGGAAGGAACAGTAGGTATACTGGGAATCCCAGTAACCATATCACCAGAAGCACCTTATAGGCTTGTGGGAACCGACGGTTGAACCACCTAGCTCACTGGAGTCAATGGTGTAGTATGTATGCTAGATCTAGGGGCACTTACCGGGGGAGGTAGTACCCCTTCAGCCGAAAAGGCTGAGGTGAAAGCAAAAGAACTTTCTCCTGTAGTAGACATTACCCTACCCATAGGGACACCTAAAATAGGTGAATCAAAAGGCCTAACCTAGACGATGATAGGATCATTTAAGTTAGTCAAGGGTGTGTTAAAATTTCTTGCAAACTTGTGAGCCTGCAAGTCTTCTATCTCAACTATATTAAAATCAAAACGGTTATCTCTAAGTGTTGGTTCACCTGGATCTTCACTTACTCCTATCGGTTCAAATGAACCATCTGTGTCTAATCTCACCTTTGAGGTGGAGGTGGAGGCTCCAATGTGATGAGAGGAGGAAGGTTTTGCAACCTTCGTGACCTTCTAATAGGTTGGTACTCCATGATTGTAAATTTGACAATTCAAACCCTAAGTTCAGCTAAACACAGACAAACCACAATGCAATCACTATGAAAAAATCCTAAAGTCTCAGCAATCAACAAGGGTAAAAGATATGCTTTCTCGAAGAAAGATGAAAAATAGTTACTTGGTGTCCTTGAAGAGGTTCTTAGGCACAAGCGGAGGAATCACCCATCGCCCTCCTACACTTTCAACAAGGGTTACCTTCCAAGCCCATCCAAGGTGAACCATAAATAGCCTTATAGTTTACCTACATATGAACCCTAGATGTCAAGAGACTAAAGGCTACCTTAGCTATACCAATAGTATGGGGGGACGGTCGCAAGCCTGACTCGTACGCATGGGTAGGGTAGCCGAGCCCGAAACTCTGTCCATGACAGAATCCCCAGATGCATAAAAGTCCCGATTTATCTTTTGAGAAGGAATCAAAGGGTTATATCCTCAATCCAATTCCTCCATGTGGCCTCGTGCTTGACTCCTATTTGGGAGGAGCTTCCCAGAAACTATCGATAAAGATAAGGATTTACCTATCGAATGGTCCACTATGTCTGAATTTTAAAAATTATGGGAAGTTTACACTTCCTATCCCACAAGTCTATCCTAAGCTAGTAGGTGAATGGCCCTAAAAAATAAAAGGTTACTAATAAATTTTAATTATTACATTCATTTTAAGGGCAATTTCTTACTCAGAAGGAAGTGGAGTGAAGGACTATGATGTTTTTGACTCGATAAGAAATATAAAAAGAAAAGGTGTATGTTTTCAAAACAAATTATCACTACTAAAACAAACTTCTTTTTTCTTTTTGTAAATATAAATTGATGAAAAGCAATGATAAAGAGAACACTAAGACTATATTTTTGTAGTTTTTGAGATTATATTTTAAAAACTGAAAATAAAACTACTCTATGCAAAATCAAATGCAAAATCTTTCAAGATGTTTTCTTTTCACTTTTTTTAAAATGCTCAAAGACTACTATGCACCTAGATGCACAAAAAACATGAGTATGCTTGAATTAAACAAACTGTATAAAGTAATAAAAATGAACTAAACAAATTAAAAAGACCAAGAATCAACCACCTAAGGAAGACTTGGAACCCTAGTTTGGGCGGATACAATGAAAGGAAATCACTAAAAACACACAAAGGCAAGTGGCACACCAATCACTATCTGAAAATAGACTGGGATAAACAGCGTCTGGAACCCTAACCATTGATTCAGAAAACCAACACTTAAACCTATAATCCAAATAGGAAAATCCACTTCAAGTTGCAAACAGAAAGACAATCCAAAAAAAAAAACTCAAGGGCTTTACAAGAAACCACAAGGTGTGGCCAACAAGGTCATCAAACGCATAGTATAGTGCTTAAAAGGAAGACCAACTCGCAAACAGAGCTTATAGAGGGATAGGGACAATCAAAACCTAACCCAAAAAATCCAATACTAAGGCTTGTACGTGACTGTATATAAGGGCAACCCGCGTACTATACGTGACTGTCCTAGAGAGCAACCTGCGTATGCATGCCTCTGTACGTGACTGTATGTAAGAGAAACCCACGTACAGGTCCAAAATTTTCTAATAAAGAGAAAAATTTTCAAGGTCTTCAAACACTATCCTAAGCATGAAACAATATAGTATACCACACACAAACTTAAGGCAAAGACTGGGAAACGGTAAATAGAAATAACCCACAACAGTCTGGGCTCCCCATCCTAGTTGCTAGTTCTATCGTTCAAGAATAAACACCCTTATAACTGAGGGTCTGGGGTTTCCAACATACTCTTAAAACTTGCAGACAATTAGCTTTAAAGTACAGAAAGGAAATAGGAAGATATGAAGGACTCACCCGATTAACGACGGTTGATCCAAGCTTTGTCTTCTTCCACTCTGCTCCTTTCCAAAGCTTTTAGTGATGCACCTCCTTCACCTACAATAAGAAAATCCTCCAATTACAATCTTATACATGTATATCTGACAAGTTGGATAAACTATATATAGAGTGCTTAATCATAAATATTCATCAAACGATGATACATGAAAGAGACTCAGCACAAAGTTGTAAGAATGATTCTCTTTATTAATAATAGTGAATGAGATAAGTGCACAACCCAATTCCTGAAACAAGGACTCCTCTACAACCAAAGGATTCTAAGTTCTGCTGCTCCAAATAATTGTGAAGATATACCACCAACATAACTTTGATCTCCAAGTATGATTGCTTAATGCCCTCCCCAAGGTCTCTATTTATACATACGGAAATAGAGAAGTTTTGAAGGTTGAGGAGGTTGAGACAGTTAAGATGGTTAATGATTAGGGATTAAAAAATCTCCATTAATCATGTTTTATTATTTTTAATGTCGAATGAATGTGTACACGAGTATTGATACTGGCAACCTTTGTATGACACACGAGTTTCTATCAGGGAAACATGCGTACAGATTTGTATGCGGGTTGCAATGAGAATACTTGCATACAGTACACGATATGATTTGGAGATAGTCGTGTACGTACGCAAGTTGCTATCGGAAGAGTCACGTACAACAATCAACATATAAAAAGGTAAAATAGCAAGATGGGTGGATAGTGAATGCATCTTATGACATGCCCATCTATAGTGTTTAGGTGACCTTCAATCCATAAATGTCCTTTTGTGTGCCAACAGATGAAGTGTCAGCATTCGAACGAAGAAGTGCCATTTCGGTTGATAACAATTTGACTAGTTCCCCTGTGTGCTTTTTTATTTTTCTACTGTGGTAGAGATAATTCAAAACATCATTACTCGCAAAGGCCTAAGAGAATTTTCCATCCAGTCCCATGACCAAAACAACAAGAAAATGAACACAATAAAAAATAGTATTATCCAGAATTTCAAGCAACTGCCATGAATGCACCACATGAAACTTGAATCCATGCCCTTTTAGGTTTCAGGGATTGGCCAAAATAGACAAGAAATAAATTAGGATTGAATTCTCAACCTTGTAAAATGATACATAACATAACCATGACATTAACCATTAACCATGATACATAACCATGACATTAACCATGCTACGTAACCATAACCATGCTCAAAATTTATGTTTGCCGCCAATTTCAAAACAATTTCCACTACATGAAATTATAGATAGAACTCTTACCTCACAAATTTTGCAATTTTCCATGAAAAATATATCAGAAATATATCTTTGCTTTGGCTTGGGACAGTGCAAGTCTTGGATTATTAGTGATTAGTTCACCAACCAAAATAATAATTTCCAATTTTCATATAGTAAACAATAAAATATTTAACAAGATAAATCATTAAACAAAGTGTTGGATTAACATTTATTTTTTCACTAACCCCAAAAAAATTACAAATTTTCATCTCTTTCAACTTAACGCTCTGTTGTTGACTGTGTTAGTTTTAACGCTCTGCTGGTCACTGTGTTAAGGTTTCTCATTGAGATGCCATACCATATTTCATGTACAAGAATGAATAAATAAAGTGCAGGAGATATACAACATTAAGGAATCACAACTATTAATTGAATCCACCTTATACTCAGATAATTCTGAGTTTGATCTTGTCACTGAAGGGACAAGTCAATCCCAGTAAACCATATGCATACCTTGAGAGAGGGTTAAAGTAGACCGAAACTGAACTTAGACTCTTAGTAAACAGAAAATAGGTTTCAATCAAAAGCACAGGCTTGAGTAATTTAGTCATGTCTAAAATAGTCATGCTAAGGACACACAATCACTTAGCATAAGAGACACTCAGTCATACTGATACACTCTGACAGTCATGTTGAGTAACTCACAATCCACACTTGAAGAGAAAACTCACAAACACTCCAGAGATAGAACCCAACACACAAGAAAAACCCATAATAAATAATGATGGGAAAATCATGAGGTAAGCAACTTAGAAAAATGCGAAGACTCACACTGAGAAAAATCGTGAGGTAAGCGGCTGAGAAAGATGCAGAGACTCACTTTACAATATGATATGTTAATAAAGAAAATGCAGAGATCAAGCTCAGCCCATGAAGAAATAATAAATCACAGAGGTAAAACTCAGAGCGTGAATCAACAATTCACAGAGGTAAAAATCAGCCCCTAAAATAAACAAGACATAGAGGTAAAATTGTGGAGTGAAATTGTAAAGGAAAACCCTAGAGACAAACCCACAATAAAGAGGAGAAAATCAAATCGCATAGGAGATAACTCCTGATGAAGAAACCGACGATAGCAGACATCCCAGTGAGATAATAGGATGAGAACACAGTGAGATAACCCTAGGACCAAGTAAGAATAGGACCATGACTCAACAACCACAAGAGAAAAGTGAACCATAAAGGTGGACAAACATTCAATTAGGACCAACAAGACCAAATAATTTTCTCTCTCTCAAAGTAAATAGTTTTATATATACTTTTGTTGTCACTGTATAAGGGGAACATCCAAATGGATGGTACACTCCTTTTGTCCTCTACCAACTTTTACAAGATAGATCATCCATACATGTCTACGGAGGAAACATCAAGAGCTGAGTTCAGTATATCCAAGGAAGTGCTCAATGAAGTGTCCTAATATCAATACCATCAAAGGAGAAACAGTGTCATCCTCAAGACATCCAATATGATGCTAAAATACTCAATCATCCATACTCAAATATAAGTAAACCAAAAGGTTGAAGAGTAGGAGGTACAATTTATGGTCTAGAAGAGCTTTAGCTTGTCTTCCCCAATAGCTATTTCCTCATAATTTTCAGTGAAGGAAAGTAGGCCCACAACCATGGGGAGCACTTCCTTGGATATATTGGCCTCCCTCTTATTGTGTTCTCTAAAGACGTGATGAAAGTCTAAAGTGTGAAAGAAGGCCTTCAACTCCATAATGGTGTCACACTAACCATCTAGATTGATGGAAGAGTGAGTTGCCATATCATCTAAGCCCAAAAACTATGCTAATAGCCAACTATAATAAAAGAGTGCATACCAGCTCAAAGTGTCCACACATGTGGGCTCAAAACATAATGCAATGCTAGCACCTGAGTGAAGAAGACTACGAGTGAAACCCCCATAAGAAAGCAACACTGGGAATAGGTCAAATCACCAACAAACTACATGAATATGTGTTCCCAAGCTGCCAAGTGTGAAGGACAAGAAAACAATTAACTGCTAACTACTGAATACAATGAAAAGTGCATACAATGAATGTGGAGCACTATTGATTTGCATTTATAGCAGATCAATCTAAACCTTCGAACCAGAACACCAATGGATCCTAGTTTTTTGTGGGATGAAAAGTCAAATTGAAATTCAATATATGTGTATATATATATAAATTTGGGGACAAAATATACAAAAAATAATTAAATATTAACAAAAAGAAATATCCATACCTGCGTCACTAAAGGAAATTGTGAAACTAGAATTTCCTCAACATTTATATTTGTGCCACTAGCCTTTGTTTCTTTTTGGGTCAAACAAATTTGTATCATCAACATCGTCATCATTCATGAATTCGGTATACTACATAAATTTCATATCTTAAAAACATTAGATTTCATATATTAAATTTCATATATTATAGCATACTTACATATCATGCCCCTGTTTTCATTTTGTCGAGCAACAACTTTCTTGTAATTTTATCTACAGTATGGTGCATATTTCTCAAGCTCTAATCGACTCATAATTTTCAAGAAATCATTAGAATAATCATCAAATGGGCCTACATCCATACTGGATGCAGATGAAATACTATGTAGGCTGATTGCCACCCCTGCGAATGTAGCCCGAACATAGTCTTGGATCTCTTCCCTCACCCCTCTTGTTATTTGGGATGTTGTTTCCAACTCGTCTGGTAAAGCTACGACCCTAGGATGAGGTTTTACTAACAAAGGCATCAGATGCCTATAATAAACATCTGATCATGCATTAGGTTGTTCATATATACGACCTTTTCCAACACCATAGAAACTGGATCCCATATCTGTATAGTTGGGGTCCATGTTAAATTGAAACTCTGCAATCAACATCTTGACAAAATATTGACGAACCTCATCATTATTTGGGAACTTCCCATATGCACATAGGAACCTCAAATAAATGTGTGGTGCAATGAAAGGATTATTGAATCTTTTGATCTTTAGATGTTTTTTGTCTTCAGGCCGCAAGTCAAAACATGAGAAGACCATTTCTTTTGTGACAACTTTCTTTACTTCTTCAAACTTGTGGAGACCCATAACTAAAAATCGCCTCCTACGCATCATATCATGAAAATTATGGGTTGATGGTCCAACCCCAAGATATGTCTTGATCAAAAAATTTAGACTATGCAAAACAATCTGGAGACATTGTTGAGTACCAAAAGAGAGATTTGAAGATTCAAGTTCTGCCTTCAATCTAGAGGAATTCTCCTTCATCTCTTCCACAGTAAGCATAGCGATGTTGTCTTCCCAAGGAGTCGCCTTGGGAACATCTCTAGGATGACTGTAAGGAGGATCAAATCTATCATTTTGATCATATTGATGCACCTGATGATGTCTCCTTGTCTCGGGAGGTGGATCAGGATCAGCAGTAGCAAACCCTATAAGAAGATGCACGTGCAAGTACTAAAATATATATATCTAATTTTTCAATCAATTTATACATGTCCATATAAAATATGTTCATCATAAATACCCGATGCATCATCTTGTGCCCCATAATTATTGTCAGAATGTTTAGAAGCACCTATACAAAACCAAAAAATGGCAATCACATGTAAGTTAACAATAAAAATCATCAAACAAGATTTCTAGTCAGAATGTACATGTGTAAACAATCTCTACCTGGAGATGGCGTATCTGAGGAATAAGACACTAAGTGTGTCCTATGTGTTTGTCCATCGGCCCCTGTAGACCCCTCAGACATACGTTTGTCATGCTCAGAGCCACCACCTATGCATGTAACAAGATCTTAGAAAGACCAGCTAAAATAATATTTATGTTCATATAGACTTGAGTATAAATTAAATAACAACTGAATTTACCTGACGATGACCTTAGGGATTGTGGCTGCATAGTAGCCAAGATTACTTCAGCCTGAAGCCATGAATCTATGCATGGTAATAATATTCCACATGTTAAAAAACATGTCAAATGAGACTCCTATTCATATTGTATGTAAACAATCTCTACCTCTCAATGGCATCCTATGTGTTTGTCCACCAGCCCTTGTAGACCTATCAGACAGACGTTTGTCATGTTGATATCCACCACCTATGCACAACAAGATCTTATCAATATGTGTACAAGAATATCTATGTTTATATAAACCTCAGCATGAAATTAATAACATTTTATTTTACCTGACGATGACCTCAGGTACTGTGGATGCATAGTAGCCAAAATTGCTTCAGGCTAAAGCTGTAAAGCTGTGCCTGAATTTTCCACATATTAAAAAGCATGCCAAACAATAATTCCATTCAAAATGTATGCAAACAATATCTACCTAGAAATGGCATCCTATGTGTTTTTCCACTAACCCTTGTAGACCCCTCAGACAGACATCTGTCATGCTGAGGGCCACCACCTGGGCACACTGACAAGATCTTAGGTTTAGATGTTTAAAAGAACATTTAGTTTTATATATACTTGACTATGAATTGTATAACAATGAAATTTAGCTGATGATGACCTATAGGTTCGTCACTACATAGTAGCCAATCTTGCTTCACCCTCAAGCTGTGAAGCTGTGCATGATAAGAATTTTGCACAGATTAAAAAACATGCCAGACAATAATTCTAGTGAAAATGTACATGTAAACAATTTCTCTACCTGGAAATGGCATATCTGAAGAATAAGACACTAAACGTGTCCTCTGTGTTTGTCCATTGGCCCCTGTAGACCCCTCAGATAGACGTCTTTCATGTTGAGAGCCACCGTGTGGGAACAACACCATCTTAGATTTAGATGTGTAAAAGAAGATTTATTTTAATATATACTTGACTATGAATTGAATAACAATGAAATTTACCTGACGATGACCTCTGGGTCTGTCGCTTCATAGTAGCCAAGCTTGCTTCACCCTCAAGCTATGAAGCTATGCATGATAAGAATTTTGAACATATTAAAAAACATGTCAAAATTAAATTTACCAAATTTAACATTGTGCACTTGTTCATGATGAGAAATTATCACATCAAAAGCATGTCAAAGAAGATAAATATATTTCTGGATACAATGATTCCTTGAGTGACATATTTAATGGGGATGCAAGATATACATCTGATGGTAGAACTCTCCAAATGAAAATCATGACACAAAATTCAGTCCCCAAGGATGGTTATGCATGTGAAACTAGAGTGAAACACATCATGTGGTATTGATTTGGGAGACCTATAAAATTATGTTGTTGATTAGAAAACACATCTTACTTGGGATAAGAGAGGATTTCTTGGACAACTCTTTTCCTTCTTTGCAAAAATGAGCACAAAACCAGACTGTGAAATCATTGGAAATTTTGTTAGATACATGTCCCTATTTTTCAAAATTATATGACAAAAGTGGTGTCTCAAAAATTTGTTACCCTTGCGATCGGAGTTCGAATCCCATATTCTTGCATGTTTCCCCTTAATGAGTTGAATGTTGATTAGCTATACATTATATATTCATGAGTTTTTAGCATGGCCTTGTGCCCTGGACAATCTAGGATTTACCCTGCGTATCATCCATGGAATGAGAGGAACCTCCCAGGAGGTTCCCTCCCAAATATGTTACCTAGAAAAGAATTTTAACAAACATTTAGGGGACAAATTACCAAATATAACAAAAAATAACTAAATTCCTTTAAATATTAAATTAGATAAATTGGTTAGCTACCAAAAACATGAGCTTCAAGAGTATTTATTTTTACTCATCTTTCCAGTATGGCTTAAACCCAAGATCATTATTTTCTACTTGAGTGTCAAGAGTATTGTTTTCTACTCGTCTTGCCACTATCCTTGAAATATTCCTAAAAGTGACATGCATGAAAATTCTAAAAATGGTATGCATGCAAACCCTAAAAGTGACATGCATGGAAACCCTAAAGTGACATGCATACCCTAAAAGTGACATGCATGCAAACCCTAAAAGTTGTATAAGAAGGTTAGTTGAACAAAAAGGATATCATTGTTATTATTCATCTTTTGGAAACACAGTTTGGGAGATCAGTGAGCTACTTAGGGTTAGGGAAGATTTCCCTGACCTAATTGGATTTGATGGTGAAATCTATACAACCTAACCAATTGCTAGGGTGAATAATCCAAATTCACCATTCTGTACTTCATTGATTGATTAGGAATTTTTGAATACAATAATTCCTCAAGTGACATATTTAATGGGGCAACAAGATACACATCTAATGGTAGACCTCGCCAAATGAACATCATGACACAAAATTCTATCCCTAATGATGGTTATGCATGCAAAACTAGTGTGAAACACATCATATGGTCTTCATTTGGCATCCCTATAAAATTATGTTGTTTATTAAGAAACACATCGTAATTGGGATAAGAGAGAATTTATTAGACATCTCTTTTCCTTATTTGCAAAAATGAGCACAAAACCAGACTGTAAAATCATTGGACATTTTGTTAGATACATGTCCCTGTTCTTCAAAATTATAGGACAAAAGTGGTCCCAAAAAGTTGTTACCCTCGCCACCGTAGTTCAAATCCCACTTTCTGGAATGTTTCCTCTTAGTGAGCTGAATGCTGATTAGCTATACATTATCTATTCATGAGTTGTTAACATGGCCTTATGCCCTGAACAATCTAGGGTTTACCCTGAGTACCATCCTTGGAATGAGAGGAACCACTGAGGAGGTTCCCTCCCAAATATGTTACCTAGAAAATAATTTTGACAAACATTTACAGGACAAATTACCTAATATAACAAAAAATACCTAAATTCCTTTAAATGTTAAATTAGATAAATTGGTGTGGTACCAAAAACATGAGCTTTAGGAGTATTTATTTCTACTCATCTTGCCACTGTGGCTTACACCCAAGATTACTATTTTCTACTTGATTTTCAAGAGTACTTTTTTCTACTCATCTTGCCACTATCTTTGAAATGTTCCTAAAAGTGACACGCATGCAAACCCTAAAAATGACATGCATGCAAACCCTAAAAGTGACATCCATGCAAACCCTAAAAGTGACATGCATGCAAACCCTAAAGTGACATGCATACCCTAAAAGTGACATGCATGCAAAACCTAAAAGTAGCATGCATGCAAACCCTAAAACTGACATGCAAACCCTAAAATCTATATAAGAAGGTTAGTTGAACTAAAAGGGTATCATTGTTATTATTCATCTTTTGGAAACACGTTTTGGGAGCTAAGTGAGCTACTTAGGTTTAGGGAATATTTCCCTGACCTAATTAGATTTAGTGGAAAAATATATACAACCTAACCAATTGCTAAGGTGAGTCATCCAGATTCAGTATGGTGTACTTCATTGATTGAATATGATTTTTTGAATACAATGATTCCTCAAGTGACATATTAAATGAGGCAGAAAGATACACATCTAATGGTAGACCTCACCAAATGATCATCATGACACAAAATTCAGGCCCCAATGATGGTTCTGCATGCGAAACTAGAGTGAAACACATCATGTGGTCTTCATTTGGCAGCCCTATAAAATTATTTTGTTGATTAAGAAACACATATTACATGGGATAAGAGGGGATTTCTTGGACATCTCCTTTCCTTCTTTGAAAAAATGAGCACAAAACCAGACTGTGAAATCATTGGACATTTTGTTAGATACATGTCCCTATTCTTCAAAATTATAGGACAAAAGTGGTGTCCCAAAAAATTTTTACCCTCGCCACCGGAGTTCAAATCCCACTTTCTAGCACATTTCCTCTTAGTGAGATGAATGTTGATTAGCTATACATTATCTGTTGATGACTTGTTAACATGACCTTGTGCCCTAAAAAATCTAGGGTTTACCCTGAGTATCATCCTTGGAATGAGAGGAACCGCCCAAGAGGTTCCCTCCCAAATATGTTACGTTGAAAATCATTTTGACAAACATTTAGGGGACAAGTTACCTAATATAACAAAAAAATACCTAAATTCCTTTAAATATTAAACTAGATAAATTGGTAAGCTACTAAAAACATGAGCTTCAAGAGTATTTATTTTTACTCGTCTTGCCACTATGGCTTACACCCAAGATTTCTATTTTGTACTTGAGTTTCAAGAGTATTTTTTTCTACTCGTCTTTCCACTATCTTTTAAATGTTCCTAAAATTGAAACACATGCAAACCCTAAAAATTGCATGCATGCAAACCTAAAAGTCACATGCATGCAAACCCTAAAGTGACATGCAAACCCTAAAGTGACATGCATACCCTAAAAGTGACATGCATGCAAACCCTAAAAGTGGCATGCATGCAAACCCTAAAAGATATATAAGAAGGTTAATTGAACCAAAAGGGTATCATTGTTATTATTCATCTTTTGAAAACATGTTTTGGGAGCTCAGTGAGCTACTTAGGGTTAGGGCAGATTGCCTTGACCTAGTTAGATTCGGTGGAGAAATCTATACAACCGAACCAATTTCTAGGGTGAATCATCTAGATTCACCATTGTGTACTTCATTGCATGAATAAGAATTTTTGAATACAATGATTCCTCAAGTGACATATTCAATGGGGTAGAAAGATAAAAATCTAATGGTAGACCTCCCCAAATGAACATCATGACACAAAATTCAGTCCCCAAGGATGGTTATTCATGTGAAACTAGAGTGAAACACATCACGGGTCTTCATTTGGAAGCCCTATAAAATTATGTTGTTGATTAAGAAACACATCTTACTTGGGATAAGAGAGGCTTTATTGGACATCTCTTTTCCTTCTTTTCAAAAATGAGCACAAAACCAGACTGTGAAATCATTAGAAATTTTGTTAGATACATGCCCCTATTCTTCAAAATTATAGGACAAAAGTGGTTTCCCAAAATTTTTTTACCCTCGTCCAAGGAGTTCAAATCCCACTTTATGGAATGTTTCCTCTTAGTGACTTGAATTTCGATTAGCTATACATAATCTATTCATGATTTGTTAACATGGCCTTGTGCCCTAAACAATCTAGGGTTTACCCTGAGTACCATCCTTGGAATGAGTGGAACCTCTCAGGAGGTTCCCTCCCAAATATGTTACCTGGGAAAGAAAAATCAGAAACATTTAGGGGACAAGTTACCTAATATCACAAAAAATACCAAAATTCCTTTAAACATTAAATTAGATAAATTGGCCAGCTACCAAAAACGTGAGCTTCAATAGTATTTATTTCTACTCATCTTTCCATTGTGGATGACACCCTAGATTACTATTTTCTACTTGAGTTTCAATAGTATTATTTTCTACTCATCTTTCCACTATCTTCGAAATGTTCCTAAAAGTGACATGATTGAAAACCCTATAAATGACATGCATGCAAACCCTAAAAGTGACATGCATACATACCCTAAAAGTGACATGCATGCAAACCCTAAAAGTAGCATGCTTGCAAACTCTAAAAATGACATTGAAACCCTAAAATATATATAAGAAGGTTAGTTGAACCAAAAGGTTATCATTGCTATTGTTCATCTTTTGGAAACATGTTTTGGGAGCTCGGTGAGCTACTTAGGGTTTAGGGCGGATTGCCTTGACCTAATTAGATTTGGTGGAAAAATATATACAACCTTACCAATTGCTATGGTGAATCATCCAAATTCACCATTGTGTACTTCATTGCATCAGAGATTCATTGTGTTTAGGGAATTGTTGGATATTCCTTAAAGTTTATATTTGGGTGTATTAGTTCATTAATAATGGTAGCGATCCTATCATTGTTGAGAAAGGGGGGTCTTCACCAAGTTCAGGGAAACAATCTTCCTCTATATGGGTACTCCTGAATTGTATACTGAAATCATGGTTATCTCCATCCATTCCCCCTCAAAATCATAGGGAAGCGATATACTATGGGAAAGGGTTCATTCTATTGGCAACACATTACTAGTGAGCAGAAAATTATCACGAGGGAAATCAGCCTCTTTAATAAGCGCGATATCTACAGGAAGGAAATAATGCAAAGAAGGCTCACTTAAATTTCCCTAGATAAGAGGGATGGCGTCCTAAAGAGATCATGTGCACATTTTTAAGGGTTGCATACATTGAAGAGAGGCATCATTAGTTTCTCTGGATTCCCTTCCTCCAATATGGGCATAGCTCTCAAGTAAACCCACTCCCATTGGGGCCTATTCATCATCCGTTTTTATACATCAAACTGCTACAAACCTTAGAGATTGAATTTCCATTATTATTTGAGATCTGCATGCACATAAGAAGGAAGGGATCAACATGTGGAAGGTGCTCCTAGCTGAGAGTGGTACTCAAAGATTCCATTTTGTTGAAGCATATTCATAAATCTGTGTGTTTATATAAAGTTACTACAGCCATCAAGCAATCCACCCTTATCACTATTTGAGACGGGATGAACTATCAATCCAAGAAATTAATTATTTGCATAGCTGGCACATTCTTAGGAATTCATTATCTTCAGACTTTGTGCATCACCTTGATCACTAAAATCATTTGTACAATAATTTACAATTCAACTCTGTTAAGGCTTAAAAGACTGCCATCTCAGTTATTGTTGTCCAAGGTACTTCTCAGATCAGATCTGATAATTTCGTGAATCTACATTATTTCTACGCTGCTGTTATTTATGGATATATATTGCAATTTTTATGAATCTCTGGGTTAAGTCTGATATTGGATACAAATAAAGATCATTACTGAGTATAGGTATCAACAAGTCTATTATGATAAGGAATAGTGAATTGTGTTGTGAAATTTCCTAATAATAAACCCTATTCAAACATTACACCCTCATTTATAAACAAAAAATAGGTTAAGGAATGTATTGATTAGAGAAGTGTCAAGAGTCATAATGTCAAATTATCTATAATCTATACCAGATTTAGTTTGGGATATTACAGCCTTCCACCTACTATTTCTATTTTCATTCTTACTTAGTAGTTCTAGTAAGCATCTAATATTGGACATGGTCCAGATAAGCCTCAATAATATGGTGGACACGAAGGGACATAGATAATCCAGATCAGCCTCAAAAACTATGCTTTGTATTTGCAATAAGAACTTACATAGAATACTGATATAACTAGGGTTCTTCTAGTAAATATATTTAGATCACTGTACAATATGCTCATACATTATGGATATTACGCAGCTAATAAATTTACTTTAAGTATTATTAGTAAGCTTTGTACTCAGAAATAGCTTGACGCTTCTTCTTATTCCAATTAATTTATGTTGTTCATGTTCTAATTATTGAAATAGTGTGTTTACAATAGTTCTTACTGGTGCTTATATATGATGTTGTAGATAGAGATAGTTAACCTCAAAGAAAAATTAGTAAAATAAAAGCCACCATATTTACATATGACCTCCCAACATATTTTTATTGACTTCATAGTTCAATGATCTATGAAGAATTTAAAATACCCACCTAACAAATAATGCTCAAACATATGGAGCATGTATACCATGTCTAGGCCTTCCACTTTACTACTGGCATAGTTTCACTTGGATTGAATCAATGTAATTCTATTAAAGTAAACTTTATGAAATAAGATTGATTCTCTAGGTTGTGCATGGATACCTCTCCAAATGATAGTTGAAAAATTGGCATACAACATGGAATTCAACCATCAACTTAGGGAAAAAGAAAATTTCCACAACATCCACTTACTTAAAGTCAGGAATCCAAATCTAAGGTACCACAATATAATAGGTTATATTTATCCCCCCCTAGTCAAATTCTATGGAAGAGCTTCATAGTCACTAGACTTTAAATTATTGGAGGCATCCCAGTGGGATTCAACAGTATATACCCAGGATTTATATCTTCAACCTAGGACAATGGGATGGATGGAGTGGTGCTATTATCTTCACCCACAAACACCTATGTATGAGGGGGGATGACTATTAATAACCCACTATACTGGTAACCTTTATACAGGAATCCTATGAGCATGGAGGAAGTGAACAAGTTGTTAAAATCTTTGGTGAATGACCTGACCAAGGTAAAACAAGGGTTGGTTGCTCACTCCTTTGTAGGAAAGGAAAAAAATAAAACTCTTAGGAACCAGCCTCAGTTCATAAGACCTCCTCATAAGGAATTACTCATCCTAAATAAAGTATTCTTCAATGAAATAAACTCAATTCCTCTCCTTCTCAATCGAACCTGCGTGCACAAACTCGGTTGAAGGTGACAAGTTTTGAGGGGTAGAATTATGGTGAAAAGGGGTAAGGTACCTATGCTACTAGCTCTGTTTCCTACCAGCTATGCCCAAGACACTGAGCCCATATTGGAATTGTATCATCTACTACATATCCAAAGGCTTCCCAGCATAGCCTCCTTAACAATAATAACCACCCATCTAGATATTATAGCGTAACCACCAAACCTAATAGACTTAGACATCAACAATACCCATAGTTTCTCCTCTCATTGCTACTACACCACCTATAGACACTTTCACTCCTCCATAGTAGGATAAACCCAGATGTGCTTAGAACCATCCTAGACCCGAGCCTAACAAATTATATGAATACCACTAGGTTTATGACCACAACATAGAGTAGTGTATGGTTTATCGTAGGGCTTAGTGTGAGAAACAAGAATGATAATAAAATAACAAGGGGCCTATCCATACTAAGAATTCTAGACTAAGAATATATAAAATTCATTTACTCATCAAAGCTAGTCATTGCTTGCTAGTTCATTAGCCATGTTGTTAACTGGCTAGTCCCCTTCCTTTTTAACCTCCTTATTTACATCTATGGTGCCTGCTACATCTAGTCAAAGCACTCCTATCTAAAAGGAACATTTAATCATAGGGTTCATTGAAGAGGTAACCTTGGTTGACGTATGTATCACTACTCATCCCTCTCGACTAGCTATGCTCGCCCTCTCAACTAAATGATTGCTCGGTCATGGTTTATTTATTTAAGCTAATTACAGGTTTGTTATAAAATGCCAAATCAATTCCTAGCAGGGCCCAAGAGCTCTCATCATCTGTCAGTAAGACATATTAATTGATATTCTCATATGGAAAGAACATGTATGAAAGTCAATTCTGGTAAATTCATTGGAAGCATAGATCATGTCCATCACATAGGACCTAATGTAAAACTCAGGCTCCTTACCAGGTTTGGGCTCTTTTGTAGCTCTGATGGCTTCTGTCAAAGAGTAATATTAAATGATGGTGGAAAAATTGAAACTACTTCTATCATTCATGATTTTGTTTATTAAAGGGACCCATGCCCCTTATTCATAGGTGGTTAGAGAGCATGCCTCAACTTTGGGCCAAAGTCGGACTTCAGTAATGAGTGTTTTAATATGTGGGCTCTAATAAATGGATCGAAAACCTCATCACCTCACAGTGCCACACCTCAGCATCTCACAATGCCACAATAGGCAAGAAATGTTTAAGAGCATAGACATGACTATATATGGGCCAGGTACAAACCCTAGCAGCTGGACATTCTCACACTACAGCTGGGCAGTAAACTCCTACTACAGCTACTGGATGGGACACAGAGGATAAAAGATAACAAAAACCCAACTGAAATGCATGCAATGCATATCTAAAGTTAATATCAATGCTGTAAGTTCCTACTCCCTTCCATAGAATCTCATAAGTCATGTAGTTCCTATAACTGTTCAGAGATCCAACAACTCAGCTGTCAAACATCCATTCATCAAGTAGGCCAAGTCAGGTCCTCTCTCAGTTTCAATAACATGTGCTCAAGAAGGAGGTGTTTGTACATGAACAGTTGTAGGGTATGGGGTTACTTAGGGGGTATACTCGACCATCAAAAACTTGAAACTCAGTGCTTGATGGAACAATAGTTGGAGAGCCCAATTGTTGACAATTTTAATGGGACATAGTAGATAGGGATACCAACTAATCCTCCACATATCAATGAGTGGTTATGTTCCTAATGATGACCCGTATCTGAAATGGGGTGGAAGAAGGGAGTCTAGTTTTATGATTCGGGTCTAGGAAATTGTTATTATCATCAATTTGCAATGTTATCACTTCAAATTTCCTATTCTAGACTAAATCCCTATTTTTAAAACCACACAGATAACCCAGATTGTTAAAATTGAGATTTAAATCGTCTAAATTATGGTTTAAACTAGAATTTCACTATCAGATTCTAGTGGGTTGGGGGTGTTTTGGTAAATTCAATACATAAATGGTGGAATACCCAGAAGATAGAGAGTCTGAACATGGAAAATTGAGAACTGGTAATTTCAGGAAAGAAATGTAGCATATATCTTTGGATGCAAAGAATGAAAAAATGCATGTACCAGGATAGAAAATTCTGGCCTAATTTAGTGGAAACCCCTTCTTCTTGGTGTGAACTAGAATTTTGATGATGGTCAACTGGAATGGCACATTAAATGCATACCCAAACTATTTTTGCAAGTCCAAAAAGGCCTTACCAAGCGGGAAAAATGGTTACCCTTCCTAATCGAAAAACCTCAAATGGTGCGATGGTGGACACTCCAAAAACCTCTTACATGTTAGAATAATCAACCCATATTTAGCTACCTTAGACATTAATTAATCCATTGTTGTCTTATTTTCCTAGTTTCCATATTCCACCTTATGCAAGTTGTCCTCCACATGTCCAAAGTGGTGAAACTTGCTAAAATTGAGTCATGGAGAGCTTGGGAAACCAATTGGAATCAATTCTACTTTATTCCTAGCCTTCCTAGCACATGTCTTCTTTTTCTGCTTTATTGCCCGCTTTTGCTAAGTTTTAAGGCAATTGGGAAAGTTTGACTAGGTGAAATTAACTTGTTTTTTTTCCTCATCATCCTCCACTATTTTCTCCTAAGAAAAGCATGTATGAGTTGTCCTTCCATCATCTATTATCTTTCCTAATTGAGTTTGCCAATTCGTGAGCTCCTAGATAGATTTGGAAACTACTTTATGCACCTATGGGGGATTTGCTTAGATTTAGTAAGCGTGCTTTTGACCAAATTCGAATGGCATCCCAATGCATTCAAATATATCATGTAATTATTTATTGTGGAAGTCTATGGCTTCACAGGGTTGGCCATTGTATACTTATTCAATACAGATTAGTGTTCTGCTCCATATTCAGTCTCCTTTGTGTGTAATTTGCATGTGTAATTGGCAGAATTTTTGTGAGTGTAATTGTTCTAACACCTGGGTTAAATTTTCACATGGTATCAGAGCCTTTGTAGATTGATTTCTCTCCTTCCAATTTTTTATTGCAGGTTCGACAACATTGACAGGGAGCATTCTGCTGACTGAAGGGACAATTTCTGAGCTATGGATCAATCTCAGAAGATCATCTTGACTCCATTTAACTTATTTGAATGGAAATCAGAGACAGAGATACTATTGAGAGTGAAAGGCATCTATAGAGTGACTATGGAAATAGAATCAAGTCCCAATTAACCTGCAGAGAAAATTAAATTGCACATCAGGAGGGATGAGGCCTATGGTCTCCTGTGTTTGAGCATATCCAAAGACCTCCTTTCCCATCTTGATGGATTAACATCACCAAATGAAGTATGGGAGAATCTTGTTGAACTTTTTGGTAAGAAATATGAGATGAGGGGACATCAAATTGAGAATGAATTGATCTCTGTGAGTCCCAATAGCTTCGAATCCCTGCAACTCTACTTTTCCAAGTTCAAAGCCCTTGTTTTGTAGCTAAAACAGTGTGGAATTGAAAAGGAGGAGCAACTAGTTTTGGCCATACTCTCGAAGCTTGACCCTAACTATTCAGTGTTTCTCTCAACCTTCCATGCCACAAAGTTGACAACTCGAGCCTAGAAAATTCCTAGCCTTGTAGATTTCATGGAATCTCTCACACAAGAACAAGATAAATTGGTGACGATGGGAACCATCAAACCTTCCAAAGACAAGGCTCTGGTTGCTGGAGATTCGAGGGTGGATTGAAAAGGCAAGAAGAAAGCTAAGAAGCCACCTAAGCAAAAGAGAGACAAGAACAAGTCTCCAGAGGAGCCCCAAGGTTCCAAGAAGAACCCCCAGAAGAACAAGAACAAAGGAGAAATGAGCAAGTACGCATACTGCAGTAAGGGAAATCATCCTGAAAGCTCCTGCATGAAGAAGCAAATTGATATGCTGACCCAAATCCTGGATAAGAATGGCATTTCCCTTCCTGATAGATCAAAGAAGAGGGGAGGAGGATCAAATTCAGAATATAGAGATAGATTTCATGCATTGGTTGCTGGCACATCAAGCTCACCTAGTTTCATCATTGATTCTGGAGCTTCAATACATATGGTTTCAACCAAGGAGGAATTCACCTCACTTGAAATGTTCAAAGGTCCACCAATAGTACTGGGAGATGAATCTCTCACTAAAAGTTTGGGCAAAGGGAGGATTGATCTTGACCATGGTAAGTTCATCAATGTATTGTATATTCCAGGTCTTTCCTCTAACCTCTTATCAGTATATCAGATGACCCACACAAGGTATCCAAATAAGGTTATATTCAACCCTGATGAGGTTGAGATCATAGAGATATCAAGTGGTAAAGTCATTGCAAAAGGAATTACAAATCACACTTCGAAGGTATAAATATTCTCACACTTCCTACCCTACTCAAACCCCTCTGCTCTTCTGATTCATGCTAATGAGGAAAGAAAGCTTTGGCATGAAATATTTGGCCATCTTAACTATAAGTATCTTTCTGATTTTAGTGAAAAAGAAATGGTCATACGGTTACCAAAGATTAAGTTTTCCAAAGGAGTCTGTCAAGGTTGCATCTTAGGAAAACACCCATAGCATAAATTTGAGAAAGCTAGTCATGAGAGAACTTCTGCACCTCTTGAGTTTATCCACAGTGATGTTTTTGGCCCATTTCTGTTAGAAGAATAGGACCGCAGAGCAATAACAGATATACAGTTAAATTTATAAACAAGATGCAAAACACATTAAAACAGTACAGAGAGACACAGATATAACGTGGTTCACCGAAACGATGGGATACGTCCACAAACAAATTTGCCAGTCGTTTTATTTCAGTCTAGAGAGATGAAGGGATACACCTTGCAGAAAAATCGTTGCACTTCCTCTTCACGCTCTCACAGTCTCTCTTCAAGCACAATACAATGCCCACATCCAGTACCATACAGTACTCACATCCAGTACCATACAATACTCACATCCAGTACAATACAATACTCAGTACAATTCTAATGGAGCCTCCTCAAGCCTTAAAAAGGCTTAATCATAGGCAATACCATGGGACAATAGCATGGGATACAACAAACCATGTGCTAGACCTAACCACCTTTGACTCAATCCCGAGTCAAGGTTAACACATGCAATACCATGGGACAATACCATGGGCTACAACAAACCATGTGCCCAAACCTTGTGCTAGAACTAGACACCTTTGAATTGATCTCAAGTCAAGGTTAACCCTAAAAATTTCATCATATGTCAATGAGTCAGGCCAAATATGCATTGACATTCATAGATGATTTTTCCAGGTACTGCTGTGTTACTTCCTGAAACACAAGTCTAAAGTTTTTGGCCTCTTCAAAGTCTTTAAGGCTTTGGTTGAAAACCAGTCTGGGAGGAAACTCAAGGTCCTTAGATCTGAAAATGGTGCTGAGTATGTCAAGTCTGAGTTCATTCAATATTATGCAGATGCGGGTATTTAGATGTAGCATTCTATCCTTTACACACCACAACAAAATGGTGTTGCTGAGAGGAAGAACAAATCACTGAAAGAGATGGCAACCTGCATGATCATTAGAGGAAATTTGGGGTCTAAAATGGGCCTTATAAGAAAACGTGCTAAAATAAGTTTTTGTGAGTTGGAATTCAAGAACCAATAGAATTTCAATAAAATAAGTCAACCATAATGGTTGAATTGACATATTTGTCATTAAAAATAACTACTTTTTTTGTTCGTATTTTCGACATATCTCATTGTGTTTTTACTCAAATTTCGATCAGGAGAGCTCATTGGATGCAGAATTTGATTCCGCATCCAACGAGTACCCACACTGCATACTTTTGACATACCCCGCTACCCCAAAAACAAGAAATACCTGAAAAAACGTGATGATGATGTCATCATCACATTTTTTCAGGTATTTCTTGTTTTTGGGGTAGTAGGGTCCATCAAAAGTATGCAGTGTGGGTACTCGTTGGATGCGGAATCAAATTACGCATCCAATGAGCTCTCTCGATCGAAATTTAAGTAAAAACACAGGGAGATATGTCGAAAATACGAACACAAAAGTAGTTTTTTTCTTTCTTCCTCCAAAATTAATTAATATTATTTTATTATTTTAACTATTATTTTCCACCAAAGTTTTGGGCCAAAGATATAAAATATGCAGCCTATATATATAATACGGTGCCTCATAAATAACTTGATGGTATGACTCCTTTTGAAGCACGGAGTGGGAACAAGCCATATGTGACTCATTTCAAGATTTTTGGCTCAAGGGCTTGGGCTAGAATTCCAACAGAAAAGAGGAAGGCTTTGCAGCCGCAAAGCCAAGAGTGTCTGTTTGTTGGGTACTCTGAAGATTCAAAAGGGTACGAGCTGATAAATTTTAGCACAAACAAATCCTTCATTGAAAGGAGTGTTCAGTTCCAAGAAGAGCCTTTAGCAGTAGTGGAAGTTGGAGAATCCTCCTCACCACCAGAACCATTGAATGTAAGTGAAGAGATAGTTGAGATTAATGATTCTGATATGTCTGATAATGATTATTTAATTTCAGGTCCTAACAGTCCTACAAGACCAAAATGGGAAGAAAATACCATTCATGCAGCTGGAGAACTAGCTGGAAATACTAATGATCCTAGGAGGAATAGATCTCACTTTGAGAGTGCTCTATGTATGAAAGACCCTTTGTTTACAGATAAATTCTATCTGATGGTTGAATCAGACCCACAAACATATTAATATGCAGCACATTATCCAATATGGCAAACAACCATGAAAGAAGAGTTCAGCTCACTCCAGAAGAACAACACTTGGGAGCTAGTTGATCGTCCCCCTAGGAGGAAGCTAGTTTAGTGTAAGTGGGTTTACAAAACCAAATTTTCTGCTGATGGTTCACCTTTGAAATATAAGGAAATATTGGTAGCCAAGGGATACTCATAGGTACATGGAATAGACTACAATGAGACCTTTGCACCAATGGCAAAGATGGACTCCATCAGGCTAGCCTTAGCCATTGCAGCTTCGAAGCAGTGGGAGGTACATCACATGGATGTGAAGTGTGCTTTCCTGAATGGAGATATTAATGAATATATTTACATGCATCAGCCTCAAGGCTTTGCTACTAATCCATCTCTTGTCTGCAGGGCTTGTTATGCCAAGATTGATGGCTTTCTGCTATCATTGAATTTTGTTTGATGCAAGTCAGATACTAATGTTTATTTGAAGCTGATTAATGGTTCTTTGATGATTATTTTCTTGTATGTAGATGACCTTCTCATTACAAAAATCTCAAAGGATGAAATTGCCTCCTTGAAGGATGCAATGAACCATGCATTCTCTATGACTGATTTGGGGTTATTGAGCCAATTCTTGGGGCTCGAGATTGCTCAAACCAAACATGGAATAAAAGTACATCAGTCGAAGTATTCCTTGGATTTTCTGAACAAGTTCAACATGAAGGATTGCAATCCAAGCAAGACTCCCTTCCTTTTAGGAGTTAAGATTGAAGAAGCATATTCTTCACCTATGGTAAATAATACACTGTATAGGGAACTGATTGGGTGTTTGATGTACCTTACACATACTTGACCTGATATTTATTATGCAGTAAGTGTGGCTTCAAGATACATGGATCATCCTCATGAGATCCATTGGAGAGCAGCCAAAAGGATCCTTAACTTTGTTCAGGGAACAAGGACTCATGGGATCTTCTACAAAGCTAAATCTGATCTTGATTTGATTGTGTTTACTGACAGTGATTGGGAAGGTGACAACATAGATTGAAATTCAACATCAGGATATGTGTTCATGCTTGCTAAAGGAAAAATCAGCTGGTCAAGCAAGAAATAGAGTGCCATTGCACTCTCATCTACAGAAGCAGAGTACAGAGGAGTTGTAAATGCAGCAACTCAATGTTTATGGTTGTAGGGTTTTACTTGGTGAGTGTGGCTTCGAATCAAAATACTCAACTACTATCTATTGTGATAATCAGAGTACCATTTCAATCTTCAAATGATCCAGTTTAGAGATAGAGAACCAAACACATTGAGATCCATATGCACTACATCAAACAGCTTATGCATGATGGCACCATTCACCTACTCTTCTATTCATCTTCAGAACAAGTAGCAGATATATTCACCAAAGTTTGTGAGAAGAAATTCAGAAATCTAAAATCACTGTCGGGGATTGCTGATCATGCTATGAAGCATGAGTGATGACAAGAATTTAATTTTTTTTTTTATTGTCCATGTTTAAGGGAGGATTTTTCCCACTGGGTTTTTGCCTCTTTCCTTGGTTAAATGGACATGCAGTATGTAGAGGGTGACTAAGCCTTGTTGCTAGGCCCTATAATTTTCTGATATTTTACTCATAAGTTAGGCTTAAGGGGGTGTTTTAGAATAATCAACCCATAGTTAGCTACCTTAGACATTAATTAATCCATTTTTGTCTTATTTTCCTAGTTTCCATATTCCACCTCATGCAAGTTGTCATCCACATGTCCAAAGTCATCAAAATTGCTAAAATTGATTCATGGAGCACTTGGGAAACCACTTGGAATCAATTCTGCTTTATTCCTGGCCTTCCTAGCGCATGTCTGCTTTTTCTGCTTTATTGCCTGCTTTTGGTGAGTTTTAAGGCAACTGTAAAAGTTTGACTAGGTGAAGTTAACTTGTTTTTTGTCCACATCATCCTCCACTCTTTTATCCTAAGAAAATAATGTATGAGTTTTCCTTCCATAATCTATTAGCTTGCCTAATTTATTTTTCCAATTTATGAGCTCCTAGACAGATTTGGAAACTTCTTTATGCACCTATGGGGGATTTGCTTAGATTTAGTAAGCCTGCTTTTGACCAAATTTGAATGGCATCCAATTGCATTCAAATATCTCATGTAATTATTTATTGTGGTAGCCTATGAATTCACAAGGTTTTCTATTGTACACTTATTCAATACAGATTAGTGTTCTACTCCATATCCAGTCTCCTTTGTGTGTAATTTGCATGTGTAATTGGCACTTTTTGTGAGTGTAATTGTTCTAACACTCGGGTTCAATTTCCACATTACCCTGAATGAAAAAATAGTGAAATGGAGAGGATGGACTAAGCAGATTCCAAAAAACCCAATAACCAAACGTGAAAAGCAAACGGCTTGGTTTTTGTGGTGAAATCCTCAAAGCAAAAAACCAGGAAAATAATGGCGATGGTAGGATAGGAAAAGAGGGGGTTTGGATTTATATAGTTAAACATTTCTCGGCCGAGGGTTAAAAACAAATCTAATATTTTGACTAAGAAACCATTCCAAGAGTTTAATGTAAGAATTATGCCAATACTCTCGGACAAGAAGGTTTAAAACTCTCGGCCGAAACATTATCTAGCTCTGGAACAAATCTCGGATGAGAGAATGTTAATCGTGGTTAATTTCTCATCTGAGAAATATAACAACTCTCGGCCGAAAAAAAATGTTGACTTTTTTCTTGGCCTAGAAATTGGAAATTATACAAAAAAGGATTTTTCACGGAATTGTTTCCCAACTTCGTGTTTTCACCCTAATGTTTTGAGTGTTTTGGTTTAATTAGTGGTTTTTAGTTCACATTTTTAAATTTGTTTGGTTGATTGGGTTTGAGTAGTGATTTTAATATTTTGAGCTTTTTTCTTTTCCTCTTTTTTTTTAGAAAGAAGGTATTTGTATATAAATAAACCCTTGCAATTGAATTTCAGTTTGTTCATTTATTTTGATTACTTGTGATAAAGTCTAGTCTTTCAATTTGCTTAGACTAATTGGATCTTCTTAAATCTGGAATGAACCTATTATAATATTATAGTATTTGTAAGTATTAATAGGATTAATCCTCTATGATCTGTTTCTTTATTATAGTAAAGATAACTCATAAGTTACTATTGTTCAGGACAATGCACCCTTGTAAACTAGGGTCTCTAGGGTTACCGACTTACTAAGACACTTGCAGACAATCATCTTACATAGAAATGAAATAGGAGTAGGAAGGAAACTTGGAAAAAATGGTTTATGATGTTTTATCAAAGCTTTGTCTTCTCCTCTTTCAGTCTCTTCCAAAGCTTCCATGGCTTCTCCAATTCACATGCAAAGAACAAATTATTCCATCAATATCTTGTGTATATATCAATGGATAATGAGATACATATTCATAATAAAATAATTGAAACAATCCACAATCCATCATATAAAAGAATGTAACACTACAAATATTGGGAAAAGAACTTTCTTTATTAATAAATAGACAATTGTGAGATTACAACCCAGCTTCTAAAACAAGGACTCCTCTCCAAACCAAGGACACTAAGTTTTCTACTCCAAGATGTCTTAAGGTAAACCACCCACATAAATTTTCTCTATTAAGAATGATTGATTAGCCCCATCTTATGGCCTTTATTTATACATGAGGAAGTAGAGTAGTTTCAAAGGTTAGGATGGTTGAGACAGTTGAGATAGTTATGATCAGGGCTGAACTGATCTCGACTAATCGTGATTTATATTTTTTAACATTAAATTGGGGTACACGTGAGTATTAATATAGGAAATGAGTGTGTGACACACTCCTTGATTTAAGGAAACTCGCATGTTCAAGGTGCACGCGGGTTGCAATGAAAATACTCGTGTGTGCATCCCTAATCTCCAAATGAAAATATATTGAGATGGTCAGGATTTTATGTATCAACAGTCATGCACATCTAAAGTGTTTTTGCTACTTTAATCCTATTTGTCCTTTTGTGTCCCGACATATTGGATGTTAGTACTCCGATGGAGAAGTGCCATTTTGTCTATTAATATATGCCCCCTCATGTGTGAGGTTAGAGGGAAACGATGGTTGAAATTCATTACAATATTCTAATATTGGAGAACTCAAATTTCCAAGGCAACAGAGGAAGTACCTGAAACAAATCCATATCAATGTCATATACAAAAATCATATCCAAGGATTCCATGTTTAATATACTGGAACACTAGCTCGTTTACAATATTTGATTACATCATATGATACAGGTACCAAACCACGTATATTACAAAGGTGGATTGAAGACACATGAGTCTTCAAAATCAAGAAGCTGTGTAATTGAACATAACACAATCTTGTGCAACTTAGCTTATAGAGGTGAACCTAAGGTCTTTGTCAAAATACAAAGGAATCGATACAATTTGTACCATGTGAATAGATGTGTTGAAGTTGAACATGGAAGAAACTCAACAAGATGTGAGAAAATGACTGAAAATTACAATTGAAAGAAAAGGAATTCACCAATAGTGGTAGTGAATATTAAGGTAGCATCGTAAAAAACTCTAGGTCATTGTCTTCAGGAAGTGCTGATGAAAAACCGTACTATGATGGGGAAGGAAATGGATCCTCCAAAAAATCACAAGAGTGACTAGGAACTTGACATGGGAAGGTAGACACAAGTGATATCAGATAGGATGAATATGGAATGAAGATAATATCTAGATGAAGGGATAGATCCTTGAGTAGTGAGCACGACACAAAGATGATCCTAGGCATCTTTTAACTTGGAGATAGGACAACTAGACTTATCTGTCATGTAGGAGACATGATATGATTCCCCATCTATAAAGGACAAGTGGAGGAGTAAGAAACTCAAAGTAATAGCTAAGATGAAAGTGTAAACTGAAACATGAGTATCAGAAAGTTCAGAGAGCGCTATGTTCAAGGACGTCATACTGCCACTGTTTATAAATCAAAGAGATTAATTATTCCTTATCTTTCATGTTAAATTTTAACGAGTCCATGAAATTCAACTGAGGTCTCTCTTCATTTTTACCAATCTTGAATACCATAGAAAATAATGTTTGATAAGGTTTCTTATTCCTGGATTTTATGAGCCCAAACTAGTACATGCTCATTGGTGTTTTTATATTTTGAGAGTCTGAAAACTCCAAAGAAGACTCTAGGGGGGTGAGTTTTCATACAATTTAGTCTCCTGAGGATGGAAAAGTATAAAACAATCAATAGAAGAATTCTATTAGCTTCCAAAGAAGTAAGGTGCACATTTTTCGTACTTAGTCAAGAAGGTCCAAAAAAGGTTTAATTACCACCTACCCAATGCTCCTTCAAACATAACGTATACCGTGAGTTTTACGAGTGTGAAGGAAGGTAAGATCACTCAAAAAATTCCATTTGATTATGAGAAATGGGTCTTACAATAGTAAACTTGATTCTTTATTATTTAGGGTTTAACAAGTATGACAAAGACATAAAGTACACTCAGAATATTTTTCATGTTTGGGCCCAAAGAACAAAAAAGAGAAAAATAAGCTCATACCGAGGGTTCCTTTTCTATAATTTTAGTCCCTCAAGTCTAGAAAAGTGATAAACCTATACTTGAGAATACTCTTCTCAATTCTAAAGAAAACAGAGTGCTCATTTTCCGTATTATTCCACATGGTCCAAAAAATCAATAAACTACCACCAATGTGGATTCCCATTCACATATTCTTAACGATCCTGAATGGACAATTTTACTCAGCAGTCAAGTCTATTTTCAGGATTCATACTTGGGCCTAAAGAAACTCCATAAAAGACAAGAGCCTTATAAAAAGGGATAGCTTGTAAAAAGAGACCAATAATGAGGCTCAATTTGTCATGAAAAATAGCTAAGAAGGCTCCCACAAATCTATTGCAAGTGTGGCATGAGTAACAAAAGAAAACAAAGTGTTATAAACTAGGGTACTCATGGAAAGGAGGGCCTATCCACAAAGGAACAATTATGAAAATGAGGTAAGAATGGTTAAACAACATAGTCTGTGGTCAAAGAGGTAATCCTAGGGTTAAAAATGGATAAGGTATAGATGAAAAAGAACATGTGAAAAGAACCGAATCCTACCCTATATGATTGGATAATGACCTTTTAATGACCTTGAACCTATTGCATTGAGAAAAAAAGAGATGTTATTAGTTCATTCATAAAAAAAATTAAACTGTAAACCATAGGTTCAAAATTTTGAAATTTTCTTTATATAGTTCAGAAATAGAAATAAAACATACCATTTCATATTTTCACCCAATTTGGAAATATTTCACCTCTAACTTGAATTGCTCGGCGAGGACAAACTAGTGGATGATTTCAAAATCCACAAGTGTGAGGTTAGCTATATTTCCCTTCTATTTCATTCCAACCGTTCTAACTTTCATTTTTATGCAAATTTTTAATGTTTTGGGCTTGTCCTATGGAGGTTGCGTAGTACACGCGGGTAGGTGACTTATATAGTCGCGTGCATTGTACATGTGATTTGTATGAGGGAAACTCACATGTGACACGTGACCTGTTGAAATCACAATCACGGGTACTACGCAACATAGAAAATTTTATATTATGACCAAAATTAAAAGAATTTCATGGATTCTAGTGATTAATGGTGGTCAATTGGATAGGTTCAACATGGTTTTAGAATGGAGGGAATAAGAGCATGAGTACGTGGACTAATATGCTCTCCTCAATGCCCCAACTATGCATGTATTATGACAAATTCATTTACTAACGTTATTCTACTCTTCTTGTTGGCCTCTTTTCCCCACTTGCGGGACCCAGGTTCTGAACAACCCACTGATCCAACAACTACCTGAGATACCAACCCGATAGAGCAAGCCCCATCAGCAACACCTGTGAAGCAGGAACAGTCTCACCTAAGATCTTATATATGGGTAGCTACTGGAACCATGTTTTTGTAATTGTCGGGGAAGTATAGTCCCTTGGCTCGCAACCAAGGAGCTCAATGAAGGAAGTAGGTTGGCTGGATGGAGGAGTTGGTTCTGTGTGAATGAGCAGAACTGTATGTCATTGTGTGCAACCTAACTTTCCTTTCCCCCTCACAATTAGTGCAGCTCATGTGGCACAACTTATTCACGTCAATCGAATCAATGACTTAAGTCATAATTCATACTAGGAACCACACAGAATGATATACAATTATACAAGTTCAATTCAACAAGGCATTCTGTTCATCCATTTAACAATTGCAGGAAATTAATAGAACAGAACTACAATTAACATTATATGGAAAATAACTATTAACCAATCACATAAACATTCACCACATCAATCATTCATTTGGACACAACAAATAACGTGGAATCCCATCTAGGAAAAACCACCAAGGTGCTCTTCATCTGGCATGAGAAAGGATATATAACCTTGCAGTCTGCAAGATGTAGAATGATCTTAGGATATGTATTTAAGTTCAGACTCATATTTCTCATGCTCTCTGTCTTATTTATCCTAATCTACTGCTAGTACCTACAGATCCGCACATAGCCTAGATCGACCTTCCTAGCATCTGCACTGCTCTAGTAGAGCTTCCTCATTGCACTAATCTCTCTACGTCCTACAGATTCTTGAGTACCTTTTCCTTGGATCTATTCTCTGTAACTATGTATAGCTCTCATCTATCAAACCTATTCCGTAATTACGACTAAGAAAAGAAACCTTTTAACTGTTAAATCTCTCCTATTTATAACATTGTACATGACCACACTGGGTCAATTGCTTGCAGGAAGTATATTAACTGTCACCATCAGCCGCTCCCCATGGGTACAACTGCGGTGATCATGACTCGACACGAGTCACTAATATTCTTACATACAATGTGCTTTCACTCATGTGGCATTCGTCGACTTAAGACGACTTTTGTACCCATGACTACCCTGTCGCTTTTCGGCCATTTTCCCCATGTGTGCTTCTGCGCTTGCCTTTCCTTTGCCATGCACCTCTCCATTCTGCCTTTGCGGGTCCTTTCTATCCTTCATGAACTTCCTTTGCTTTTATCATGCACGCAATGCATTTTCCTTGGCTACGTGCATGAACTTCCTTTTTATCCCCCTTTCTCGGGCCAACAGGACCCCAACACTCACTTGTGGCTTGTCCCTGAGGCACTAAGCAAGGGAAATATGAGTAGCCTGATCTGTGCGGTATCTTTTTAAAAAAAATATAGAGGTTTTTTTTTTTACTTGGGCTTATACAAATTCCTCTTTAGCCTATTCTGATAAGTCTCTTCCCATAGCTTGCTCTGCATCTTGTCTGACCTTTTAGATGGCACTTCTGTTGTTCTACGTCATGTTCCTACGTGCCTTTATTTGTGTTGTGTTCTTCTTCTCCTACTTCTTCTTAGAGATCTTGTGTGGTCTCCACTGCAGCTATATATTTCCCTGGAAGCTGGGCTGCATTGCCAATGTTTTGCTGGAATTGGGACAAAATAGGTGTAATTTGTTCTATCGCATGGAAAGCTTATTTTTCCTGTTGCTCAAGTTCGTGCACTGTTCCACTACTTGGGTGTTTCGATGAGGTACTTTCCAATGCGTGAGTGAACTCATGTATGCGCTACTGAACCGACTGAATTAACTTTGTTATCCTTTCTACTTCAATCTGATGTTTAGTTGTTTCCTTATTGCACATGCTTTCCTGGTTGCATAGGGTTTTAGCCTTATCGAGTTGCTCCTTGAGCTTAGTTCCCATGGCGATTTTCTCATTCATTGGTAACTTCTTAATCTCAGATTTTAGTGCCAATATTTGCAAATATGCTTTCCGTGCTTGCTAGACAAGTTGTTCTACGATTGCGTCATCAATGAGCTACTACCATGCTGTAGAAATTGTTTTGACTGCTTCTGCACAGACACTCTCAGCTTCCCTCAGCCGGGAAACCACTTGAGTTGTCGATTGCTGCCTTTTGTGTAGCTCTTAAGGGGCATTCTAGGTGGAAGGTTAGTTTTCATCTCATGGATCTCTTTCTAGAGGTCTGCAGCCAGCTTGGATAGACGTCTCAATTGATGCACCGGTTTGACCTCAAAATATTTCTCCTCATCGAAGAGTTGCGCCGCTGCTTCCTTTATTGCTTGTTCTAGAGAAGCCTCCCTCTGGGATTGGGATTCCAAATATACATGCTGGCGGTTGATAACTTGCTTTCACTCCCTTGCTTTCCTCGTTACCTTAGCTAGCTGAGAGGTAGCTGTAGTTTCACGAATTATAATTTCTATTGCAACAGCTTGTTGAATAGAGTATATCTGTGGCAAAGTTAAGTTTGAAAAATTTAAAATCAATGTGTCCAATTTATGGAGACTTACCTCATTCTATTCTCCTTTATTAGACAATGCCTCCATAGGAATTTCTATTGTTAGAGGTGGGATCATGAATGACACCGCTAAGGTTTCTGATTGGGTGACACCATGGGTTTCATCCTACATGGTGTCATGTACTTCGGTGATAGTTCACATGAGCTAGTTAACCTTTATGTGATGGCGGCTGTCCAATTGGTTTTTGTGGTTGTGAGCTGTCCCAAAGTTTTCTCTCTGACTTCGATGATAGTGTCGTGCAAAAGGGTCAAGTCTGCATCTAGTATTTCTCTGACATAGGTCCGATTAACCTTCTACCTCTTGCTATATGGGAAGGTCAATGTTTCTTCGTCTTCCTCCTATTACATGGGTTTCTTGCCCATATTTTTTTGGTTTTGCTATACACTAAATTATTCACTTATAGGGAGGTCATTTAGGTTTTCATTGGGTAGATTGCGCTCATCATCTGCTTCATCTTTGTGGGAGTCATCTTGGGTCTCTTACATACTGGTACTGGCGCCATGCTAGCTTGGGTGCTCTGGTGGATTCTCCTGTGGGAATTTTTGTCATGTACATACCTTTTCCTGATAGGCAAGCCAGTCCTTGGTCCAATATTTGATTTCTCTCTCAATGTCTACATCCTTGAGGATGAACAATGTGGGAAGGGCCTGCTTATTGGGGTCCCCTCGCATTTGCAAGATGATGTTGTGGTGTGCTGCATGGAATTGAATGACCATGTAATTTGCAATCTTTGCAGGAGTTAACCGATACTGTGCGCACACTATTTGCCGAATCCTTTCTCCCTGTAGGAAAAATATAATTCTAGCATCATTCTTGTGCTTGCTATCCTTATGGTCCTAGATGTTCTAGTAAGGCCTTCCAAGAAGCTGTACGAGGATATCCATAGACTGATAGTCTGGTGGCGGAGCCCATACTACAAAAGAAATTAAAATTAAGAGCCAATAGAAGTGAAACTTAGTTGTGGGTGGTTCCTGTGCTTCTCGTGCATCATCCAACAACTCATTTAAGAGGAACTGGGACCAATTAATGTGTACACCCTATGCACATTTTTCAGCAAGTTCTACTATGGTGGCTGTGCACTCAGCTGGTCTCATCTAACGCAGGACCTTGCTACACAAGATCTTTACTACTACTTGCACCACACTATAGTTAATGGAGCAGATGAGATGATACTTAGTCTTCATATCAATTTTGTCATTATTTTCCCCCTCATTATTCAAGTATAGGGTCGGGTCGATTCCCTTCCACGACAGACCTGTAATGTCTGAATCAAGTCCATCGTTATCTCATATGGCTTGTTCATCCAAAGGTAGCCACCATGGAAGCACACAAGAAGCTGCTTAACATACATTCTGACTGGTCTAGAGTGGCTAAAGTGGGGCATAAGGAGCAGGTTTAATATACCAGACTGCTCCAATCAGTGTGCGTACTCTAGTGCAGAGGCAACATCTTCCTCGAGTGGTCGGCCAGATTTTACTTCCATGAATTGATCTCTGGATATGTCTAGCTTTCGAGTATCATAGTCTTCAAACTTTAATACCCGAAGCTTGGGAAATATGGGATCCTGGGGTTTTGGGCTGTCTTGGGGTTTTGTGACGTTGTCTGGGATAGTGGGCTCTTCTAGGAGCTCTGGAATGCTCATTGTTATAGCTACGACACCGGGCCTCCTTGGTGATACACAGGGCGATAGTAAGTTTTTCACTTCTTCAGTGATCTTTGTGTCTGGTGATGATGGGGGAACTGGGTCATCTCTACGATATTTAGGTATTTTTTCCCTAGGGTCGAAGGAACTTGGGGGGTCAGTATTCAAGAATTGTATAGCGGTAAAAATTTGGGCTCCTGGCAGTTGCTCTAATGGTCGGGAGGCAATTATTTGTGTGAGATGACTTCCTGCTTGTGATGGATGCGGTAGACTCTGCAATGGTTTTTTGATGATTCTTGGCTTTAGTACTACTTTTTGACTTTTCCTAAGTCTTCCTCATATTCTTGAGAATCAAAACTGGTTCAAAGTGTCCTTACTAGAGTGCTCACTTTCACTTTGATGGGTGGCTCGATCTATGTAGCGGGGTCGGCTCTTTGTATTGCTGGTTCGCTAAAGGAATGTAGAGGTTTAGGCAGAAGACAATGAAGACTTATAGGAAATGAGTCTTTAATCTAACTGGATAGAGTGAAGGATCCTCTGGCGAATCGCATGGGCTCGTCCTTTGCACGCTTAAGCTCCATTATGCAATTGTGAGGCCAGTTAAGGCACTCTACCATATGGGACCAAAACGTACGCCGACTTGTTTGGTGGGCCTACTGCTTTAATGCTACTAAATGTTTTAATGGAGTTGGATCTTTTTCAAATTTCCCATGCCCTTATCGAGTGTTAGTGCCTACTGGCTATTTATCACTTTTGGCCATTTGTCTTGTGAAAAATTTGTCACTTTTTTTTTGCGCATCATGGCTTTATGGGAATGTGTCGTAGTCGTCGCGATAGGGTTTTAATTGACTGCCATTGATCATGCCTGCTACTAGTGTTTCATATAGCTTATGTAGTTTTACTATGCCTACTTCAGTAATGTATGCAACTATGTATGGTCCTAACCAATGTTGTTTGAGCTTACCCGAATGCTTGAGAAAATTACTATCATACACCAGAACAAGTCCACCAACATTAAACTGCTTTGTTGTGATTTGGCGGTCATGCCAATATTTTTCTTGCTGCTTCTCCACATTTTCATGGAATCCTGCAATAAAATAGTCTTCTTCCATTTGAACCAGCTGCACTATCCTCTCTTCTACAGTGCTGGTATCTGCCATCTCTGTTATCGCAGCAATTCGTAGACTCAAGACAATATACTCCATGGGCACGACTACTTCTTGTCCATAGAATAAATTGAAAGGTGTGTATCCATTTGTCCATTTGCATGTTGTTCTATAGGCCCATAATACTACTGATACTTTTTGGTCCCAGTCATCTCTTCACACATTGCATACTTTGGTCAGCGCATGTCTGAGTACCTTGTTGAATGCTTCGACAGTTCCATTTGCTTGAGGATGGTAGCGTGTGGTTTTCTTGTGTTGGATTTGGAATTCTGTAGTTAGTTCAACAATTAACTTATTTAAAAAATATGTACCTTGGTCACTGATTAGGATTTCAGGACAACCAAATCTTGTTACGATGTTATCAAAGAGGAAGTGCGCTACAGTTGCAGTAGTACAAACTTTTATAGGTGCAGCCTCTGCCCATATTTTCAAGTAATATATAATAGTGATGATATAACGTGCACCAGTTTTTTTTCCTGGAAGACTGAGAGGGCCAACAAAATCCATTTCCCATTTATCAAAGGCCTGTAGTGTAATTTCTGACACAAGCGGCATTTTGTCATGTTGCAATGGTTTCCTTGTTCTTTGACACTTATCGCAATTATGACAGTATTTTCTTATATCCATATGTACTGTTGGCCACCAGAGTCTGGCTTGAAAAATATTGTGCATTGTTTCTTTCCCGGCATAGTGTCCTCCTGAGAGACCTGCATGTTCTTCCGCCATTACCCATTGTCTTTCATGGTCAAAGACACATCTTCGTAGTATTTCATCTGGTCCAAACTTATAAAGTTTTCCCGCTATGAGCGTGTAGTCGGAGGCCTTGACAACCAGCTGTTTCTTTTTCCATGTTGAATAACCTTTAGGTTCATATCCTATATTGAGTAAGTGTATAATCACATCGAATTCTTTATCAACAACATCTATAGAAAATAACTACGCATCCGGTAAATTGTCCTCTAGGCTGGTGGGTTCCTCCCCACTTTCAATTCATGATAAATGGTCAAGCCCAACATTTAGTTGGCCTAGCTTCACAATGACTTCAAATTCAAATTCTTGAAATAGGAGAATTTTCCAGTAGATTCCCCCCCCCAAACACTTTTTTATTGACCATGTATTTTAGCGCAGAATGATCAGTGACCATTTTGAAGTGTCCACCAAATAGATCATGTCTGGATTTTTGTAGCACATAGAACATTGGGATCCCTTCTATTTCAGTTGTGGTATAATTTTTCTCTGTCGTTGATAGTTTCCTACTGGAAAATGAGATCGGGTGGTGAATTGCTCCATCTCCTGGTTGGGTTAACACTATGCCAAGTGCAATTGATGAGGCATCAACATGTACATGGAATTCTTTTTTCCAATCTAGAAATATTAATATTGGTGCAGTAGCCATTTTACCCTTTAGTTTATCTAGAATATCTTGGTATCTTTCATTCCATTCTAACATGGCATATATTTTTAACAGTTTCTCCATTGGGGAAGTTATCTCTGCAAACCCTCTTCTGAATTTCCTATAATACCCGGTTTGTCCCAACATAGACTTGAGTTGCATGACTAATGTGGGCGGAGGCAAGTCCAGGATAATTGCTAACTTCGTGGGGTCAGCCAAGATTCCATCATGGCATACTACTTGGCCCAGTAGTACACTGAAAGGTGTATAGAAGATACATTTTCTCAAGTTTAGTGCAATTTGATACCAACGACACCTCTCTAGCATTATGCACAAATTTTCAATATGGTCTCTTACCAGATCAAAAACCATCCAGTAATCAATGTATGCTTCAAGAAAATTATGAATGAAATCTTTGAAATCAGATACTACTATTCTAGAAAAAATTGCAGGGGCATTTTTAAGGCCAAAAGGTATTACCATGTATTGTTAGCATCCCCATTCTGTTACAAAGGTTGTCTTGTGTTGATATTCTGGTGCAATTCAGACCTGATGGTATCCTAAGAACCCATCTGTGAATGAGTACATTTCCTGTCCACCAACTCTTTCCAAAAACTCATCCATGAAGGGCGTAGGAAATGGAACATGCAAGGAGGCATCATTTAGTTTTCTCAGGTTGACATAGATTCTGACTTCACCTTTTTCCTTTTTGTCCTGGATGACTATGGGGATTATCCATTCTGATTATTCCACTGGTTCAATAATTCCTGCCTCCAACATGCAATCTAGTTATGCTTTTACTTTCTCCTTATAATGTGGGTTTAATCTGTATGGTCGCTATTTCACTGGCCTTGCATCGGGTTTGAGTGGAATTTTCATTTCACCCAAATCTCCTACTACTCCCTTCATCTCCCTAAAATTTGTTGGGAATAGGTCCTGAACTTCATGTAATAGATTGGTGATAGTCCATATCATAATCATGAATTTGCACGGTCATCTTGAGTTTGCGTCCTATCTTGAACTTGGTCTTGATATTGTTAACCTTCTTTGGTGGAGGGTCTCCCTCTAGAAGTGTTTTGATGAGTGCTTCCAGTTCTACAAGTGCTTCCTTATCCTTGATTAGCGCTAAACAAATTGACAAGAAATGTTTAAGTTTACTAACCTTTTTTGCAGTTTTGTCCATACTTCGTTGTTCAAATCTCATCTGGAATATTTCAGGCATATATTTCACTTGGCCTGAGGTATATGGTTGTTCTGTGCTGATCAACTCTGAACACACATCCATGAATATGTGCTTATATTCTTGAATGTCAATTGGTGCTTTATTCTTTGCGTTAGGTCGCACCTAGGGTTGCACGTGTGTCATAGGGTCTATCTACGTGGCTTGGTCTGCACCTGTCATGGCACCTCCCCTCATGACCACCACCACATTTGGTTCTCGTGGTTCGTTGACTATCATATGTATACTGATATTGGCGTCCGGATTGGGAGAATTTGGCATAGGATTTGGTATAGGGTTTTGTATCAGGTTGGTTGGTCCAAACGTCTGGGCTTGCCATCGAGTAATGGGTTGTGGGCATTGCTCTACATTGTGATCTTGTCTATAGTATGAGAAATTCCTTGCAGGTTCGAGGGAGCCCCTGGGATAATGCCTCGGTACTCCACAATTGTAGCATACAATTGGCCCTCTTACTAGGCCAAATCCTCCTCCTCCTCAGCCCCTGAAATTGTCACCCCCCCTTTGACGTGTTTGTAATAGGTATTGTGGTTGTTGGTATTGCTGTTGGTACCAATTATATGGGGTCGTATTCTGAAATTGGGGTGCCATCTGAAACTACTGTGGAGATGGGAATTGTGGTGCATCTTGAAACTAGGGAGGATCCTGGAAACGAGGTGGAGTCTATTCAATATTTACTTGCTCTTCGGTCTTCATCAAATATGCATATACCTTTTTCTCCCTCATGAGTTGGTAGGTCCTAAAATATTGTTCATCATGGCCTACAGATTTACAAAATTTAAAATATAGACTGGTTGGTGTACATACCATCTTGTGCATAAACAGGAAATCAGTATCCCAATGTCCTCTTGTTTGGCATATATTCCTCCAATGTAATTCTTTTCTATTCAATGGGATTGACTCCCCGAACGAAACATAGTTCATATATGCCAGGAATTCATCTTTGGTATGTCCGTTGGTCTGGAATCGGGTACACCAGAGGTCTTTTCCCCTTTTCATATCTTGGAGTTGGATAGTATGATTATCCAATTGAGACTGAATATATATCATCCCTGCGGCACCGTTTCGTATGGGTGAATCCTCTAGCTTCATTTCTAACTCCAATTCCTTTGTCTGTGTTGCAATCTTCTGTTGCATGAGTATCCCTCTTATATGTGGTAGTAGCGCGACAATAAACCACTCTTTATGCTATAAATCCGACATCTAGAAACTGACTTTGTCCATCAGTGTTTTAAACGACTGGTCAAAGTGCCATACCGATTCTGTTGGAGCCTGCTTAATTTCCTTGATTTCAGTAATACATTGGGACTCCAACTAGGGCTTTCGAAACTATGAAATCATTTCCCACCAAATCTCCTCCAGAGTCTTCTGTGGGGTTCCTACTCGTGTGTCACAAAATTTCATGAACCAATCCAAGGCATGACCCCTCAAAGTCATGATCATATGTCCCTTGTTTATATCTACCTTCTGTACTAAGCATACCATCCAGACAGCTTCACAAAGAAACCAATGTTGTTCTAGGTCTTCTATTCCATTCCCATTGAAGGTGGGTAATCTAACATCTATCCCCACCATTATGGTGGGGCTAGGATTTTTCGCTAGACCTCCTAAGTTTATAGGATTTACAGGGATCGTTGATGGGATTTCTTTCTCACTAGTCCAGACACTATGACTACTAGTGTTCACAAGGGGTTTAGGTGATGGACTCCTAGGTCTTGCTCTGGGTGATCTCTCTGGAATACTATAGTCATGTCCTATTCTTGACGATTCTATAGAGTATCCCGATTCTACTCTCTTAGAAACTGGGCTATACTCCTCCTCTTCTTCACATGATCCTTCATCTAGGTATGACTCACATCCATATTCACCCTCCCTCAGCAAGCTATAGGCCCTCCTTCCTCCTCTTACCTCTCTCTTCTTTCCTAATCAAAATATTCTTCCACTTCTCAAGAATCTAGTGCCTAGCTCATCCTCAAAACTTCCTGGGAACATATCTTATTACTACCTTCCATATTACTTCTAGCTCCTACTCAGCATATCCTCTCCACAAACCGTGCAAATCATTCACTATGAAAGTTCCCCCATCTATTTTATTATGTTCTTCTATCTTTCGTTGACTTTTTCTCATGCAAACATCAGCATTTTAGCATCCATTGGATCTTCTATCTTCTCCTTCATTAGGTGTCATAACATCTCCCCAATTTAATCAATAGGTCCTTGCAATAGAACCATTTGTTGGCCACTTTTCCCCACTTGCGCGACCCAGGTTATGCATTGCCCACCGATCCAAAAACTACTCAAGATACTGACCCTATAGAGAAAGCCCTATCGAAAACATCTGCGAAGCATGCGCAATATCACTTGAGATATCTCATAGATGGGTAACCATCGGAACCATGTTTAAGTGATTGTCGGGTAAGTATAGTCCCTTGGATCGCAACAAAGGAGCTCAACAAAGGAAACAGGTTGGCTGGACGGAGGAGTTGGTTCTACACGAATGAGCACAACTATACGTCATCACGCGCAACCTAACTTTCCTTCCCCCCTTGCAACTGGTGCAGCTCATGTGGAACAACTTATTCACATCAATCGAATCAATGACTTAAGTCATAATTCATACTAGGAACCACACAAAATGATATATAATTATACAAGTTCGATTCAACAAGGAATTATGTTCATCCATTTACCAATTGAAGGAAATTAATAGAATTGAACTATAATTAACATTATACAAACAAAAACTATTAACCAATCACATAAACATTCACCACATCAATCATTCATTTGGACACAAGAAATAACATGGAAACCCATCTGGGAAAAACTACCAAGGTGCTCTTCATCTAGCATGAGAAAGGATATAGCATCGTGCAGTCTGTTACATGTAGATTGATCTTAGGATATGTCTTTAAGTTCATACTCATAGTTCTCATGCTCTTTGTCTTATTTCTCCTAATATGATGCTAGTACCTACAGATCCGCACACAACCTGGATCGACCTTCCTAGCATCTGCATCTCTCTAGTAGAGCTTCCTGATTGCACTAATCTCTCTGTGTCGTGGAGATTCTTGATTACCTTTTCCTTAGATCTGTTCTCTGAAACTATATAGCTCTCATCTATCAAACATGTTCTATAATTATGAAAAACAAGAAGAAACCTTCTAACTATTAAATCTCTCCCATTTATAACATTTTACATGACCACACTGGGTCAATTACTTCCTGACAGTCTGTTAACTGTCACCATCATCTGCCCCCCCAGGCTACAGCTGTGGTGATCATGACTCGACACGAGGCACTAACGGCCTTACTTATAGCATGCTTTCACTCATGTGGCATCTCTCGACTTAATCTATCTTCTACACCCATGGCCACGCTATTGCTTTCCGGCTGTTTCCCCCGTGTGCGCTTCTATGCTTGCCTTTCCTTTTCTGTGCATCTCTCCATTCTTCCTTTGTGGGTCCTTTTCATCCTTCACAATATTCCTTTGCTTCTATCATGCATGTGGTGCATTTTCCTTGGCTGTGCGCATGAACTTCATTTTTGTGCCCCTTTCCTAGGCCAACACTTCTCCAATGAAGGCCAATGTCCACTTGATTGACAAGTTGATTAGCTATTGGGATCATGACCTCGGTGATCTTGAACTTCAAGGTGAGATCTTGGAGATAACTATGGAAGACAACTATTTCATCATGGGGTTGTCTCGCAGGGGTATTCCTATAAATATCGAGGGTACTGGTAGGGTTGCTGACCCTATGATTGACCAAGATTATGTTGACACAAACTGCACACCAGGTAGTTAGAAAAAGAGGTCATGCATCCCAATTTCTCATATCTCCAACTTCCCACTATAGGTAATGGTAAGTACAATAGTGTGAGTTGCAAGATATTTTTCACTACATCTCGACACTCAGAACCAAATGATAGTTGCAGTGGAGTGTATACAGGGTACTGTGTTTTATTGGTTCTCAGGTGTGATCCTAATCATGAGGAAGCAAATATCTGACTGTAAGAGAGGACGTCGTAAGAATTTTAGATATTCCATCATATTGGTAGAATTCTTCTTTGAGAGATTGCCTTCCATCAGCCCTATAGTGCCTCTTCCAGCTTTCTCTCCTTAGCATCCTAGACTGAACAAGTGGGGAGAAGTATTCCTCCACCAAGGTGGTAGAGGATCTATCCAGGGTGTATACAATGATGAATTTTACATGTGGTGGGAGTGGAAGTTGCCAACACTCAAGCATTTTCCTTACTCAACATTATATTTCCAAGGAGACAATGATCTTGTCCTCCTACCATGGGGAGTATGGGGAGACCTAGGTATTTTTCTTTTTATGTTTTTAATTTTTTTTATGAATTGTTATCATAAAATTATATACATATGTATAAGAGTTTTTAATCCATTTTAATGTTTTTGAAATGTAGATATTGGACCTATACTCCTCGATGGGCACCCCAGGATGTATGTGTGACATGTACCAGGTGGATGTCAGGTTTTACTCATGGTACTCAAGGGAAATATGGCCAAGATGACCCAAATAGTTTCGACTATACGGATTAAGCAAATTCCTACTCTTATGCAGGAATTTCCAGTGGGAATAACAACTATTTGGATATGCCTCATGAGGAGGGTAGTGAGAGCCATTCTAGTTTATAGGGAGAACGAAGAGGCTACTGCAACTGAAGATGTTGATGATGCTGGTGATGTTGGTGATTAGTCCTATATCTACAGGAATTTACTAGATTGTGATCCAAATTTTTTGTATATTTATATAGTTGTGATTGGATATTAGGATCAAAACTTGACCTATCTATGGATATATTTTTACACACACACACACACACACACACACACACACACACACACACACATATATATATATCTTGGTAATTTACATGTGTTCCAAATGTATCTGTTGTATATATTTTAGAAAATATGTGTTAAGTGCTAATCTAGAATGTAGTTTGCATATGCATCAGTTAATGCATTTTCATTTCGTGGAATGTGATTAAATGGTATATAATCAAACTTTCTTTCAAGTAATCTAACCTACAAAAATTGACGTAACAAGGTAGGTTTTCACACCTAATAAGCTCCATTGAGATGGGAAAAAACCAGTTGAGAATCAATTCTGACTTCCAACAAGGTGATGCCATGTGACAAGGCATCCCATAGCAACTCAAAAACAACCATGTACTCAACCACGTTATTGGTATCTAGACCTAAGCAAGTGCCTCAAGAGGCAACTACCTATCCTAGGGGTGAATAGATGATGCATGCGGCTAAAGCCAGGCTATAAGTATGATGAATAGCACCATCCTCAAAACCTACAAACCAATCAGCTGACATCTATAACAACCACCAAACGGTATAATAAACACTAACCTTCTATCTATTGTACATAAAAATACATACAATAAAAATACAAGAAAAAGTACTAAGCCTAAGCATAGTACTTCTTTAGGTAGAGCCCATTTCTAGGCTCAGGTAGCTTATTTCCATCAAAATATGTTAATTCATATGATCCTTTATTTAATACCTTTGACACAATGTAGGGTCCTAACCACATGGACTTGAACTTTCCTGCCCCTAGGGGTTCTTTGTCCTGATACCAGAGAAAGACAAGCTCCCCTTCAAAAAAAATCCTAGGCATAATAGCTTTATTATATTGGTTTTTAACCCTATTTTTATGAGCCTTGTTTACTATTAATGCATCTCTATGGTGTTCATATAGATTTTCCAAATGTAGAAAACATTCTTCTAACTCTCTTGTGTCAAGAAGTACATGAATTGCAATTTTAAGCGATGGAATTTCCCATTCAATTAGAGTGACTGCTTCCACCCCATGAATGAGTTGGAAAGGTGAAAACCCTGTGGTAGTCTTGACATCAGTTCAATATTCCCAAAGTGCAAGATATAGCCTAATGTTCCAATTTGATCGAGCTACATTGATGGTACTCTTAAGAATGGTCTTCAAGGTCTTATTGACAACCTCTACTTGACCATTCGCTTGTGGGTAGAAGGAAGATGAATGGTCTTGCTTAAACCCTATCATAGTAGCCAATTCGATCATCATGCTATTTTGAAAGTGACTTCTATGGTCAGTGAAAATATCCTTTGGAATTCTGAAGAGAGTACTAATCTGATTGAACACAAAGAAAGATGCAGTTTCATCGTTAGCTTTAAAGGTAGGCATTTCCTCTGCCCAATTACTGAATTAATCGACAATGACAATGATATATTTGTGCCCCCCAGCCAAGACTAGGTTGCACATCACGTAATCCACTCCCCACTTAGTGAAGGGGCCCACCATAAAAACATGAAATAGAGGAGCAGGATGTGACTGCATTTTCTTGGTGTAATGCTGACAAGGATGATAGCGCTTCACAACTTCCACATAATCTTTAAAGATCATGGGCAAAAAATAACCGACACATAAAATATTCTAGTTCGTTGCTAACGCATATTCCCCACATTATCTGCTATGGGAATCTTTTAGGACATGCTCATCCTCCTCGTGGGTGAGGCACTGATGCAAAACATAATCCACCCCTCTACAGTACAAAGTATCCCAAATGATAAGGTATTTTTTTACATGTATTTGCATTTTACGTTGCTCTTCCCTCAAGAAGGACACAAGACACTTCAAAGTCTGGAGATAGATAAGCATATACCTGTACCAAGGATCAGAGGTGGAAATCATAAAATGTACTCAGCTGGGAGTGAGTCTTATTCAACCGTAACATTCTCTTCCAAAGGAAATTCTGCAATAGGTTCTGCAAAAACTAAGGAATTTTTAGATTTGGTAGACTAATAATCCAAGTCAAACTCTTGTAGAATGACTATCCATTTATTAAAGTTTCCCCCAATTATGTGTTGGGACAAAACATATTGAAAGGGATTGACATATACCACTACTATAGTGGTCCTCAGCAGAATGCAGTGACGTAACCTCTACACATCATAAACAACTACTAAAGAGAACTTCTCGATGTGATAGTATCAAAGTTTAGGACCGGCTAATGACTGAGATAATATACAACATGTTAATAGGGATTGTTGTCCTCCTGAACCAATACTACTCCAATGGTTGACTCATATGCATCCAGATACAATGGTCGGCTTGATTTTATAGTTTAAATTTTCTATCTCTTATTTAGGAGGTGTTAAATATATTTTTCATTGTAATTAGTTATCTTTCATCTATTAAAACGTTTGTGACAAAATATATAAAAATGAAAGCATAGACACTGAAGAGATAGAAATATAGATTAGACATAAATAGTGAATTTTGACATAGTATTTTGTTATATAGAATTTTATTGTACATAAATTAATATAGCTTCTAGGTAAGTAGTTAGTTTTAATTTAGTTATTTTAATTAAAATTTAGTTTAAATTTTAATTTATTAATTAGTTTAGGAGACATGTTCTCTAATTTTAAGTAGTAGAAATCTCATAAAAGAGTAAAACTTAGATGGTAGGGGGACCAAAACCTGTGAAAATTATCCATACCAAACATACCGGGGGGTGCAATAAGCACCTTGTATGGGTTAGTTTTCCATAGTTGGCCTCATTCAGAAAATCCACCCAACAATTACCAATATTGATAACAATCTTGAAGGAACCAAGAACCTCTAAGCATGGAAGTATAGAGTGCTTATCATACCTAAAGAAGAATGACCTAGATAAATATGACAAATAAGAAGCTACAAATACAGAGGGTGATAAAGGAAAAGCACAAGAAGGACTTAGTCAAATCCAATAGGATTGTTTTTGTCTCACATGTATCATCCTTGAAAAATCCTAAGGACATGTTCGATACAATGACCAACTTGTATGAAGAAAATAGTATCAGCAGGAATACGAATTTGAGAACTGAACTCAAGGATGTGAATATGTAAATGTCAGAAAGCATTCAATGGTACTTCACAAGAATATCTCGCATTAAGGAGAAACTAGAAGCCATTGGAGACAATGTCAAAGAAGTAGAAGTGGGGATTGCAACCTTGAATGGAATCCCAAGGATTCATTCATTCATGGAATATATACAAGAAGGAATATCATTGCTTTCAACATACTATGGGAAGAATGCACACAAGAAGAATCTCAGCTCATAAAAAGAGAGGAGAAGATGTGAAAAATTGAAGATCAAACACTCACAATTCAATCCAGAATAAATCATAGGAGAAGGAGGACCATCATTACAATAGAAGGAAAAACGAATTCATAATATATCCTTCAAACATTTGATGATACACTTGTGATGAGAAGAGACACTACTCCATAGATTTTCCTAGAAATAGAGGCTCCTTCAATAACAAGTCAAACAGGAAAAGACATCATACTCATACCACTGAAGGTGATGAACCAACTAATTAAATATTCATAGAAGAAAAGGAATATTCCTAAAGTTATGAGGAATATGAATTCTATCGGTGAAGAGAAAGATCATACTCTTATCCATTTCAACATTGGATAAGGAGGAATGCAATTAGTGACACTCAGAACCAATACACAGGTTCCAGAATCAGATGATGAAGTAGAAGGATCCAATTATCATTTTAAGGACATAAGGATCAAGAAGGAGACTACCAAACAAGCATAAATAAGTATTTTCATTTTCATTTTCTATATATCTATATTCTTAAATGACATTTTTTAGCTGTGTACATATTTATGTTGAAGGAAATGTACCAATGCATGATAGAATTCTTTCATTCATGAATAGTATACTACTAATATGCATATGAAACCTCTTTGCTGACATATTGGGATTAGCTCACAATATCAATAATTTTATGGTAGAGATGGAAGGCATCTAGAAATTTTCTTTGTGTATACATGTGTAAAATACAACTAGAAAAAAAAATAGTATTTTAGTTTTTTTATTTTTCTCTTGTTTTTTTTTATCCTCTATGTTTGTAATATGTCATCCTGAAAAAAAATCTCAAGATAAGGTGTCTTATAGTTACAACAAATCCCTTTTAGTTTATTTCAAGGAGAAAAGCTTCAAAAAGTTCTTAACTTCGTAGGGGAATGGACTGTAGTGTAGGATTACTACTTACTTAGCTCCAACTAAAGTTCTCAAACTATTTTCTAGGTTTGCATTAAGGGCTTCCATCCTTTGTGTAACACCATGGGTCTAAGCTGGGACGATGCCCTAAAAATATCAGGTATAGCCCCTTTTACTTTGGGGATGCTATGTTGTACATCATATTTTGTTTCTATCCTATGGTAGGACTTGTAACTAAAATTCTATACTTACTATTTATTCAAGGTAAAGTATTCCATTAAAAATCAACATATTTTGTCAATACAATACACTTGCATATTCATGTTAACACTTTACTCATTCAAACAACTATATCTTATACTTACATATTTGTATAGTATGGTTTTCAGCTATTTCCATAAACGTTAGCCAATATACCTTTACTACATAACATCGTTCATATATATATATATATATATATATATATATATAAACTCATTTCTTCACTATATATATATATATGTTTATACCCTATCCAAGCCTTATTATAAAATAATTTAAGATATAAAATCTAGTAAGGTATCCAAAGGTTACTAACCCATTTTATTACAAGAAGGACACATTTAACCAAAGGGACGATGCCCTAAAGGGATTACATGCTATAGTTTGTTCATAAAGGTTTCCCAAGGTACTATCCTAAGTAGATGCCAAGTACCCCATGAAACTATGGTTAAGGCTAGAAAGAACTATCGTCTGACCAAATGTGAAGTTGCTAACTGGAAAAAAATCAGGAATTTAAGCCGACTATGATGTGTTGTGTCGGAAAAAGCTAGTACTGGCCTTTGGGATATGTGAACAACTTCCAATCATACTATCGACAAAAATTAAAACTCATTCACTACTATAGCATTTTTTTTAGCCGATCACCTTCATGTGTCTTTCTAGAGTTGAAGTTCTTTAAAAAAATTCTATCACGTTGGGTTTCAGCCCTCCGATTAAGGGGTTTCCGGTTTGGCAGGAGAGATACAACCAGCCATGCTTTGCTTCGAAACATACTATCGACAAAAATTAAAACTCATTCACTACTATAGCATTTTTTTTAGCCGATCACCTTCATGTGTCTTTCTAGAGTTGAAGTTCTTTAAAAAAATTCTATCACGTTGGGTTTCAGCCCTCCGATTAAGCGGTTTCCGGTTTGGCAGGAGAGATACAACCAGCCATGCTTTGCTTCGAAATTGCTAGCCCTAGTTGTTTCCCACTACGGCCATCTTAACAACGCAGGTAAAAACTCACTAGAATTCTTCGTAGAATTTTAGTTACATTTTTTTGGAACAGAAATTCCAACCTGCACTAACCCACCTCTAATGTAATGACATGTATAAGCGAGGTCTACAATACTACTATTGGTCTGCTACATTTCTTCGGTAAGCAGTGATTCAATGTATGAAACTCCTTTCAGGGAATAAAAGAACTTTAGGGTGAACAAGCCTTTTGAAGGGGTATGTGCAGGAGGTCGTGTCCTTTTGGCTTCTTTGTTTTTAGATTGGTACTTTCCTTACGCAAGGTTGTAGTAGAAATGGGTGTTATAACACCAACATTTTGTATAATCAAACCTGTTTTATTATAAAGGGAGAGTTATTTTTCTTTCTATGTTTACTAAATGAAGGGACAGTCCTACAAGGACACTAAACTTTTCAGCTTTAGAGGCAGTTTTGAAGTTTGGTATGCCATGTCCTATAATCCTTTCGTGGTAAGAAAAATGCTTCAAATGACAATGTATATGTCATATTTCTTTTGATAGCTTAATCGTTTATTGAACCAGAAGTTAGATGAAGTTATCCTGTTGTCTTTCTTTTTAAATGAGGTTGTGTTTCTTGTTCTGCGTATCTACAGTCCTTGATTTTCACTGTAAAGGACTTTTTACTCGAATCTAGTCATGTAATGAATGAGTGTACTCATTTTTTAATTATACATAGAACCCTCCTGGGTGAAAACAAAGAGGTTTTACAATGTAATATTTTATTTCAAACCCTAGTTAACGTTTTTATTTGGTCTTACTTAGTTATTCATCGGAATTTGTACACATCAATTTATCCAATAAAAAAACATACTACCTGGTAACTTTACTCATCATTTTCTTTTGTGCCCTATCTAAAGATAGAACGAAGGTATGAGGAGGTAAGACCCGATGCCTAATAATGGGTTTCATCATTATTAAATTTCATAAATTAAACAAATGTTGACTCACACAGCGGTGAGGGCAACTCTCGGTTACCACAACACAATGTCTCAAAAGTGGACTGCGCGCCTCATAGTGAGATCTGTTAGTTACCCTCGTAAAGGTCCCTTTTATATCTAGTTTTATATAATATTTTGTCTGTATTCTTTTCTTTTTATGGGTAAATTCTTCTAGGTATAGCGAATATATGGCATTCACAGCGGGTTGGTCTTAATTAAAATTAAAGCCAAAATTGGAACTAAACGTTCCAACATGTTTATTTAAATACCATCAACACTAATATCAAATATGGAACGGGGCGTCCAGAAAAGATTATTTACTATGAATCAAGATTCACATTAAACTGGGACTTAGCTTCAGTAATAATTAGTTTCTGTAATGCAGAAAGCAATAGTCCTAAACAATTCCCAGTTAGAAACATAAAAAAAAAACATATTACGTTTAATCCATCCATATTCCTAAACATGGGGTAGGAATATTCCATAGATTGTGCATTCTTATATTCAAGGTGTAAATAATCATATCCAACTTGTAAGAGTGCAACATTTTATTTATATATTGTATCCTTTGACTTTTGTAGAAATAACATACCATTGAATTGCAAAAAATCATAAAATGCCTTCCTGTAATGATTCTGTACTAGGATACTAGATTATACTTATGTCTACAAGGTCTAGGTTATGAAGGATAGATATTCAATTTTATGATTTTTCATTTGTATGAATCATAGTAATAGATTCGTAGGAGTACAACACTTCATTTATCCAATGTTCTCTGTTCAAAACTTCTAGTGATAACAATTAGCAATGTAGTAGGGCTTTCGCCCTTGCTACAGGAAGGAACAACTCCCTTCCGTCTATAGGATGGAAGGGTGGGGATCCTGTGAGAATGGAAAGGTAGAAAGAAAATAAACAGAAAATGAAATGAAACCTCTATGCACAAGGTTAGGGCTAAGCTCCACAACCCTATATCAAACTATTAGAAAACCAAAAGACCTGCAAGCAATCAATGGAAACTTGCAAGAAAATGTTAAGCAATAAACTTGCAAACAAATACTGTTAGAAAACTACAATATGCCAAAGCAAAAACATGACAAGACAATTATACCTTCTGGTTGGAATGGTCCACCATGCCCTATCTTGGGAGAGCACCTCTCTTAGAAATGGGGAGCTATGGCTCAATGGAGAAATGGAAGAGAGGGAGGGTGAATGGCTTGAGAGCTAAATCGTCCCAAGGCACTCACATGGGAAGCATAACAATAGGGAGTGAAGGATTGATTTGAGAGTGACCCCCACCCCTCTATTTATACTTTTTCTCAAGATTTTTAGGGTTTCAAGCCGTTGGTTGGGGCTTTAGCCCTTTTTTCCCAATCTTTAGCTCCTTTGGGGGTTTTAAGCTCCTTTGAGGTGTCTTAGCCCCTTTTTGGAGGCTTTAGCCCCTATGAGAGCTATTTTGGCTCTTTTTAGGAGTTTTTAAGCCCTTTTTCATATTTTTAAGCCTTCTTGAGGGTGTGGGGATCAAATGAGGGTCGTGCATGGATGACCTTGGGTGGTGTAGGTCATGTAGAGCTTAGTGAAGGATTTTTTGGGTTCACAAGCACTAAACTACATAAATAATAGAATACTAAACTAGTACCATTTTAATACTCTCAGTTCTATAGTCAATAATAATGTGCTGGAATTAAAAGTAGAGAGCAATATGTATCATTTCATCTTAATCCTTCATTTAAATTCTGTGTTGACTAAACTGAATACTAACACATATAATCATCAATCAGAATAAATAGAAACAAAACTCTATAAAAACCTCTGAATCTGAAGTCTCAAATGCAGTGGGAACAACCACGTTCCTCCCAACAATAGACTAGGTTCAGCTCTAATGCTTTCCTAATCACCCTCGAGCTAAACCATGCATGCCAATAGTAAGGATAGTTAAACGTAGTTTCAGATCGCATATTTATTTTCAGAATAGTCTTTCCTAACACAATGTTCTCACATAGCAAGCGTCTCTTTTCCAATTATACTAAGAAGCATCCTAACTCTCCCATATGCTTTCCTTTCTATATAGTTTTCCTAGGTAGTTTCATTAGCGCCCAATTCCTCATGGAATTTTCGGAGCTAACCAAATACCTGATTGGCAAGAGGTGTCTAGTGCCCTAAATGCACTTCTAACACACTTTTTAGCTTCCTTGAAGTAAATCCTTACTTATCCCTCACTATTTCATGCATGATCTCATCATTTAACCTAGATGTTCCATTTTATTCTTATCGAAGTTTAAATCATAAGGCTTATTACATCAGTCCTTCTAGGAATTCTTGGTAGATCCATCAACCAACTTTATTAAACACTAAACTAAATTAAAACTCTGAATTAAAAGTTTACATTTTTGGGAATGTTACATCCTTTCCCTCTTATTGCAAAGATTGTCCTTAGTGTTTTAGTCTTCTTCCACTGATTTCGAGAATAATTTAGGATACTTTACTCGTATTTCTTCTTCCAATTCCCAAGTCGCTTCCTCAAGGCTAAAGTGCTTCATTGCACCTTTACATGAGCAATGAATCGGTTCCAAAGTGTTGTGTCTTTCTTGTCCAAAATGCATACATGTTCCACTTGTAACTCTCCTTCTGGTTCCACCTGTACCACATTCCAATCAATAATGTGAGACGAATCATGGATATACCTCTTTAATAATGAGACATGGAATACATTATGAATATTTAAATGAATTGTAAACCCCAGTTTATCTGCTACGTGTCCAACTCTTTCTAAGATTTGAAAAGGTCCACAAAAGCATGGAGCTAGTTTGGTCTAGTTCCCCAGCTTAAGAGAACTCTTCTTAGGTTTGACCCGTAGGTATACATGGTCTCCAACATAAAACTCTTTATTTTCTCTTTTTAAGTCAGCATATCTCTTTTGGTGGTCTGGTGCCACCTTAAAGTTCTTCTGCAATTTCCAAAATGTTTGTTAGATGTATTGTAACAGATATTGTCCTATTAGTATACGGTTGACGAGGTTATCCCAATTGACTGGGCTAGTACACTTTTTCCCATACAAAACTTCAAACAGACTCATTTTGGATAAGGCTTGATAACCATTATTGTAAGTGAATGCAACAATATGTAAGTAGTCTTCCCATTTAGTGGGGTTTCCATGACATACATTTTTAACATGTCCTCAATAACTTGGTTTGAACATTCTATTTTCCTATCTGTTTTCAGATGGTAACTGGTGCTGAAATTTATCCTGGTTTCTAAACCTGCAAATAACAATTTCCATAAATTTGATGTGAACTTGACATCCCTATTCAAGATTACCATCTTTGGCACTCCATGCAATCAAAATATCTCCTTTAAAAATATTCCTGTAATATCAACTGCTTTATGTGTTGATTTCACTGGAATGAAATGCGCATACTTGCTTAATTTATCAACCACTACCATAATTGAATCATATTGTTTATGTGTTCTATCTAGACCAGTGATAAAATATAGAGATATAATTTCTCATTTCCACTGTGTAAGGGGTAAAGGATGTAACAAACCAGTTGGATGTTGATGTTTTGTTTTGACCTGTTAGCACTCTAAACATTTTTGACAAATAATTAACTAGCTCTGATTTTAAACCTATCCAGAAGAACTGCTTCCTGAGAGCAGTTATCACTTTCTAGTATCCGGGATGACCTGCAGAAGGTGTTTTATGCATCTCATTCAAAATAAGAAGTTTTATTTCCACAATCTTAGGGATATACAATCTATCCTTAAACCAAATAAGAACCTTTTGATCGACTTTGAAATCTGTTAGAAAAATGGGACTACAGAGCAATAACAGATATACAGTTAAATTTATAAACAATATGCAAAACAAATTAAAACAGTACAGAGAGACACAGATATAACGTGGTTCACCCAAACAATGGGCTACGTCCACAAAAAAATTTGCCAGTCCTTTTATTTCAGTCTAGAAAGATGAAGGGATATGCCCTGCAGCAAAACCGCTGCACTTCCTCTTCACGCTCTCACAGTCTCTCTTCCAGTACAATACAATGCCCACATCCAGTACCATAAAGTACTCACATCCAGTACCATACAGTACTCACATCCAGTACAATACAATACACAGTACCATACAATGCAATTTACAATGGAGCCTCCTCAAGCCTTATAAAGGCTTAATCACATGCAAAACCATGGGGAAATACCATGTGCTACATCAAAACCATGTGCCGAAATCATGTCCTAGACATAACCACCTTTGACTCAATCCTGAGTCAAGGTTAACACATGCAATACCATGGAACAATACCATGGGCTACAACAAACCATGTGCCCAAACCATGTGCTAGACCTAACCACCTTTGAATCAATCTCAAGTCAAGGTTAACCCTAACAATCCCCCCTTTAAACTTGACTTGGAGTAATCACCAACTCCCCTCAAGTATTTACCGAGAAATCTTACATACACCCCCCTATCACCTAGGTCTATCTCCCAACTTTACCAGTGAGTTGCTAGGGGTATGCATGCCTTACCAGGTCTTATAGCCATATGCCCATTTACATGCAAACCTCTCCATTACATTTTTATGTGCCTTCATGGTGACTAATCACAACAACTCTACTGCTACTGCACTTGCTAGACCTTGGACTTAGAAAATTTCTTCTTTTCACCTTCATGCTTTAAGGCCAATAGAAACCAAGTAGGAACTCAATTTCTCTCTGGTTACTCCCTTTGTCAACATGTCTACAGGATTCTGGCTAGTGTGAATCTTTTCCAGTTTTAACAGTTCTTCATCTAGAACAGATCTTATGAAGTGGTACTTGAGTTCTATATGTTTAGTTCTTGAATGAAAGACCGATTCCTTTGCAAGATGAATGGAACTCTGGCTGTCATTGTACAACCTACTATTCTCCTATTTATTACCCAATTCTTCCATGAACCTCTACAACCAAATCATCTCCTTACTAGCCTATGTAGCAGCAACATACTCTGCTTCCATTGTTGAAAGTGCAACAACCTATTACAGTTTTGAAATCCAACTTACTGTTGTTCCACCTACATTGAACACATACCCTATGGTGCTCCTCCTGCTGTCTTTATCACCGGCCATATCTGCATCAACATATCCCTGTAGAACAGTGTCTAAACCTCCAAAACATAATGCACGAGAAGTGGTACCTCTCAAATACCTGAGAATCCATTGTACTACTTTCCAATGCTCTTTACCTGGATTATTCATATACCTGCTCACAACTCCCACTGCATGTGCAATATCTGGTCTTGTGCACACCATGGCATACATCAAGCTCCCAACTGCTGATGAATAGGGAATCTTGGACATGTAATCTATCTCTTCTTGTGTCTCTGGACACATATGCTTGCTTAGTCTGAAATGGCTTGCCAAAGGTGTGATGACTGGTTTTGCATTCTGCATTCTAAACCTCTGCAACACCTTTTCTATGTACTCACCTTGAGACAATGTCAATTTGCGATTTTTCCTGTCTCTTGTTATTCTCATACCAAGGATTTGCTTTGCAGCACCCAAATCCTTCATCGCAAATGATTTAGCTAGTTTTCTTTTGAGCACATTTATATCTTGCATGTTAGACCCTGCAATAAGCATGTCATCCACATACAATAACAAGATAATATATCTTCCATTATCTAGCCTCTTGAAATAAACACAGTGGTCAGAATGACATCTATCATAACCTTGTTCTGTCATAAACTTATCAAATTTTAAATACCACTGCCTTGGAGCTTGTTGCAGGCCATACAAGCTCTTCTTCAACCTGCAAACCAAATTCTCCTTCCCTTTGACTTCATACCCTTGTGGCTACTGCATATAAATCTCTTCCTCCAAATCCCCATGGAGAAAGGCCATTTTTACATCTAATTGTTCAAGATGCAAATCTTCTACCGCCACTAGACTTAAAATAGTTCTAATTGAAGTCATTTTAACAACATGAGAAAATATTTCATCAAATTCTATACCTTTCTTTTGTGCTAACCCCTTTACAACAAGTCTAGCCTTGTACCGCTTCTTTCCTCCATCTTCTTCCTTCAACCTGTAAACCCATTTATTCTGCAATACCCTTTTTCTTGCAGGAAACTTAACCAGATCCCAAGTCTGGTTTCTTACCAATGAGTCCATCTCCTCATCCATGCCTTGCTCCCACTTCTTTCTAGTTTCTACTTGCATTGCTTCTTCAAAACATTCTGGCTCACCAGAATCAGTCATCAATAAATAATACAGTGAAGGAGAGAATCATTCAGGGGGTCTACTTAACCTGGTAGACCTTCTTACAGTTGCAGGAGTTTCAGGTACCTGCTGCTACTCTTGACTTTTCTGGTGCTTTTGGAACTTCATTTTCTTTGATTTCATCAAGCACTGTGTACTCTGTGTTTTCCTTTTGTTCTTTCTTTCCCTACAACTGATCTTTGTACATGACATTTTCATTGAATACTACATCTCTACTCCTAATGATTTTGCGATTTTTAAGATCCCATAAGTGATAACCAAAATCATTAACCCCGTATCCAATAAAGGTACATTTCTTGGATTTAGCCTCAAGCTTTGTTCTATCATCTTTATCGATATGGACAAATGCTTCACAACCAAAAGTTCTCATAAATGAGTATTTTACCTGTTTACCTGTCCATGCCTCCTCTGGAATTCCACCATCCAAAGCACTTGAAGGCCCTCTGTTTATTAAATAAACATCATTGTTTACAGCATCATCCCAAACCTGTAAGGGCAACCTTGCATGCAATCTCATACACCTTGCACGCTCCATGATTATTATGTTCATCCTTTCTGACACACCATTTTCTTGGGGTGTTCCAGTAACTGTCTTCTCTCTGTGAATCCCATTGTGTGAACAGTAACTGTAAAACTCCTTGCTGCAGTACTCGCCTCCATTATCAAATCTTAGACATTTCAACCTTTTTCCTGTCTCATTCTCAGCCAAAGATTTCCACTTCTTAAAAGTATCAAACACATCAGATTTCTGTCTAATGCAATAAACCCAAGTTTTTCTAGTTGCATCATCAATAAAACTAACATAATAACGAGAGCCACCAAGAGATTGTACCTGAGATGGTCCCCATACATCTCTATGGACAAGCTCTAAATTTTCACTCTTCTTTTGTTTCCCAACCCTAAGAAATCTAACTCTCTTCTGTTTTCCATAAACACAGTTCTCACAAAATTCCAAACTTACCTGCTTCAGATCTGGAAGCAGTTTCTTTGAGTGGAGAATTTGCATCCCCTTCTCACTCATGTGGCCAAGCCTATGATGCCACAACGCTGCACCTGTTTCTGTGGAAGCTACAGAAATAGAATAATCAGTGTTATGAGGACATAAATATAACGTACCTATCATATTTACTTTTGCAATTACCATTAATCCTTTAGTGACCTTCCACCATGTTTCTCCAAACATAGACAAACAGCCGCCATCTCCCAATTGCCCTATTGATATCAGATTTCTTTTCATAGCAAGAATGTGCCTTACATCCTTTAGCAACTAGTCATTTCCATTATTTAGTTTAATCTGTACCTTACCCTTTCCAACAATTTTACATGGTTCATCATCCCCACGGGGACTTCACTTAGTGAACCTCTCACATAGCACGTGCGATCATGGGATATTAAAGAATACCCTTAATTTCCAGAGATATTGACCCAAACTCTTTTTGTTGAAACCCCCTCCCAATACTTAAAACTTCCTCCCCACCCCTTTTTATACATCAATTTTTATAAACCACCTTACCCACCCCCACCCTAAACCCCTCATCCCCCCCAATACTTGCAATATATTGGTTTGATTTTTTATAATTTTAAAACCCACAATATGAACTAACGTGATAGGATATTGGTCAAAAAGTGAAGCCCCCGTGATCATCCCCCAATAACACATGCCCTAAATCACCTTGAACATAATCATAAAAGAATTTCCTATGGGGTGTAGCATGACATGAAGCCCCTGAATCTACTACATAGTAATCACTAGTATTATCTAATGCAAGAATCAAAGCATCTTGTAACACATCACCTGCTACATTTGATTCCTAGGTAGTCTCTTGCTACCTCTCACCTTTCTTCTTTGGTGCTCTGTAGTCTTTCTTTAGATGTCCTTTCTTACCGCAGTTCCAGCATTCTATTTTTCCGAATCTGGACTTGGATCTTCCTTTTTTAGACTTGCCGCAATTTCCTGGGATCCTTCCTCTCTCTTTTTGTCTCCCTCTACTCTCCATGGTCAACGCATTACCTGATGTCTCACCTATTCTTTTCCTTCGCATTTCCTCGCTATGAATAACACTAACAACATCATCAAACTTAAGAGTGCTTGAACTAGGGACAAAGTTGCTTACTGCCATGACCAAGCTATTCCAGCGTTCTGGCAATGAGCACAAGATTAGAAGAGCCCTAACCTCATCATCAAAGTTCACTTTTATGGAACTTAACTGACTGGTAAGTGTATTAAACTCATTTAAATGGTCAGCAATAGATCCACTTTTCGACATCTTCATATTAAATAAACGCTTCATTAAAAATACCTTGTTAGAAGCCGAGGGTTTTTCATAGAGCTTACTCAATGCGCTCATCACACCCTCTGTTGTTATTTCTTTTGAAATATTGAAGGCCGCCGATGAAGCCAGGCACAGCCGTATTGTTCCTAGTGCCTTTCTTTCAAGAACCTCCCATTATTCATCCTTCATAGCCGCTGGCTATTTTGCTTTTCTGCCCAACGGCAGGTACAGATATTTCTGGTAAAGATAGTCCTCCATTTGCATCTTCCATAACTGATAGTTTTGGCCGTTAAATTTATCGACCCTAAACTTTACTTCTTCCGCCATTGCTCCCACTTGAACTAGGAACCCTTATTTCCTGCGAGTTTATAAACCAAATAGACCTTTTGGCTCTGATACCAATTGTTAGAAAAATAGGACCGCAGAGCAATAACAGATATACAGTTAAATTTATAAACAAGATGCAAAACAAATTAAAATAGTACAGAGAGACACAGATATAACGTGGTTCACCCAAACGATGGGCTACGTCCACAAACAATTTTCCAGTCCTTTTATTTTAGTCCAGAAAGATGAAGGGATACGCCCTGCAACAAAACTGCTGCACTTCCTCTTCACGCTCTCACAGTCTCGCTTCCAGCACAATACAATGCCCACATCCAGTACCATACAGTACTCACATCCAGTACCATACAGTACTCACCTCCAGTACAATACATTACACAGTACCATACAATGTAATTTACAATGGAGCCTCCTCAAGCCTTATAAAGGCTTAATCACATGCAAAACCATGGGACAATACCATGGGCTACAACAAAACCATGTGCCCAAACCATGTGCTAGACCTAACCACCTTTGACTCAATCCTGAGTGAAGGTTAACACATGCAATACCATGGAACAATACCATGGGCTATAGCAAACCATGTGCCCAAACCATGTGCTAGACCTAACCACCTTTGACTCGATCTCAAGTCAAGGTTAACCCTAACAAAATCTGTCCCATTTAAGTTTACCGCACTACTTTGTATTTCATTAAGTATCTTTGTATATTCAACATCTTGTGTACTTGCTACTTCTATTTTATCCATGAGGTCACTCTTGGGATGACTCATAATATCATAGACCTCATGATTTCTTCGGCGAAGTGTCTCTGAAACCTTATTTTATTTACCTTTAATATGCCTTACCTCCAAATCAAACTCGCTAAGGAAAGCCATGCATCTCGCTTTCGTGGCATTCAGTCTCGACTGCGTAAATAGGTTTTGCACACAGGTATTATCAGTTAGAAATAAGAATTTATTTCCAGGTAAGTAATGGTCCCTCATTTTCAATTCATGTACAATGGTTGTTAGTTCCATGTCATGAACTACACTGTTACGTTCACGTTCTTTCATATTATGGGATTCATAGCATACCACCTATCCATGCTGAGACAACAATCCTCTTATTCCTTGTTTATTAGCATCTATATAGACTGTGTAGTCTTTATAAGGGTCTACTACTTTTAAGACGGGTGCTTTAGTTAATAACTCCTTGAGTTTGTTATAAATTTCTTGACACTTTGACGACCAAAAAAAATTTACCCCATTCTTTTGCAAGGAGTTAATAGGATAGGAAATTTTGGAGAACCCTTCAATAAACCTACAGTAATAGCTAGTAAGTCCCATGAAGGAATGAATATTAGCTACATCTTTGGGTAGTGGATGGTTGGATATTGCCATGAATTTTTGTGGGTCTACCGCAATACCATCCTTTGAGATAATGTGTCCTAAGTAATGAATTTCTGTTTTGAAGAACTCACAATTTTCTAAATTGGCATAAAGTTGGTGTTCTCTTAAAGTTTGTAGTACAATCCTTAGATGTTGTTGATGTTCGTCTTCTATTTTAGAATAAATTAAGATATCATCAATGAATATCAACACAAACTGATATAAATACTTGTTAAAAATACCATTCATTAGGGACATAAATGTGGCAAGAGCATTTTTTAAACCAAAGGGGATCACTACAAAATCATACTGTCCATAATGGGTTCTGAAGGATGTTTTATTTATGTTCTCATTATTAATTCGGATTTGGTGGTAGACAGATCATAGATCTAGCTTGGAGAAAACTTTAGCTTCCCTCACTTGATCAAACATATCATTAATTCGTCGTAGAGGATACTTATTCTTTATGGTCACTTTGTTTAATTATCTATAGTCAATACAAAGTCTTATGGTCCCATCCTTTTTCTTAACAAACAGAAATGGTGTGCCCCAGGGTGACACACTAAGCCTTATGTAGATTTTATCTAACAACTCTTGTATTTGAATTTTTAGTTCAATTAACTATGCAATACTCTTTTTGTAAGGTATTTTTGATACTGGTGTGGATCTAGGCATAATCTCAATGGAGAAATCAATTTATCGTTGGCAGGGTAGTCTTGGTATTTCCTCTAGAAATACATCAAGGAATTGACGTAAGATAGGATGTTCATTTATAGATGTCTGGTTTTAGTTAAGAAGTAGGTCGGAGACCCTAAATGCATATATTTTGTAGCCTTTTATCATACATTTCTTCAACTACATAGTATAAATATGTCTTATAGAAACAGGTTTGAGTATTCCATTTACTGTTCGAAAGATCTCATCTTCCGCAATATAAGTAAAAGTTTTTGAAAAACAATTCATCACTACTTTGTTTTTTTATAACCAGTCCATGCCAATTATCATATCATATGATCCTAGAGGTAAAAAATTCAAGTCAATATTGGTTTTATGATCCTGTAATTTGACTTCACAATCAACAATAAAACCAGTTACCTTTCTTTTAGCTCCTGTAGCTAGCTAAACTAACTAGGGATTTGCATGTCTTACCTTAGTGAGTTGACAAAGCTCCATCATTTTTGGAGTGATGTTGCCTAAAGTGGCTCCTGGATCAATTAAGATAGAAAGGGGGAGGTTAGAAATAGTACCTTCAATTTCTACTATTGCAGGTTGATGATCTTGCTGTCAATCCTCTAGAGCTGCATTAATTTGGTCGTAATTCTTGACAATTTCCCCAACCACAGATGCTTCTTGTATGTTATGCAACATTATTCTTTCCCCATTTAAACGTGGGAAATTCCTTCATAGTTGGGGTTCTCCACACTCCCAGCATTTCATAGGTTCCTTTTGTGTCCCACTAGCCCATTTCACCCCCATATTATTGGGTTTACCATTTTTCTGTGGAGGTTGCTCATTTTTGTTGTAGGAGTTTCCTTGGAAATTATTTAGCATATTTTAGAAAGCTCATGGTTTGAAGCCCTTCTTTCGCAAGTTAATTTTTTCTTGCTTCTTATCCCTCCATGTTTTGGAGAGATCATTCCGCTATTTATATTGCTCTAAACATAAAATTTCTTTTCTTAGTACATCATCCAAAGTCTTTGGATTGTCAAACTCAATCTGTTCCTTATATGCCTATGGAAAACAACTCAGGAACCTTTGTACTTTTACCTTTTCTTCTTGGATATAGGGTACAAATCGTAGCAAGTCTAGAAACGTATTTATGAGGTATTTCATGGTCATTTGGCCAAGTCTTAACTCGTAAAATTAATTTTTTTTCTTTCATAATAACTTTCAGAAAGTCACTAGTTTTTGAGTAGTTTCTTGAAATCTTCCCATTCTAGATTCTTCCCCTTGAGCCCATGCGATATTTTGAGGTATTTCCACCAAATACTAGATTTTACCTTCAGATTGTAAACCGCCATTCACACCTTCATGTCTCTGGAGTAGTTTTTGATATCAAAATACTTCTTAATGTCCAAAAACCATGCTTTTGCTTCTTTCTTTGTCTTTGATTCCCCTCCAAAACTGCTAGGTTTATTTTTTCTAAATTCACCTTCCAGGTGATCTAATTTTCTTTTCTCGCTAGTTTTGACTTGATTTTCATATTTCTGTACCTTAATAGATGAACTGCCTTTTCTTTATGCACTTACCTCCCTTCCTGGCTCCCTCCTAGTCTGAATTCGTTGTTCTTTTCCATTATTATGTTCATGTTGTTAGGATTATTAATCCTCCCTTAGTCAAATGTCTATTAGATTAATTATTGCCTAACTTAGGAACCTTAAATCAATTAAATGAGTCCACCAATGTAATTGGGTCCACATGGCCCAATGGGGCCACATGTACTAGTGATTAAGATGTGGGGGACAATCCTAGAGATTAACTACCACTTACTGCATCTGCATGCATTAGTGGGGAACCTCCTAGACCAATCCCTACATTTTAGGAGCCACTGGGAGTCCCAACACAAACCTACTTCAGTTATTTGGAGTTAGCACTAGCTAGATACAATTAGCCTTCAGTTACCTTCAGATGACTCAATATTAGTTAGCTAGTGCATGGATTGCATGGATAATGCATGCATGCATGGAGAGGATTTTTTTGTTCACCTGCCATACTCAGTTGCACTGAGTTAACTAGTTGCTACTGTTTGTTGGAGTTATTAGTCATCGAAGAGTTGATTTGATGGACTTCGACAATGATTGAGAGAACTTGAGTTAGAGATTTAGTTAAATACAATATTATCGACTTGGATAATTCGAATCCATTCCTCATGCATTCGAATTCTACCTATTTGTAATCTATTATACATCGGATATTATTATGATGAATATATTGTAAATTCCTGAGCAATACTTTCCTGTTTCCTGTGTGGTTTTTTTTGCTTAGTTTGTACGTTCATCCTCCATTTAGTTACGGCAACATAATTAGAACTTTATTCTTGAAGATCATATGGCATTCAAATTCTAACATGGTATTAGAGCCTTCTCAAGCAGGGTTTCATGCTCGTTTCTCCCCAATGAGGAAAAGCATGATTCTAACAGTTCATATGTTTTATTGTTATTTCTAGTGAAATTGACAGGTGCTATGTAGATTGAATGAAGTATTTGTCGTCTCCCTACCGAAGCAATTATTATTTCTCAAATTCCTGAGCCACGAATCCTCACAACATCCAATTACCTTGATTGGAGGATTGATATGCAGGTGGCATTGCGCAAGCATGGATACCACATGATTATACATGGATGGGAGGCTGAACCTCATCAGCTGATAGAGTTGAACAAGTTCCTAAAAAATTTTCATGAAGCATTCCGATACTTATGTACTTACATTTCTAGAGATCTCTTCTTCCATCTGGAAGGATTGAGGATTCCCAGAGAATCTTGGGAGAAGCTTGATAGATTTTTTAACAAACAAGATGAACTTTGGGGACACATTCTGGAGAATGAGTTAGTATCTTTACATCCGCCATTAGTTTCGAGACCATTGATAAATTATTCTCCAAATTCAATTCTCTAGTGCTCCAATGTAGACAGTGTAGTATAGAGCGGAAGGATGAGCAGAATGTCCTTTCAATACTAAAAAAAATAGCCCCTGAGTACATTGTATATGTCTTGATGTCTTACTCCAAACGAGAAATATTTCTTGATTGGAAGCTACCTTCTCTAGATTCATTCTTGGAGTCCTTAATCAAAGAACATAACAAATTGATTCAAATGGGAGTCATCCAGACGTCTAAGGATCAAGCTCTCTTGGTTAAAGACTCCTCCAAAGCGCAAGCAAAGGGGAAATCAAAGAAGAAGGATCCGAAGGAAGCTGATTCAAAGCCTAAAAAAAAAAGAAAACTTCCAAAAGGGCCTCTGGCTCTAAGAAGAAGAAATTTGGGAAAAAATTATGTCCCTACTTTGAAAAAGGATACCATCTTGAAGAAAATTGTATGAGGAATCAACTTAATGAAATGTCTACTCTTCTGAAACAAGATAACATTTAGAGAAAAAAAAAGTTTGATAATGGACATGAAAGATGTCATGCTTTGAAATAAGGACTACCTCGGTCTACAGCCTATTTGATTGATTATGGATCCTCCAAACACATGGTTTCCTCCAAGGATCTCTTCTCCTCTCTCAGTGTCAAAGAAGAGCCCAATATTCACATGGGAAATGATTCCCAAATCCCAACAGTAGGGAAGGGAACCATTATATCGAGGCATGGTGTGTTTAGAGATGTCCTATATGTTCCCTCACTTGCAGCTAATATGTTATCTGTTAATCAGATGACCCATACGGGATTTCCAAAGCAAGTATTGTTTGGATTTGACTCAGTAGAGATCACCAATATATCAGCTATGGAGATTGTAGTGAAAGGGATTGCTGATCATGAATCCAAGGCATACTATTTCACCCACTTCATTTGATTCTCAGCTCCAACATCATCATAGCTTCCCTTCAAAGATGATGAAGGTATAATCATTCCTTCCCTTCCTACTGCAGTTTCAGTTTTAAGTCCTCACAGTTCTGATTTAGATTCAGAAGAGGAGTTATCTAAGTTTGATCCATACATTGATCTTACAACTCAAAGGGATCTACATCCAGATCTAGTATCTACCTCATTCCAGTAGCCTAAATGGGCCAAGAATCTCATAGAAGCAGCTAGAGATGGTGTTGGGAATCCATATGACAAAAGAAGAATGGGGTCCCAGTATTAGAAGGAGAGTGCAGCTTTGTCTCACACAAATCTTCTTCTTAATGAAAGATGTTTTATGATGCTTTGGTCAGATCCTCAATCCTTCAGGAAGGATTTCCATGATCCTAGATGGCAGGAAACCATGGATGAGGAGTTTGATTCACTACATGACAACTAGACCTAGGAACTTGTCCCCTTACCTCTAGGAAGGAAGCTGGTACAGTGGAAATGGATATACAAAACCGGAATAGCTACTAATGGGACCAAAACCAAGTACAAGGATCGGTTGCTGGAAAAAGGGTATTCTAAGGTCCAAGGACTGGACTACAATGAGACATTCGCACCGGTAGCTAGAATGGACTCCATCAGGTTGGTATTGGCCATTGTTGCTTCCAAGATATGGCAAGTACACCACATATATGTGAAGAGTGCCTTCCTCCATGGATATTTGGAGGAGGAAATCTATATGAAGCAACCTAATGGGTTTATTGATGATCCTTCCTTATTTTTTAGACCAAGGAAATCACAGTATAGAATCAAACAAGCCCCAAGATGTTGGTTTTCCAAGATGGATACTTTCCTCATCTCTCAGAAGTTTGAAAGGTGAAAATATGATTGCAGTGTCTACATGAAGAAGAAGGAGGGGTTTTTTTATTAGGAATATTGCACCTTCTGCAGATAGAAGATGTTCCTTTGGTCTGAATGGTTCAGATCCAGAACAAATGAGTGAACGAAAAAGGATGAAGATCTTCCCTGAATACTGTAGACACCTAGAATACTGCTTCATTTGTGAACCTATGTACCTACAAACATATCAAACATGCAAACACATTAAAGATACAAGAAAATAATCTACTTATCCATGTTAGTGCCTAAGGAATCTAACAACATGTACATGTGAAATCAAAACAACAGTAATGTGGGACGGAAATTAGCTTTGCATTAAGAAAGTATGGATAATCTTACAACCATTTCCTTAGTGTAGACAAAATCCTCCATGAGACAAACACTTCATCCCCATAAGATCCAACTTTGCTCTCTATGCTCTCCAATGACTTGGACTAAGTGGTCAATCCAACAACATAACAATACCTCTATAGTTCTCCCCATCAACTATGGACATGAGATTTTATTTATAAGGCTTAATGGATAGGAATAGTTGAGATAATTGTGGGTGAGGTGGCTCCAAGATCCTACCATGGAAGATCTCGAGCTCAAACTAACCCATAATGATAGGGATAAGGGAGGACACGAGGCTCGTGATCTAGAAGCCTCAAGAAACTTCTCTTTTTCCCATTTTACCCAAGCTACCACTTTTCTTCCCTTATGATAAATCGGTTTAGATGAGAACCTATTTTAGACCAAAGACCATAGGCGGTGGCACCACTTCTTGAAAACAGGATACAAGCAGTGTTGAGAAAGGTACTGCTCATTGGCCACAAGGAAAGCACAGTGCTAGGTTTTTTCAAGTAGAATTGACAAATAGAGCAAGTTTCCACTCTCAGTGTTGGGATTAAGGGAAAACAAGGAAGTTAAGGGTCTTATCACATGATGGTGATAGGATTTGGGAATAACAAAATGCCCCCCAAATCATGAGACTTAGAGGGATACGATAAGCGAGAGCTTTGAGAGAACAAGTTGTGACTTCAAGGTGAAAATGTCATATCGGCCGGAGAATGTCTTCCAATAGGCATCTGTAGTACATCAATACTTTTGAATCATAGACAAATATAACCAAATCATTGCTATGGACTAATACAAGGCAGAGCCATGAGAGGAATAAAGAAGCATGGCTGCTAGAATACAACGTAGATCCATGTGATAGAGGAATCAAACTTGGGCATAGCTACTAGACATACAACATAGATCTATGTTATAGTGATGCAAATTTGAGCATAGCCATGACCATACAAATGTGGATCCATGCTAGATATACAAAAATCCATCGCAACCTGGGGAAAGCAATGAGCGCTAAACAAATACCCAGGGTGTTTGTCTCGTCTTCCACAAAGTACAATTCTATCCATGTGATTACAATGATCTGAAGTCGAACATGGTATAAACCACTTGATTACTGGCCAATGATGTGAAACGTTAATAAGTGCGAGGGAGATGGCCATTGATGTCAATGATTCCCAACGTACCCTAGTACAATCTACTGAGTGTGAATAGATGTCTTGATGTCTAACACCCAGTCAATTCTATCGATCAAAGGTCAATGATGTGAACCTACATCGAGAGCGAGAGAATCTATCATTAAGTCATACATATCTCAAGGTACTAAATTTTGTTTCTAAGACTATTTCCTGAATGATGACCTGATGTCGACAGGAATAGTCTCATCAAAGGAGGGCCATGATGAGTCCCACATCGACAACATGAAACTCGAAACATAGTTCTAGACTGATGTGAATGTAGTAACCATAAGACTAACTCAAAAGTACTGACACAAAGACTATTTTGACTACAGAGGTAAAACTTCTTCAACTTCCCTTTGAACATCATGTGACATGACAAAAGACTTAGCAGCATGACTAAACTAGACAAACACACAATGCGATGATGGACAATGCATTCTTTTGAAAGACTTAAAGGAGTGGCATGACTCATGAAAGTGGATTGTCATGGAGATCATTTGAATACCCAGTTGACTGAAATGATATGGAGACAAGTGCCCTGTTCAAAGGTAACGAAAAACTAGTGCCATTATTTGCAAAATGATTCGCTTCCCCTTTTACCCATCATGGTTGATGAGTGCATATTTTCAGTTTTACGAGTTCAAAGAGGGTAACAAACACTCATTATAGCTTGTCCAAAGACAAGTCCAAACTCATATGTTTTACGAACCTGAGAGAGGAGGAGTTCGTTCCCAGAAAGAGGGTCTCTCAATGTTTAATTTAACGAGTTCAATGAAAGAAAACTCGGTATCATTCATATTTAGAGGATCTGAAAGACCACGGAAGAAGAATCCATAGTGTCCTTTTTTGTAAAATAGTTCACTTGAACTGAAAAAGCGATAACCTACTGTCAGATGAATGACTCTTCAAGTGCTTTAACGAGTGTGAAGAAGACAAGATCACCCGAAAATATTTTCACATTCTAAGAGTCCAAAAAGAGCTTAAGAGGACTCTATTAAAGAGGAATATTGCACCTTCTATGGACAAAATCTGTTCCTCTGGTCTGAATGGTTCAAATCCAGAACAAATGAGTGAACGACAAAGGATGAATACCTTACTTGAATACTGTAGACACCTGGAATATTGCTTCAATTGTGAAGCTATGTACCTACAAACAGATCAAACATGCAAACACATCAAAGCTACCAGAAAATCATCTACTTATCCATGTTAGTGACTAAGGAATCTAACAACATGTACATGTGAAATCAAAACAACAGTAATGTGGGACAGAAATTAGCTTTTCATTAAGAATTTATGGAGAAGCTTACAACTATTTCCTTAGTGTTGATAAGATCCTCCATGAGACAAACACTTCATCCCCATAAGCTCCAACTTTGCTCTCTATGCTCTCCAATGACTTGGACTAAGTGGTCAATCCAATAGCATAACAATACCTCTATAGTTCTCCCCCTCAACTATGGACATGAGCTTGTATATATAAGGCTCAATGGATAGGAATAGTTGAGATAATTGTGGGTGAGGTGGCTCCAAGATCCTACCATGGGGTATCTCAAGCTCAAACTAACCCATAATTATAGGGATAAGGGAGGACACAAGGCTCATGATCTAAAAGCCTCAAGAAACTTCTAATTTTTCCATTTTACCCAGGGTACTATTTTTCTTCCCTTATGACAGAGAGGTTTGGATGAGAACCACTTTTAGACCAAAGACCATAGGCGGTGGCACCGCTTCTTGAAAACAGGATACAGGTAGTGCTGAGAAAGGTACCGCTCATTGGCCACAAGGAAAGCGCGGTGCTAGGTTTTTTCAAGTAGAATTGACAAACAGAGCAAGTTTCCACTCTAAGTGTTGGGATTAAGGAAAAACAAGGAAGTTAAGGGTCTTATCACATGATGGTGATAGGATTTGGGTATAATAGGTTTTTTCTTCTAGTTGTATTGTATGTGGATGACTTGCTCATTACTAGAAGCTCTATTTGTATATTGGGTAGAATTAATTATGCTCTTAATAAATCATTTTTCATGTCTAACTTGGGATTGTTAAGACAATTCATTGGTCTTGAACTAAGTCAAAATACTTTGGGAATCGTGATCTCACAGTCCTGGTATTCATAAGATATGCTTAAGAAGTTCCATATGGAGGATTGCAAGGAAGCCCCCTACCCTTTCTTATCAGGCATCAGGATTGAAGAAGATTGTTCCACACCTTTGGTGGACTATTAGTTTTTCAACATTAAACTAGCATTATTAGGATCTTCAACTGAGAGAATAACAAGAATAGAAATCAAACACAAAAGACAATGAACATAGTATTTTTCCTCAGGGAAACCATAAACAGAGAAAACCCCACAACTTCCTCAGAGATAGAATCAGCATCAAAACAAAAAATCCAAAAACTGTAAGTGATCTCCTGACAGGAGTGACCTTCTTCTTATCTATCCCTAGTGTCTTCTCCTTCCTCAACTATGCGCTACACTTGAGTGTGTATGAGATGTGTGTTAAATAGAGAAGTCACTTTTCTATTTATACTGCTTCCTAGTATGACTAAAACCTTACTAGGGCCAACTTCACCAAGTGATTCTAATAACCCTAGTGCCCTGGAACTGCGGGGACTTTAACCCTTAGACAATAGGAGGGTTACCCACAATGACTTGACATGACTTGTTTACATTATAGATCCTCCTGATCAGAACATGGGGCCATGACATAATGACTTAATTACATAATAGATACATCCTTGAATAAACATCGGGTTACAAGAAATAAGATACATAGATGAATACATTCTGAAGTTACAAATACATCAACACTCCCTCTTAACTAGGACAGTATTCTTTCGACACAATTTTCAGCATTGGGATTCTTCTCTGCATCAACTGGATCATCTAGTCATCTTCATATTCAAGTATTCTTAGTCTTCAAGTCTTCAAGTCTTCAAGTCTTCGATTTTTCATGTCATCTTCTTCTTCAAGTCTTCTTCATTACGAGATCTGCATCATCATGACTGCTGGATCATCACTCGATCTGGATCGTCATCAAGTATGGATCATCATCACATCTGGATCATCACTTGATCTTGATCATCATCGAGTCTGGATCATCATCACAACTGGATTGCTTGATCAGGATCATCATCAAGTCTGGATCATCATCACATGCTATCTCACAATGGTGCTATCTCGATTATTCTTGTCACATGAAGTTCTACAGAGTCAATCCTGTAGGCCTACCCATCATGCAGGTCTTCATCAGCACTTATATCTGACACTTAAGTTAGAATGGCCTGCCTAGCTCTTACATCTGACCTCATCTTGTCAGAAAGGCATGCCTAACACTCACATCTAACCTCATCTTATCAGAAATGCCTAGCACTCACATCTGACCATGTGTAAACACATCGTGCTAGAATGGCTCAGCACTTATATCCAACCATGTGCAAGCACATCGCATCGAAAAGGCTCTGCACTTACATCCAACCTCACCCTATCAGAAAGGCACAACACTTACAATTGACCATGTTCGAAAGCACTGCATTGAAAGGGCTCAGCACTCACAATCGACCATGCTCGAAAGCACCACATCGGAAGGGCATGCACTCACATTTGATCATGGAGTAACTAATCCTACCATCACATCAGAATGGCCCCCAGTCATAGACTAAGCTACCTGGTAACTGACGAGGTGCCTCCATTCCCAGAATGGTAGTTGCCCTTACATCTAACCTACTCATCAGAATGTCCAACACTCACATATGACATGGGAGGAAATTAATCCTTTAGCCATGATAGAATGGTTCATCCCTTAGATTTGATCAAGTGGGAACACATTCCTCTTTCACATCATAATGGCTTCTATGTACTAGACTGAGTTTTCCTGGTAACTGACCAGGCACCTCCATTCCCAAAATGGCAATAGCACTCATATCTGACATCGAAGGAACCTAAATCCTCTAACGATGATAGAATGGCTCAACCCTTACATTTGACCATGGAAGGAACTTAATCATCTCCCATGTCAGAATGGATCACAGACTCATCACTTCCATTTGGAGGGAACATCGATCTAGAGAACACCAAGCTTCTTCCTGAAGTACTCAAAATTCACCATAGCCAATGGCTTCATCAATACATCAGCTCTCTGATTGTCTGTCACAACATATTGGAGCTTCATTGCTCCCCTCTGCACCATATCCCTGATATAGTGATACTTGATCTCGATATGCTTCGACTTGTCATGGAACACTGGATTCTCTGACAACTTCACACAACTATGGTTGTCACAATGTGTACAAGTGGCATCCATCTGGAGATCAAATAAATCAGACAGTAGGTTCCTCAGCCATACTACCTCACAACTAGCTAAACAAGCTGCAACATACTCTGCTTCAGCTGTACTCAGTGCCACATAGGATTGCTTCCTACTAAACCAAGAGATCACACCTGATCCCATACTGAAGCAACATCCTCAAGTTCTCTTCCTATCGATGGCACTACCTGCCCAATCTGAATCAACATAACCCTCCAGGTTAATCTTCTGATTGGACTCATACTTGATCCCATAATCAACTGTACCCCTTAGGTACCTCAGAATATTCTTTGCAGCAATTAAGTGAACATTTCTCGGATCTGTTAAGAACTGGCTCAAGGTGTTCACAACAAATAAAATTCCTGGTCTCATGCTTTTCAAGTACATCAAGGACCCAATCATCTAACGATACATCGTAGCATCAACTGAATCTCATGAAGCATCACTCAATACCTTTAGGTTCGATGCCATAGGTGTGGCCGTGGCTTTGCAGTCCATCATCCCAAACCTCTTCAGGATCTCTACTACATACTTCCCTTGTCCAAGGAATATTCCATCTGCACTCTGCCACACCTCCATGCCTAAGAAATAATGCATCATACCCATGTCCTTCATTTCGAACTTGACATCAAGCTTTCTCTTCGTATCGGCAATCAACCCATCCATACCTATCACAAACAGATCATCTACATATAGTAGAAGCATCACTAGGTTGCCATCTACAACCTTGTAGTACAGGTTGGAATCTGCTTTACTCTGGGTAAACCCCAAACTAGATAGAAAGCTATCAATTTTTCCATACCATGTCATGGGTGCTTGTTTCAAACCGTACAGGTATTTCTTCAATCTGCATACATGAGACTCTCTGTCATGTGTCTCAAAAATGAGTGGTTGTTCTACATACACTTCCTCTTCCACTACACCATTCAAGAAAGCAGTCTTGACATCCATTTGGTGTATCTTCCATTTCATCACTGCAGCCAGAGCTAGTACTGATCTGATGGAAGTGTATCTAGCTATAGGCACAACGGTTCCTTCATAATATATTCTATCTTTCTGAGAGAAACCCCAAGCCACAAATATTGCTATATATTTTTCAATGCTACCATCTACAGCATGCTTGATCTTGTAGATCCATTTGGAAGTTACAACTGACTTCCCTTCTGGTCTTGGGACAACATCCCAAACATCATTCTTCATGATCGATTGGTATTATTCGATCATAGCATCCTTCCATTCTTTTCATTATGTCACTTCTTCATAACTAGAAGGTTCTTTATCAATGAAATTACATAGTAAAGCTACATACCTGGAACAAGATCTGGTCCTCTTTCTTTCTCTGTGATTCTCTTCTGGAGCCCCATATCTTTCCGCACCTTGGATAATTTCACATACCCATGCAGGTTTCCTCTTATGAGGATTCTTCTCCAGAGGTGGATCTACAGGTCTTTGTGGTTCTTCAAATTCTCGATCTTCTTCTTGAGTTTCTTTGTTCATGGTTGTATCATGAATTTTGGGTGCTTCTCCTTCTTCAGGTTCTTGAGTAGGTCTCTTTCTGGATTTGTTGTAAGATGTGTCTTCATCAAATGTCATATCCCTGCTGATGTCAATCTTCTTGTATCTTGGGAAATATATTTTGTAAGCCTTTGATGTTTTAGAGTATCCCAAAAATATACCCTTCTTTCCTCAAGGATCTAATTATGTTCTCTTCTCTTTTGGAATGTGTATCTACACAGGACAGCCGAATATTCTGAGATGGATGAATTCGGGTTTCTTGCTAGAGAAGACTTATTCAGGAGTCTTGTTCTTGAGTACTCTATGTGTAGTACGGTTCTGTACATACACCGTTGTTCTGGTAGCTTCCACCCAAAGATGCATAGGAATATCTTGATCATGAAGCATAGCTCTTGCAGCTTCCATGATAGTTCTATTCTTTTGTTCTAAAATCCCATTATGTTGTGGATTATAAGGAGTGGAAAACTCCCTCTTAATCCGTGATTCTTTACATAGCTCTTTGAATTCATTCGAAGTGAATTCTCTGCCATTGTCTGATCGAAAAGTCTTGATATTCTTTTCAGTGTGATTCTCGATCAAGGATTTGAATTCCTTGAACTTATTGAATACTTCGTATTTGTTCTTCATGAAGTAAACCCATTTCTTCCTAGAAAAATCATTAATAAAAAAAAAACATAATATGCATACCCACTTAGTGAGCTTGATGACATAGGACCACATACATCGGAGTGTATGATTTCCAAGATTCCTTTTTCTTTGATTTCGCTACTTGGAAATGTCTTCTTTGTGTTCTTTCCTTTCGCACATCCTTTGCAGACCCCATCATGTTTTGCTTGTATTTTTGGAAGACCTTCAACATTTTTGCTTGCAAGAGGTAGTGCTCTGTAATGCATATGTGCAAGTCTTCTATGCCATAGTCCATTTGGCTCTACTGTGTCATGGACCAAGGCTTGTTCTAGATGGTCCTTCAATTTGTACAAAACTCTCTCTTGTTCACCAATCACTATTGCATCAGCAATAGTCTTTCATTTTGGTAACATAATAACTTGACCATCTATGAATGCACTCCTCATTCCTTTTGCATTTAATGATTATATGGAGAGAAGCTTCTTCTTGAGTCCTAGCACAAACAAAACTTCCTTCATTGTTATAGACTTTCCAGAGTCTGTCTTATAGGAAGATTCCCCACTACCTTTTATTGGATATTGGTAGTCATCTCCTAGCTTCAACTTGTGAGGTGATTCATGTTCTAAAAGTTTCACAAAGGATTCCTTGAATCCATTCATATGTTCGGAATCCCCACTATCTATAAGCCAATCATCACTTCCATGAGTAATGTTTCCCGTGAGAGCGAAGATCAAAACATATTCATCCTTACTTGAAGAATCTTCACTTTCATATCTGGTTCTCTTTGATGAAGGTTCATCATCCTCTGCAGCATGAGCATGGTGTCTTCTTTTGTTTCCCTTCTTCTTGTGAGAGCTAGTTTTGTTCTTAGGACAATATCTAGAAAAGTGTCCTATTTCATCACATGTATAACAAATTTACTTCAACCTATGTCTAGGATTTCTAGAGTTATTCCTATGATGAGAGTACTTACTTCTGTGATGTCTAGATCTAGGTTTCTTGTATTGTTCTGTCAGAGCTTGATATTCACTTCCCATCTTCTCTTCTCGAGCTGCTATCTGAGCTTCTTCTTGAGAACATTCTTCCCACAGTCTGCTGAAATTGACTAACTTCTTTCTAGCAAAGATCCCTTTAATGAAAGAGTCCCATGTCCTAGGGAGACCATTCAAGGTGGTCATCACAATTTTTGCATTCTCCACTTCTTCATCTACTGCTTCTAATTGTTCTTTGATCTGAGAAACCCTTGTGAAGTAAGACTGGATGGTCTTTGTATTTTGGATCTTCACATTCTTCAGTTGATTCCTCAGAGTCATCTTTTAGTTTATGTTCTTCCCTTCAAACAATTTGGTTAGGACACCAAACATAGCTTTATGTGTCTTGAGAGAGGACACCTGTAGGATGAGGTTATCCTTTATAGAATCAGCAATGATCCTCTTTGCCATAACCAACTTCTTCTTATTCAAGGCCTTGGCCTCATCTCCCTATGGAACTAGAACCTCCTCATGGATGTAGGAGTCTAACTCATTCTCTTCCACGACTAGAGAGATCCTATACTTCTAGGCTCGAAAGTTATCAAATCCCTCAAGATTTTCATCAAGCTTGGTATGATGAGACATCTTAACTGAGAAGCTCAAATTGAAATACAAAATATTTAGATCTTACCAGGTCAAGATGTCGGATCTAGATTTGGAGCTAAAACTCCTGTAGTGCTGGATGAGGAGGAAATTAGGGTTTTGCTTTTCTGGAGTTCTATCCAACCAAATGCTTTGAAATTGATACATAAATTTGATTTTTGGGAGGAGATCAATCTAGGCCTGGGCTCACTAAAAAATTCCTCTTCTGTGAAAATCCCTAATTTTCGATAGTAGTGTCGGGTCCAAAACTGAAAAACCTCATAATTGGATTATGCTTTGACAGAAAGATGCGCCATAAGCAGGAGAGTTATTCCACCTTGCTTTTGCTAAAAATATATGGAGGAGTATCCACAAACTAGGAAGCCCTAGTTCCTGCAGCTATACAGTGTCTTCTTCTCGGGTTAGCTCTAATATATTATGAAGGAACCTTTGCGCTTGTAGCTAGATACACTTCCATCATATTAGTACTAGCTTTGGCTGTAGTGGTGAAATGGAAGATACACTAGATGGATGTCAAGACTGCTTTCTTGAATGGTGTAGTGGAAGAGGAAGTGTATGTAGAACAACCACTCAGTTTTGAGAAACATGACAAAGAGTCTCATGTATGCAGATTGACATGAGATTGAAGAAAGCACTGTATGGTTTGAAACAAGCACCCAGGACTTGGTATGACAGAATTGATAGCTTTCTATCCATTTTGGGCTTTAACAAGAGTAAAGCAGATTCCAACCTGTACTACAAGGTTGTAGATGGAAACCTAGTGATGCTTCTACTATATGTAGATGATCTGTTTGTGACAGGTATGGATGGGTTGATTGCCGATACAAAGAGAAATCTTGCTATCGAGTTCGAAATGAAGGACTTGGGTATGATGCATTATTTCTTAGGCATGGAGGTGTGGCAGAGTGCAGATGGAATCTTCCTTGGACAAGGGAAGTATGCAGTAGAGATCTTGAAGAGGTTTGGGATGATGGAATGCAAAGCCATGGCCACACCTATGGCATCGAACCTGAAGCTATTGAGTGATGATTCATGAGAGTCATTTGATGCTACGATGTATCGTCAGATGATTGGTTCCTTGATGTACCTAACAAGCACGAGACCAGACATTTGCTTTGCTGTGAACACCTTGAGCCAGTTCTTAACAGATCCGAGAAATGTTCACTTGATTGTTGCAAAGCATATTCTGAGGTACCTAAGGGGTACAGTTGATTATGGGCTCAAGTATGAGTTGAATTAGAAGATTAACCTGGAGGGTTATGTTGATTCAGATTGGGCAGGTAGTGCCATTGATAGGAAGAGCACTTTAGGATGTTGCTTCAGTATGGGATCAGGTGTGATCTCTTGGTTCAGTAGGAAGAAATATTGTGTGGCACTGAGTATAGCTGAAGTTTAGTATGTTGCGGCTTGTTTAGCTAGTTGTGAGCTAGTATGGCTGAGGAAGCTACTGTCTGATTTATTTGATCTCCAGATTGATGCCACTTGTACACATTGTGACAACCATAGTTGCATGAAGTTGTCAGAGAATCTAGTGTTCCATGAAAAGTTGAAGCATATTGAGATCAAGTATCACTATATCAGGGATATGGTGCAGAGGGGAGCAGTGAAGCTCCAATATGTTGCAATGGATGATCAGATAGCTGATGTATTGATCAAGGAATTGGCTAGGGTGAATTTTGAGTACTTCAGGGAGAAGCTTGGTGTTCTCCAGATCGATATTCCATCCAAAGGGAAGTGATGAGTCAATGAGCCATTCTGACATGGGAGAGGATTAAGTTCCTTCCATGGTCAGATGTAAGGGCTGAGCCATTCTGTCATCATTAGAGGATTTAGGTTCCTTCGATGTCAGATATGAGTGCTATTGCCATTTTGGGAATGGAGGTGCCTGGTTAGTTACTAGGAAAAATCGGTCTAGTACAGAGAAGCCATTCTAATGTGAGAGGGGAATGTGTTCCTAGCTTCAACTTGTGAGGTGATTCATGTTATAAAAGTTTCACAAAGGATTTCTTGAATCCATTCATATGTTTGGAATCCCCACTATCTATAAGCCAATCATCACTTCCATGAGTAATGTTTCCCGTGAGAAAAAAGATCAAAACATATTCATTCTTGCTTGAAGAATCTTCACTTTCATATCTGGTTCTCTTTGATGAAGGTTCATCATCCTCTGCAGCATGAGCATGATGTCTTCTTTTGTTTCCCTTCTTCTTGTGAGAGCTAGTTTTGTTCTTAGGACAATCTCTAGCAAAGTGTCCTCTTTCATCCCATGTATAGAAAATTTACTTCAACCTATGTCTAGGCTTTCTAGAGTTATTCCTATGATGAGAGTACTTACTTCTGTGATGTCTAGATCTAGGTTTCTTGGATTGTACTGTGAGAGCTTGATCTTCACTTCCCGTCTTCTCTTCTTGAGCTGCTATCTAAGCTTCTTCTTGAGAACATTCTTCCCACAGTCTGCTGAAATTGACTAACTTCTTTCTAGCATAGATCCCTTTAATGAAGGAGTCCCATGTCCTAGGGAGACCATTCAAGGTGGTCATCACAATTTTTGCATTCTCCACTTCTTCATTAACTGCTTCTAATTGTTCTTTGATCTGAGAAACCCTTGTCAAGTAATACTGGATGGTCTTTGCATTTTGTATCTTCACATTCTTCAGTTGATTCCTCAGAGTCATCTTTCGGTTTATGTTCTTCCCTTCAAACAATTTGGTTAGGGCATCAAACATAGCTTTATGTGTCTTGAGAGAGGACACCTGTGGGATAAGGTTATCCTTTATAGAATCAGCAATGATCCTCTTTGCCATAACCAACTTCTTCTTATTCAAGGCCTTGGCCTCATCTCCCTATGGAACTAGAATGTCCTCATGGATGTAGGAGTCTAACTCATTCTCTTCCAGGACTAGGGAGATCCTATACTTCTAGGCTCAAAAGTTATCAAATACTTCTAGTGCTGGATCAGGAGGAAATTAGGGTTCTGCTTTTTCAGAGTTCTATCCAATCAAATGCTTTGAAATTGATACCTAACTTTGATTTTCAGGAGGAGATCAATCTAGGCCTGGGCTCACTAAAAAATTCCTCTTCTGTGAAAAGCCCTAATTTTCGGTAGTAGTGTCGGGTCCAAAACTGAAAAACCTTAGAATTAGATTTTGCTTTGACAGAAAGATGCTCCCTAAGAAGGAGATTTATTCCACCTTACTTTTGCTGAAAATATATGGAGGAATATCCACAAACTAGGAATCCCTAGTACCCGTAGCTGCACAGTGTCTTCTTCTCAGGTTAGCTCTAATACCATGTTAGTTTTTCAACATTAAGCTAGCATTATTAGGATATTTAATTGAGAGAATAACAAGAACAAAAATCAAACACAAGAGACAATGAACACAGTGTTTTTCCTCGGGGAACCATAAATGGAGAAAACCCCACAGCTTCCTCAAAGATAGAATCAACACCAAAATAGAAAAGCCCAAAACTGTAAGTGATCTCTCGACAGTAGTAACCTTCTTCTTATCTAGCCCTAGTGTCTTCTCCTTCCTCAACTATGCGCTACACTTGAGTGTGTATGAGATGTGTGCTTAATAGAGAAGTCACTTCTTTGTTTATACTACTTCCCGCCATGACTAAAACCCTACTAGGGCCGACTTCACCAAGTGAGTCTAATAACCCTAGTGCCCCGGAACTGCGAGGACTTTAACCCTTAGACAATAGGAGGGTTACCCACAATGACTTGACATGATTTGTTTAAATTATAGATCCCCCTGATCGAAATATCAAGAATGACATAATGACTCAATTACATAATAGATACATCTTGGAATAAACATCGGGTTACAAGACATAAGATACATAGATGAATACATTTCGAAGTTACAAATACATCAACATGGACAACATTATCTATAGAAAATGCATTAGAAGCCTTCTGTATCTCACCCATTCAAGACCAGACATATCCTATGTTGTTAGTGTTGCTGGTAGATATATGCAGAAGCAACATGAGCTTCCTTGGAAGGCAACAAAGAGGATCTTGAACTATGTGCAGGGTACTATTGATTATGGGATCCACTATGTTGCTAGAGCATAGTTATATCTCATAAGATTTATAGAATCAAACTGGGAAGGATATGGAAATGATAGGAAATCCACCTAATGTTTTTTGTTCATGATTGGATCTGGACCAATTTGTTGGTCCAGCAAGAAGCAAGCAGCCCTTGCACTTTCTTCATCATAAGCAGAGTATTAAGGAGTTGTGAATGGAACTATTCAGGCAGTTTGGATGCATGGCATCTTGATAGAGTTTAGGATTCAGACTTCACCTCCAGTAGATATTTATTGTGACAACTAGAGCATAATCCAGATCTCTAGTGATCATGTTTAGAAGAAAAGGACAAAGCACATAGAAGTTCACATGCACTACATTCGGGAACTAGTGCATGATAGAACCATCACACTACACTACTGTCTAATAGACAATCAGATTGCATATATTTTTACTAAGTCTTTTACTGAAAAGATATTTTCCTTTCTCAGGTCTCTTTTGAGAATTAAGGCTTGATTCTTAGTTCCTATCCTGATGGGGTTTTTCCCAAGACTTTTTCTTACCTCACTTGTATTATGGCTCTCAAATTGTATTTGAGTGACCTATGGTCTTGTCCCAAGGGCCCACACTTTTTCAAGTTATAATTAAGGGGGGGTGTTAGGATTATTAATTCTCCCTTGGTAAAATGTCTATTAGATTAATTATTTCCTAACTTATGAACCTTAAATCAATTAAATGAGTCCACTAGTGCAATTGGGTCCACATGGCCCAATTGGGCCACATGTACCAGTCATTAAAGTGTGTGGGACAATGCTAAAGGTTAACTGCAACTTACTGCATGTGCATGCATCAGTGGGGGTGCCTCCTAGACCAACCCCTACATTTTAGGAGTGACTGTGAGTCCCAAAACCAACCTAGTTTAGTTAGTTGGAGTTATCACTAGTTAGCCATAGTTAGCCTTCAGTTACCTTCATATGACTCACTATCAGTTAGCTAGCACATGGATTGCATGGATAATGCATGCATGCATGGAGAGGAGCAATTTTGTTCACCTACCACACTCAGTTGCACTGATTTAACTAGTGGTTACTATCTGTTGGTGTTATTAGTCATCGAAGACTTGATTTGATGGACTCTAATATTGATTGGGAGACCTTGAGTTAGAGATTCAGTTAGATATAGTCTTATTCACTTGGATAATTTGAATTCATCACTCATGCATTCGAATTCTACCTATTTGTAATCTATTGTACACCAGATATTATTATGATGAATATACTGTAAATTCTTGAGCAATACTTTTATGTTTCCTGTGTGGTTTCTTTTTCTTAGTTTGTATGTTCATCCTCCATTCAATTGTTGCAACATAATCAGAACTCTTTGCTTGAAGATCATATGGAATTCAAATTCTAACACATGTAAACTATGTATTGAAATTTCATTGATTTCTTGTTGTTTTTCTTGGTATTTTTTCAGTTGTTCATTGTTAGCTTTATAATTATATATCTCAACAATTGAATTCCTCATATTTTCTAGTACTTGAATTTCTTCTAAATGTTCTACTTCTGGTTGCATGGTGTGTGGTACCTTCTCATTGTCTTCAGGTCAGCCCTCATTTTCATTCAGTGAAGCCATTATGTGTCCTGTGAAAGAAATGTTTTGCAAGTATACGAAAAATTATGTTGGGATAGGAGAAAAGATATGAAAAGAAGGAAAAATATACAAGGAAAAATCAGATGCGCATGTAAAAGAGGAAAAGTGCACGCACGATAGGGTAAAAATAGGTCAAGAAGGGAAGAAGAAACTAGCATAGGAATATAAAACATGCGCTCCACAAAGGAAGAGAAAAATGAAAGAGGCAATGAGGATACCTACGACAAGGAAGGTGGATCTAAGTCAATGCAAGAGGCAGGTAGAATATTTAGAGATGGACAGACAGAAATCAAGGAAGATGGTGGAAGGATTAACCAGTGGAAGATGGACAAGAAAAATTTGCGGCTAGTTATGACCAGTACAAGAAAGTTGAAAGATGTTTCCAAAAATAGTTAAATATATGGTTAATTTCTTCCAGGACTTTCACAGTTAGGTATGGTCCAACATTTATGTAACAGAGATATTTTGTATGTTTTTGAGTCTATAATAACTGAGCGATACTCAGTCGACCCTATGTGTTCTTGTAGATGGTATAAATAGAAGGAACCTGCTTTGTATAAGTGTTCAGTGATTATTTAGTGTATTTTGGTTCAGAAGGTTATGTAAGTTTAGAGAGTTAGTTAGACAATAGGAGTAGAAGGTTGTTGAGCTACGGATCTTGCAGCTGTGTGCGTAGACTGCTATTAGAGTAGAAGAGTCAATCCAATTGTGTGCGGATCAGTAGCAATAGATACATGAATAAACCTAAGAGAATGAGAGAAAGAAGATTGGGCCATACAGACATATCTTAAGAATAGTCTAAAAGTTGCAGGCTACAAGCTGTTATACCCATTTCTCATGCCAGATGAAAAGCACCTTGGTGGTTTTTCCCAAATGGGTTTCCACATTATTTCCTGCATTATATGGGTGAATGTTGTTGAATGGTGAATTTTTATGTGGATGTTTGATTATCTTTCATTATTACAATTATAGTTGTGTTATATGAATGTCGCAGTATGAATGTATGACTGATCAAAGTATTGTTGAATTGATGTGTATAATTTCATGGTTAATCTTCTATGTATAAATATAAGTGGCATGTTGTTTTTAAAGTGTAAGGGGTTAGTTGTGTTGCATCCTTGCACCAGTCATTACGACCTAAATACACCATTGTGTTATGCAGGTGAATTGTGGCACATAGTTTTGCAACTGTCGCAGAGTGAAAGACTCTATCCCATCGTCCTTATTGAGTGCATTGGCCACATGCCAAGGGACTATATTCCTTATCTAACTGCGAAAACATGGTTTTGGAAGTTACTATTAATATATCTCAGGTGAGACTACACCTGATTCATGCCTATTGCTGACTGAGCTTGCTCTGTCGGGACGATGTCTTGGGGTGTCATGTTGGTATTGTGTGAGTGATTGAACTGCGGGTCTAGACAAGTCGTGTATAGAAGACAACAAATGGTTTTGTTGCTAGGACCATTAACTATTTGAGTCCAGTGAAATGTTGTGGCATCTGAGAAAGAACAAGGTAAGGACTGGCTAGAGTCTAATATGCTAGCAGTCACACAGGAGGAGAGCGCAGGATCTTAGTTGAGCACAGAAAACTGGGTAGACCAGTACATATACATTCATATTCACGATGTATTCTTTCCATAATTTCCCAATGTACTGCATGAGTGGATTTCAATATTGGAAAAAAGGAAGACAAATTTCTCGAGAGGGGAAGCCATCGAGTGGAATGATCAATTGGTTCGTGAAGTAACGAGTGTAAGTAACACCATATCTAGAGCTATTGATTTTTGGGTGGACATTATTTTCCAAGGGTATATTACTGAGTTTTCAATAAAGGCTATAACCTCATATAGTGAGGCTGAAAGAAAAATTTTCCAATGACCGCGAAGAAGGTATTTTTATCTATCAGTACATGGATCAACGTGCTTGTTTATGAGAAGGGTATCTTACAGCTGAGTAGTTGAGTCGCACACACACTAGAGGAATGCTATGTCGTAGAGAACGTATCAAGGAAATGGGAAATGGTGATTTGAGATGTTCCTAGGAAGTACAGAACCTGAACTAGAAACTGGATTCCTAAGGAGTGGAAGGATATTCATATTAGGGAAAAGAAGGAAGAGAGAGGAAGGTCGACGAGCTCCTAGTTTGTTCAAAGAAAGTGAGCACAAAATTCAGTCCCAAGTAGACAAAGTGTTTGTGATGAAGATGAGGACTACAGTCCAATATCGAAAGGAGAAAAATAATTTGAAGAGATTGTCGAGTCACCAAATTCTGGACACCACTACATCACACCTGGAGTATCACCAGAGGTAAGGTCTAGAGCCTCATCTCCTGAAAGAGTTATTAATACTGATAGTGCCAGTAATGCGAATAGAATTCAAGAGAGTATACCTTCATTGGATCATCTATTAGAAAAACCCAAATCCAACACAATGGATGTAATTTCTGTTTTTTAAATTTTTACCCAAACGCCCAATTTTCCAAATTTTTCACAATTTTGGCTCTTGACTAGTTTTAGTGTCTTGGTCTCCAAATCAACCCAATTGCTCCCATATATTCAGAGAAGGTATATGAATGATATAATAAATTAATTATTATGTTCATGGATTTATTATGTCCCTCCAATAACTAGTGTAAGTATGTACTAAATTATGCACAAGATACGGGATTTTAATGGCAATTTTGGGCTCAAATCCCCTCAAGGGTAAGTGGTAGAAATGGATTCCCAAATGTGTAGAAACTCACTAAAATTATGAAATTGAAGAGGTTATGCATAGAATAAATTATCATATACTCTTATGCATAACCAATTGACCTCCCATGGATTTTTTCACTTCTTTCAATCATATATAAAAACTAGTTTTCAACCCTTGGGGGAATGAGGTGTAGTTTGCACCAATTGCTATGAAATTTGACCCGATGGCCACAAATTATAAGTTAATGAACATGAAAACCATAATATAATTTAATTACAGTCCAATCATTCATAAATCATCAATATTGTATACATCCATTTGAATCCATCAAGATTACAAGAGTTTACAACAAGGTAGTGGGGAAATGGCACTGGTTCTTCATTATTGAGCAATAATACATGAGATTTATTGGAATTTTGATGTAATATATTTCTAAACTTAGATACCATACCATTTAAATAATAATACAAAATACTGGAGCAAGATTATATCCCTCAAAGAGATGAATATCTCACCAAGTCTGCCTCACTCCATAGAGATGAAATATGGTGAGAAAAATTGAGATGAAAGGAAGAACAAGCTGAAATTTATATGTCCACAATATTCCATAACTTTAACCTATAACTTATGAATCCATTGAATCTCCTTAAAATACCCGAGTGTCCTCTCCAAACGCCAACTAGGATGGGAATCTTTCACCCTCGAAATTGGCTAAGGCATGAACTACTCATCCACTAGCTCTCTCTCTTCACAATAACAATTTTCAAAAATGATCAAAAGGGCCTTCTCATGGATGATCCATAAATTTTATAAACATTATTGGTCTTCTAATGTTCCAAATTCATCCATAAATTAAATCCAAGTCGAATTGGTGTGGCTTCTCATGCTATGTCATGTGGCCTCTCTCTTCACCTTCCCTCTTCTCCCAAATTCGAGTAGGATCCTCTTGGCCTTACCCAACTCCCATGAGAGCCCTCTAATATGATATATTAAGGCCTGATATGTCATATATTTCATATTTAAGCCTTCATATCTGACTTGTGTCATAACTATCATAGAGTCTCCATCATTTGTGTCATAGATGTCATAAATGTAAGGAGAATCTAGCCAAGTGTCCATGGAACTCTCATTTGGCTCTTACTCTCCCCATGTAATTTACAATTCATCCCAAATTATACCTATTAAGTATATGTACAAGTATGTTAACCTTATAATCCATCCAAAAACATTAGGCTTCCCATAGATTTGATATTGCAAGAGGAGGATGCCATTTAACATAGGAATTATAGCTTGAGTGGGCCCCATAGTCTCCATGTGTCTCCATACTCCATAGCCATTTCATTTTTCACTTTCATTCATTTAATTAAATCCATTAAATAAATATGTATTCCTTATAATGTATAACCACCATTTATTATCTCCCTTATTAACTTTCCAATGTCTCCACCCAACCTAGGAAACTAGTAGGATTGATGGAATTTTCCTGCTATGCAATTATTTGAATGGGGACATTATAGTCCTCCCCACCCAATATTTATTTTCCTCAAGAAATTTTATATTTGGATGCTAAAAAATATTCTCCTCTTCCCATGTGGAATCTTCACTTAGTATATCGTTCCATTGCACCAAGTATTCTTTGAATGTTTTGCTCCTCAATCTTTTCTCCTTTCTCTTCAAAACCTTTTCTGGAAAAAGTATGAGATGTCCTAGATAATAAAAAGGGTTGAGTGTATATTAAATGAAAATTTCCTGACCAATATATTTCTTGAGACAAGAAACATGAAATACATTATGAATTTTTCTCCCTTCTGGAAATTCCAAATCATATGCTACTTCTCCAATCTTCCAGATTACCTTGTAGGGCCCATAGTATCTTGGATTTAGATTTTCTGCTCCATTCCTTTTAAGATATTTTTGTTTTTATGGCTTCAAACTTATATACACTAAATCATCAGCCTGAAATGTCCTTTCCTCTCTATGTTTATCTGGATATTGTTTTTGCTTATTTTGAGAAACCTGCAAATTGTCTTTTAAAAGCTTTAAAATTTATTAGATTTCTTCCATCCTAAATTTATCTTTTAGAGCTCTACTATCACCAAATATCATATCAGAAAATGTAATTGCATCATAACCATATAATTATTTGAAATGAGACATCTCTATTGACATGTGAAAGGTGGTGTTGTAGAAAAACTCACCCAAGTGTAGCCATTTTGTCCAAGCTTTTTGTTGCTCTCCCGCATAGTTTCGGATGTACCCTTCCAACCATTTCTTCACCCTCTCTGTTTGTTCAATTATGTGCCCAATATATAATAGGTATTTCATCCCAAATTCACATTTATACATATTAGCATACAAAGATTTTTCTTGCAAAGTTTTCAACACAATCTCCAGGTGTTGCAAGTGCTCTTCCCAAGTTTTACTATAAATGAGAATATAATCAAATAAGACTAAAACAAGCCTTCTAAGATTCTTGAAAAATATTATATTCATACATGCTTGAAATGTATCTGGAGCATTAGTTGACCCAAATGGCATAACAAGAAACTCAAAGTGACCACAATGACATCGAAAAGTAGTCTTTTGCACATCTTCCTCCTTCATCCAAATTTGGTGATAACCAGATCTAAGGTCAATTTTGGGAAAGTAATTAGCTCCAAATATATCATCCATGAGATCATAATTCCTAGGAATAGGATATCTATTATTTATGGTCTTCTTGTTCAAATCTCTAAATTCTATACACATCTTCAAAGTCCCATCTTTTTTCTTTACCAACACTACTAAAGAAGCATAAGCGTTAGAGCTTGGTCTAATGAGTGCCAACTCTAAGAGTTCTTGAATGGACTTGTCAATATCATATGTCAAATTCTTGGTATGTATATGAGGTGGTATCTAAATGGGTGAAGTACCCTCCTCCAAAACAATGTTATGCTCAAAACCCCTATCAGGTGGTCTACCATGTGGAAGATATCTGAATTTTTTTTCATATTTGTGCAAAAGTGTCTCTATATCCTTTGGGTGTTTAAAAAATATTAATTTTGGTTTGGGAGAGGTGATATAACATTCAATGGCCCATTCTATATCACCATGCCTCAATATAGATCTCATACTATTCCAATTTTCTACCTGTTTTGGGTAAGTGTGCTGCCCTCTCACAACCCTTGGTACACCTATTGAATCTTGAAATTTCATTTAAGGAATTTGATAATTTACTGAATTATATCCTATATAATATAGCCATTGAACTCCCAATACTACATTAGTATCAGAAACATAAAAACTATCAACAAAAGTATAGTTACCTATGGTAACTTGCAGCTTTGGAACCCATGTGTTGCATTGCATTATGTTGTGACCTAGAACGACAACTGTGAAGCCATCGAATGGTTCACTTGGTATATTTATTTTCTATGAAATCTATGCATCAATTAAATTATGTGTAACTACTACATATACCAAAACTGAATCTCGCTGTCCCAATACCACACCCTTGCATCGAATATTGTGATAACAAGGCACTGCTGAAAGTACTGCCATTCTTGCTTTGTCTAGTGAAGGCTTATTTTCTTCTTTTATTATTCTTTAGTTTATGTCTCATATGCCTCCTCTTGATATGAAATTGGACCTTATTCATCCATACACACTTTGTGCTCATCATTATCAGAAAATACTTCTATGTATTGAGATTTTCCTTTAGTACATTTATGCCCCGGTGTCCATGGTTGGAAGCATGTGAAGCACAAATATTTGCTTCAAAGTTCATCCCTGTTTTGTCCTTATTTCTTATTATTTTCAGATGTATCTCCTTGCCAATAATTCTTATTAGGTCCATCCTTTTTCTAATTATTTCTTTCAAATCTGAAGTTAGGCTTGGGAGGAAGTCTTGTTCTAGGAAGCACATTTTGAATATCTCTAGTCAAGCTCATTGCATCATTTAAGTTAGTAGGATTGTGGGATTTGACAAAAAAATTTAAGGGATATGTGAAAGCTTCAGTGAACATAAATACTATCCTTCCCATAGACACATTATCAACCTTAACCGATAATCTTTGGAATTCCAACATATACTCAATAGGAGCCCTTACCCGCTTCAATTGTGCTAGTTCTTTGAAAGACAATTCTGGATATTTTTGCTCAAACCTTTCTAATACCCTGTAACCAAATTACCCATATGTTTTAAACTGATAATGAACCAAGGTTTTCAATCCATGGAACCACCATTCATTGAAATCTCCATCTAAGTTCAAACTATCCATTTTTAAAGCATCTTCTTCCACCATTGGATTCAGCTGAAAAATACACATCCAATTTTTGCACCCAAGTGTTAGAAGAATTTTGAGATGAACCATCAAAAGTAGAAAGTGGCACTTTACCTATGGCACAATTCAATTCTTTGTTTCGGTGTAGAGACTTATTTTCATCCTTATTGTTGAGTTTGTTTTCCATGGTGAAGTACTTCTCAAATGTTATAGTTCTCCTACACTCTTCATCAAATTTAGCCTATTCTTTTGTTATTGTATAAATTTCAAATTGAATGTTAGTCTCTTATTTGGGAATAAGAAATTTAGGTGAAGTAGGCCTTGGTGTGATCTGAAATTCGTGGGGTATATCATGAGGTCATGTTCATGAGAAAATGTGCTCACCCATTGTCTTCTTTTCTGATGATTGCGAGCTACCACTATCTCCTATTTTCCTTCCCATTTGACTGGCCATCAATTCGAATCCTTCTGCTATTTGTTGGGTCATGTCTACCATATATTGGGTCATGTACTTGGATATTTATTCAAACAAGGGTTTTATACTTTGAGATACTCCATTTTTTGCTTAGTGTAGTCTTCTCCCTCATGAGCCATAGCTTTAGTGAAAGGTACCTGTTTTCCTTCTAGTTCTTCTTCTACAAGTCGAGTACCTTCCAATTCAGATTCTAAGGGTGGTGGTTTATTGATTTGACTCAATTTTAACACCATAAAGTTCTAACACCATGCTATGTTACCACTTGTAATGTCCCTTTTTTAAATTTTTACCAAGATGCCCATTTTTCCAATTTTTTCACAATTTTGGCTCTTGACTAGTTTTAGTGTCTTGGTATCCAAATCATCCCAATTTATCCCAAATACTCATAGAAGGTGTATGAATTATATAATAACTTAATTATTATTTTCATGGATTTATTATGTACCTCCAATAAATTTTTCAAGTATGTACTAAATTCTGAACAAGACAGAGGATTTTACTGGCAATTTTGGGCTCAAATCCCCCATGGGGTAAGTGGTAGAAATGGCTTCCAAAATGTGCAGAAACCCACTAGAATTATTGAATTGAAGAAGGGGATATGTAGAATAAATTATCAGAGACTCATTTTCATAACCAATTGACCTCCCATGGCTGTTATCACTTCTTTCAATTAGATATAAAAATTAGTTTTGGACCTTTGGGGAAATGAGGTGTAGTTTGCTCCAATTGCTATCAAATTCGACCCAATGGCCATAAATTCTCAATTAATAAACATGAAAACAATAATAAACTTTAATTATAGTCCATTCATTCATATATCATTAATATTTTATACATCCATTTGAATCCATCAAAATTACAAGAGTGTACAACAAGGTAGTGGGGAAATGGCACTGTTTATTCATTATTGAGCAATAATACATGAGATTTATTGGAATTTAAACCTGAGATATTTTTTAACTTAAAGAGAAGAGAATTTACATCATAACACAAAATAATGGATCAAGATAAGATACCTCAAATATATGAATATTGTTAGGATATTTAGACACTTAGGAGTTAGTTAAGATCAACTTGTGTAATATATCTGTTAGGTAAAAGTGTGTCTATTTAGTATGTGTTAGCATGAATTTTTACATACTATAATATGATAGTCATGATATGTTCTAGACATAGAGTGATCCGACGGTTCAAATTTTCTTAGATCATACCTACCATTGATCCATGGCTTAACACCCGATTGGTCCATGATCTCTATTTAAAGAGCATGGAGGGTCCTTGGCTAGTTGATGAATTATGAGAAGCTGATATGTAAATTTATTTCTTTTGCATAATAAATTGCTCCAAGTAGCGATTTGGATAGGGCTTTGGTCTATTTCTCTCTTGAGGGTTTTAACCACATGACAAACATTGGTGTGTTGATCTGTGATTTATTTGTGTGAAGCAGTTGCTAACGGTGTTTGGTCTTTTGGGAGTACCATGTACACCCAAAAATGGTATCAAGATTGCCAAATATCCAGTTCTACATCCGCATAGAAAAACAAATTGAGCTACACATGTACTTCATCAGAAATCTTATTCGTGATCGTGTTCTTGAAGTGCTCTATTTCCCTACAAATGATCAAGTTGCAGACATCTTCACCAAGTCTCTTATAGAAGAAAAGTTTTCTAAACTTCGATATATATTAGGAGTTCAGGAATGTGTCCTTAAGGGGGGATAGGATCTAATTCCTCCTTCCTCCTCCTAATAGTGTCACTTTTGTAAATCCTTCAATCCTATCCCAAGTTGTTCTTAAGGAGGGATGTTACGATGTTTAGACACTTAGGAGTTAATTAAGATCAACTTGTGTAATATATACGTTAGGTAAAAGTGTGTTTTTTTAGTATTCATTAGTATGATGTCACGTCCCCATCCCTCCGACAGGCGAAAAGGACGCGATGAACACCACATACAACCGGGAAAACAGCCCCATGAACATAAACAAGGATAAATGCAGAGTTAAAAGCTTAATCATAATGCATACTAGATAACTAGATGTAGGCTAAGATGAATAACCCATCATCATACATGCATAGTTACTCAATGCATAATTCTTCAATCATACAGTAGAAGCAAACATATACATAAAATAGCATTCACATGTTCATCATAATTCACAAAACAATAGATATATTTGCAGAGATGAATTAGCAGCAGTACTTATATTTTGATGAATAATTCTGCAACCAGCTACGTCGCTGCAACGTTCCACCCAACCATAGGCCAGCGTGCTCATCAATCTCTCAGCAACACTTCCACCCCCGAGCTGGGCATGATTCCTCCAAGGATAAGGGTCAATGCAGGCTTACACATAACCAAGGGACACAATCAGCAAACCAACACAGCTGGGTTTATTAGGCCATCAACAAACCGTCCAAGCCAGCACAGTCTGAAGACCAACCACTGCATACATGCAACAAAACAATCCCTTCAAAGCCCTATGAAGAAGGCAAAGATTACCGATTGATAGTCTCAACCAAACGGTGAACACAGCTCAAGTCCAACCACACTCCGGAGTTTTTCTTGGCCCGAGCGTGGACAAAACAACTCAACCAAAACACCCAAACTCACAATGCAACGATGGCAACAATCCACAACCCATAGTGGATAAGAAACATAACTCCCAGCATAGCCATGGGAGATTCAGACAACGACCGTGGCAATCAACAGTCAACCCAACACTAAACTTCCCATAACACACCACTACTCATCGGCACCCAAACATCGTGGGAAGAAAAACAATGACCCAACTACGCAGGTGAAACCAGCAGCAAGCAGAAATCATGGATGAAAACCACGGCTATGAAACATACCAGCAGAAATCGGGCTCTTGAGGCCATTCTTGCTGCTCGCTGCGTGCACAGATAGAGAATACCCACGATTGGTGTGTGAGGAGCATAGGAAAGAATCCCATCCTGCGTGAGGATGAACAACATGTCTCTCTATGTGAGGCAAACCGACGATGGCCTAAGCGCGCGGATGAACAAAACAACAGTGTATAGGAGGAAGCCGAACCTGTCTCTGTGTGAGACATGAACAAACCATATCCCTGCATGAGGATTAATAGGAAATCGGGAGGATGAACAGACCACACCGTGAAGGTTGGAAAACATGGGAGAGAAGAGTAACCGGTTCTTTTTCCCCATGCGATGGTGAAGAGGAGAGGCTGCTGGTGGAGTGGGCATGTGGGCAAGGACTAACAGTCCTCCACAACCACCACCACTCAGAAATAACTACCTCAACCAACAACAACAAGAAAATAAAGAGGTTGGATGAGACAAGGAAGGTGGCAAATCAAAACAAGGTGGCAACACATGGGATTTTCCCCCATAGACCAAGGTTTGACATCCCCCACCCCTTATCCTTTGGAATCATGCCCTTTTCATTCAACGTTGCACTGCCATAGATGGTCATGGTTTATTTTATTTGATGTGTGTATTTACATGATGCCAACTTATAATGTGCCGGATAACACGACACACCATCGGCAACTACCCCCATTGCCGAAACATACACAACCAAATCGATGGTGGGGCTTTTTCCTTTATCTCCTCACCATGATTAATTACAATATATACATCATGAAAATGGGGTCAAAATCGGGGTGTTACATTCCCCCCCCCCCTTGGAATAACACCATCCTTGGTGTTCCATTACATATATACAACACATATATAATACATATACAATTGGACATCAAAATTCCAATTTTTATTTTTTTTTGCAGATTTGTCCCACGTTCAATCATTTACTTTGAACATTCACTACCAAGCCTCTCGGCTTCCATGGACTTGTCCTACTGGTTCTCGGCTTCAAGCTTATCCTGAAGTCTAGGAACTTTGTGGCTATTGCCCTCATCCTGTTCCCTCATTGGGTAGTCCCGGCGTAAACGATGTCCTCCGCATTCCCAGCATTTCATTAGCTGCTTCATCTTTACCTGCTCAATTTCCTTTGAGTATTCATGCCTTGACCATTTCTTATTGGGTCACTTGGATGATTGTCCCATTGCTGATCCACCTTCCTTTCTTTTACCGATTGCTCCCAGAAGGCTTTTCACCTCCCTTTGAAAACCAATAGAGTCTTGCAAAATATGGTGGTTCATTTCACTCTGCCTTCTCTGTATCTTGAGCATCTCCCCAAGGTTCTCTTGGGTCTTGGAAATCATTTTAAGGAGACTTCCAGCTAAGTCCAACAACTTTTGATCTGCTGCCATGACCAATCTACACCACCAGGTTCCACTTTTCTCACTTGTGAAATGCACCATTGAAATTCTATTAGACCAAGAATAATATAGACATTAAAATCAGTCAATTAATTTCCCCATTTGGCATGGCAGTCCAAGTCTCATAAATGAGGCTTTCATATTTTTCATGACTTTCCAACAAGCACACGAGCTCATTCATGTCCATTCTTGGGCAGGGAATTAACTGCTCCAGCATTCACAATTTACCTTCAGGAAAAACACACATTCCATTTTCAGTCATACATGCATTCAATAATATTTTGTTTCCACAATGCATAAATATATATGTACATATACTTAATTAAAAAGGGAAAGAGAGAGCAGCAAGAGTTTTTCCCTCTTTGTTTTGTTCCTTTCTGGAACCCACACCACTGTTGTGGCTTTTCATGCTCTCAGCCTCTTTCACTTTACCGTGAATGTTGGACCAATCTCTCTTGGTCATGACACTTAGTGTCTCTGGTCCATTCTAGACCTCTAAACCATGGAGTCTCTCCACATGGTTTGTCTCAACTGCTAGGAAACTCACGGTCTCGCTAGCACCTTTTCCATTGCCACTCATTCCAAGCTTTCCAGGATAGTCACATGTCCACATGCACCCGTAGGATGATCTCATAGTCCTCACTCCTAGCGATACCTATATCCAAACATTGAATAGATTCACATGTTTAGTTTATTCTCATCGGTTTTATCTCTAGAACAAGAGCTTAAAACATCATAACCAAATCATATACACATGTATATTCATAAGTAAAATAATCCAATACTTATCTATATTGTGCATTTCCTCATTCATCCACAGGATCCTGCTTCGCCTTGCAAGCCTTGGGATTGCCTATGGACTTAGATGTTAGGTGAGCACACAGGCTACTCCACAACATCCTTTAATTAGTGTCCCGCCAGTACACAATCATGTCAACTAGGCTTGGAACTTTACCATGACCATTTCCAGGTCTAGGATCTACTATGGATCCCCAGGCATATTACAGCCCAACATACACTTATACCAACAATAACCCTTACTCCGCAACCCCTCACAACAACCATTTACCATTTACCTTTACCTTTAGGGTGCAACACCCAATTGCATCTATTTAGCCTGTCAACACAAGCAATACAAGCAATACAAGCAGACTCATCAACGTTATTGCTCTAAAACTGTAATCATATTTCATATCATTCACTATCAAGTATTGAGACACCAGGAGTGCGTCCACTCCCTAGAGTGTAATCAATATTGAAAACCCTTTCATGACTCGACATCAGAAAAGTGTGCACCCTTTTTGCGGTGTGTGCCATGTAGGCCCTATTCATACTCAAGCAACCGGTCATCATGGAAATAAAATCAAACATGTTCTGCATATGGAATTTAATAATTGAACATGCGTATTCACAACAAGGGTTACAGAACACTTATCCATTTTCCATCGCAGTATGCTTTTTATGTATATCAGGCACAGTCAAGCCATCAAGGAGTTGGGAAAGGCTAAATGCTAAGCTGGTGAGCTCATTGCAGAGCTAGGAACACCCACACCAGAACTAACCTGACTTCTAAGACACCCACACACACCCAACACAAGGAATCAGTCCCTTCTCTACTACACAGTCCCTCAGGCCCTGTATTCCCTTCCAGTGCTATCCCAGGGTTGTGGAGAAGAAATTCATCCCTCTAGCTCTATCTGTGTGGTTTCCAATCACCAGGTTTAAGCAAACCAAGCCCCCATCCCTGCTTCCTTTTTATGTTTCATATCCACACATGTCTTACCGACATAATTTATACCATCTCACTCATGTTACTACCAAACATGCAGTGCAGATGAGACATTTCCAAAATGTCCAATGGCGTTTCACCTGAAACCCATTTCCAAGCTAAGGGAAAACCTTCCCATAAAGTTTGGCTTCTGCAGGCCATAACACATGATCTTCTTGCAATGTGTACTCCTCTCACTCCCATGCTTGAAATAATCTACCTGAAACATGAGCTTCAATCAACCAAACACAAGCTTATGCAAGCCAATAGTGACTAGTGGTTGTCAGCAATTTCTTAAATCCGAAATTCACAATTCGAATTTTAAAAACCTATTATGCATACCATATGGTAGATTCTGGCATCGGTCAGGGTCTTATCTCTCACTACCATGCTTGAAATAATCTACCTGAAACATGAGCTTCAATCAACCAAACACTTGGTAAGTCTGGATGCATATAACCTTTTCATTGCTACAACCATCACTGAAGCATTTTCAAAATTTATAAAACTCAAATACTTCTAGCTGTTAGTCACATCAATATTACCAAAACTTATTTACTTCATGCAATCATTATCATACTAACATTGCAAGGTATAGTCATATCATTCATGCAATTAAATGAAATGTTTAGATACTCCTTACTTCACAAGCGTATCATTCATACCACGTTGCTCTTCAATAGAGCATTTCTGGCAGCCAATTGATCATGACTATCCTGCATTCATAAAAACCTTTGAAATGACTCTTGAATTGTCATCAATTCATCATTTCAGTTCATTAGTCATTTATAATATCACATGCATTCATCTCAATGCATTCAACATACCATGTCCACTCCATATAAGATGCATTACTATAATCAATATCATCTACATATATAGGCATGACACCTTTCTATATTCCAATATCCACATGGTATGAGGTCTCTTACCTTTACCACTCCTTGGAATTTGTCAAAAGTCAAACTCTTACTTGCATGGGTCCTACTTACATCCTTGACATGAGCAATCTGGTTGGTCCTTTGCAGGAGATTGCAGAATTTGCTCACCAACTTTTGTTATGGACTTGTTGCCTTATCCCTTTCTTCATAGGGTTGCTAGTCACATCCATCAGCATTAGCAACATATTCAGCTAGGTCCATGTCGTCGTTGGCTTTTCCACTAATGCCAACATCAAAGCAATGATTATCATTAGTGGTTCATTCTAAATGTATAATCTTTAGTATCCTATGTATACAATACATATCCTCCTGCATTTCATGCATAAAACTTTAGGAAATGCAACATAGTTAGCAAGACAGGGTTTTAAGGAAAACTTCCCTTTTCTAGTCTTTCATCCTTGCGTGGAACTACTCTTCCACACAACAACTGGTTAGCCTTCATAATCCTTGCTACCCCTGGGCATGCAACTTTTTAGATTTGTCCATTTGATAGCAGCGGCCATCATTAGCACTTTGCTGCTCCATGCCCAGTTTTTGGAGACTTTCCCTTGTTCCCTACTGGATACGCTTTACAACGCCCATCCACATGCTTCATTCTGACCTCGGGTGTGAAAACCACACCACTTCTAAAAATGAAGGTTTTCACCAAATCTCGGCATTTTACACACAACTGCATTTTGGTCAGGACGCCAACTTCAGCCACCTGTAGGAGCAAGTCTAGGAAGGTTCTGGAAAACTTTTCTATTGGGCAAACCCAGTGCATACAACGAGGAACACTCAATAACTTGCAGATCTCATTTCCGATGCACCATTCATCTTTTATGAATGTTGGGTTTGACTAATTTGCCCAAAACATAGAATTTCCTTTTCACAAGAACAACTGTCTCAGGGGACAACGGGGGTCAAGGGGGCTTGCCCCCTTGTGGCTTCCCTGCACCACTGCAGGGCGAGTCAAGGGCTGTGCCCTGGTTTTTTTTGTTGTAAATCATTGGTTTTCGCGCAATCCGGCGCATAAGATCGCTACCAATTTCTCCTTTTCATCCTTGAAGCTACTAAAAGACTACTGAGAATTTTCACTGAAAACCCCTGAAAATCCTCTGAAAAATCCCACTTGGAAATCTCAAAATTCCCTTGTGTAGAACCGGATCTCATTTCCTCTAATCTTCCGATGTATCAGCTATAAAAAAACTACTCCTTCCGCCATTTTGGATCCCCAAACAGCTAACTTCTTCCGCCGTTTCGGGCCTCATTTCAATTAACCTTCCGCAGAATCGGCTCCCATTTCTCATCTAATACAGAGTTTAGATCTTCCTATGAATTGTTAATGCTGTTTATTTGAGTGTACAAGTTTCGGCCATTAAAGGAGCTTCAATTTACATGTATGAGGTTCTAGACTTCCTATTTCATTTTCTAGAATAAGTGCTTGGTAGAGTAGGAAAAAATTTACATTATATTTTCTAACCCTATGTGTTTTGGTTTATGTCTAATTATTTTAGGGTTTGCATTTTTAACTATAACCCTAGGCTGCAATTCAATTCATGTTTCAAGATTATCAAGCGTTTGGTATTTTTTTAGGTTTTACTTCTATATTGTCTTTTACTCTTTTAATATTGTTTCCTTACAAAATAATGATTATATCAAATTAAAATACCTAGCTGTTCATTTCCCTATTTACTCTAGTGACAGAGTCCATATTGTCAACAAAGCCCTATTTAAATAAAATACTAGTTCAGATCTAATATTAAATTAAAACCTAGATTTAATTACCATTAACTAAATATAATAACAAGAAACTAACTAGTATACTCTATATATATTATCAAGTATAAAATAGAAATACAATTCTAATCTATCAACATTGTATTTTTCCATCCAAGAATAAATTATAAACATCAAATACTAGAAGTAAAATAAGAAGCAGGGAAGACCTTTCCAAGTCTGTATAAATAAACATTATCATAAACCAATTAATAGACCAAGTAATCAAGACACTACAAATGTTCGACGACTTATACTATCTATACTAGTTACTTCTATGAAGTATAAACAATAATAACTTTATTAACATTATGAAGCTGTGGCTTAAGTAACAATTCCAACCCTATAATATTAAAATCCACATAAACAGAAATTGCATGTCATAATTTTACCTACATCAACCATGTAATAATAACAACAGTATCATTACAATGTTAATTTACAAACTATATACTTAAACAAGAAATCCTAGGATGGAATCCTGTGGACATTTCAAATGCCATTTCGCATACCCTAAAACACAACGCCCATTATATTAAAAACCACAAGAACATGTAATACATAGTAATCAATTTATAAAACCTCATTATAATAAACAATGACCCAAGGTCGAATCCTGTGGAGTATTTCTACATTTTATAAAGCCACGCTATACACAATTTTCTATGTTGGCTGTAAACGTTAAACTAATTCTTGAGATAGAGTTCGTAGTACATTTACATTTCACATACATTGTAATCCATGGCCTCGGCCCCATAAATAAGCGAAAGAAAACTAAAAATAATTATTTCAATGCTTAACCCTGTCAATGAAACAACCTACAATAAAGTTTTCCCACGCAGAGTTTACACCCATGGTCTTCTTTGCATTTGTTTTTAAATACACATTAAATAATACAACAGTAAGTATGCACCCATCTATGCTATCGTAGCTACAAGGGTGACTGCCAACACCATTCATGGCGTGGCCTCAAAATCCAGTAGCACTGACTGTTTAGTCATCCACTTAACTAATGTAACCAATGAAGGTGAATGCCATATAAAACACAAGTATAATAACCATGGAATGAAACACAACATTATAATAACATCAATGCACCATAAATTTATACACACAATAATTATAAAACCATAACCAAGTTTATGTAGTCGTTTATTTTTTGCCATTGCACCATTGCAAGCAATGGTGCTGCCCCTTTTTACATAACATAAATCAAAATACAATTTATAACATACACATGGAGCATGTCAAAGGTACCAAGGTTCTTTGCGCTGCTATTTTCACCATTTAAAATGCATTCCATTACATTACAAGCTCAGGCTTGAAGGCCATCAAACCCCATAACAAACCCCAAGTCCCTTGTTGCACAAAACATAGAGTTCTCCCAGGCAGAGTCAAACCCCAAAATCAAACGCATCTATTGGAACCAGACTCAAGCAAACCCCAACTAGTGACGAGTTAAAAATTAGTCTCAACCATAAATCCAAAAGGTGACAAGTGAAGAATTGTTAATAGGCTTATCGTAAGGTATGGATTTTCCCATTTCTTGTTTTGCAATCTAAGAACCATGCCCCTCCTCGCCATCCCTGTAACTAGCAACCATAACATGATAACGATAATGAGAAGTCTGAAATCATTGAATAAGCTCCAACAAACAACAATTATGTGAAACCAAAATGATACCATACCTGTCATTATCCCAGAGGTCGCATTCTCCATACTGCACAGAGGCAAAGGGCAAGCAATGAAACTGCAAATGACCAAACCTCGCATGGAGCCAAACCCTATGTTGGGCTGGCACACTTTCCAATGTGCATTAAAGGAACCAACCTAGTGTCCATTAACGACCTCTAAACCCACTTATGTATAGTTCTTATGAGTTACAAAATCGAATGTCTCCATTTCATGCAAAGTTATAAACCTTATGTGTAATGGTTTAAACTCACCACCCCCAATTCAATACAAGGCATAAGTATCACATACATCGCATACTATAGGCTCTAAGCCTTAGAAACATTCTTATCGAATTCCTTAGGCTCTAATCCTATCACCATGGCATTTAAAATATGCCATGGTATTGTTGTTATTTACAAAGCCAAGATTGGTCTTTAACAAAAGAGCATAAACCTATTAAGAACAATAAAAGTATATTTTATTGCATTTAGTAAATTAGACACATAATAAAAGTATGTTACGACATGAACATATATTAATATTTAGACCACAAATAATAAGTGTGGTGATTACCTCGTCACTAGCACAAAGTCTAATAAAAAAACCATTAAATGTCACTAGGACAAAACTACAAGTACAAGTGCTAGTGATCCAATGCTCTTCACTCCTTCACCAGTTTTTCCCACACTAGGTGAACCTGCACGTAAAAACGAAGAGGTGCATTAGTTCAAAAGAACTAAGTAAGCCCGCTAGACAAGTAGAAATGTTTACCTCTCACGTAGTTACATGGGATAACTAGTCCCACCACTCCACCCACTTTGGTTCCAAAAACAAAGTTAAGTTAGAACCACATATACAATGGTACACACATGTAAAATAACAATGAAGTACATCATCAAAGTATCTAACATACACAACAATGCATAACCATAAGAATAGTATAGTAATCAATATTACGACATTATAAGTAAACACAATAAACATAGTAATAATCATAACTGAAAGTAAGGAAATAGGACATAAGAACAACTTACGACAAATCAATAGTACAATAGAGTACGACACACATTCCACAAATTCAAAAATTTCTAGAATAGGTAGTTTTAACTAACCTAATAAAAAACATTTATTTGTCAATTTTTTGGGACATTACAAATGCTAACGATAGGATTTGAACCTATCAATTATAACTGACTAATTACCTAAATCAGTGTGTCTAAGTCACTATTGTAGCTCACTAGTCTAACTTTGGATGTCTAAATTAGTCTACAATCAGTTAACTGATGAGGTAGGTGTGAAAAAGGCGCCACTCTCCCTGCATGCATGTGAAACTGGCACTAGGCTAATTGAAAGTGATCTAACCAATTATAACTAGATGCTAACTTAGCATAAATGCTTACCTACCACAACTAATTGATATATTTTATTGGTGGCACTGAGAGTGGGATCCTATAATGTAGATATTTCTCCGAGAGACACATAAACTCCTGCATGCACATGCAGTAAGTGGCAAATAACTACCAGGTGTGTCCCCCACACTCTAGTATAATAATAATAACTCCCCATGTTAGGAAAAATCACCAAAGACACTATATTGTTGAAATGAGGATTAATTATTCCTAACATTATTGTCCTTATTCTTCCATTTGGAATCCACCTTGGAATATACAACAAGCAAAGCTTGATGTTTGGAGGGTTTTATGGTACCCATCATGACCAATTTGTCTTGCTCCAGAGTCAAGGATTCCATGAAATATTCTATTGAAGGCATATTCCACGTTTGAGCTATCAACTTGGGGGCATGGCATGATGAAACAAATACTAAGTAGTCAAGGCCAAGTTTGAAAGGATTACCAAGACTAGTTTTTCATCTTCTTTATCTATACCACACCGCTTCAAATGCAAAACTAGGGATTTGGATTTGAAGAAGTAGACTTGCAAGGATTCAAATTTTGTTGGAATCAGTGCAATCATATTGTTCTTCAGCTGATGACCCCTCATTTTATTTTTATTTGTCTTCCTAAATAAAATTTGAAGCTTCTCCCATACTTCATCTGGTGATGACAATCCATGAAGATAGAAAATAAGGTCTCTAGAATTGATGAGACATAAGGGACCATATGGCTCATCTCTCCTATTATTCCACTTGATATTCTCTGCTACTGCATTAGTATCAAATTCAATTTTCTATGGTCACTTTGTAGATATCTTTACTCCTCATGAGAATCTCCATCTCTGCTTTCCATTCAAAGTAGTTAAATAGATTCAAGATGATATGGTGAGATTGATCCATTCCTCAGCAACAACTCCCTTGAACAAAAAGAATGCACTCTGAGTGAGTGATTTAAAACCTGGAAAATCAATAAAAGAGGATAACAATAGAGCTACCAAGGATCTGATACCATGTGAATTTATCCCAGTCTTAGATCAATTGAACTCACAAAATTGCTTGAAAAATATGCAAGAGACACTCAAGAAAGAAGACTAAAATAGTTGAATAAAACAAATTTTTGTTATATCATTTTAAATCAGCCATTATTATATGGATATAGGTTATTCATCCATGTATATACTCCAATGATTTGAAATAATAAATGATTCCATTTGAATCAATACAAAAGAAGGCTTACTAAACTAGTCAAAATCTGCCATAGGTGCATAAAACAATTTCCTAATATGTCAAGAGGATAACGAATTGGATGAATGAGTTGTTATAGCTGATAAGTGCAGGAAAGAGGACTAAATCATGTTTTTAGGGGAGAAAAATAAGGAGGGTGGGTTGTGAAAAAAACAAGGTAGTCTACCTTAAAACTAGCTTTATCTTTTGCGTTAAAATTGTAGAAAAATATGGAAACTCTAGATAGGGAAGGAATGTGCACTTACTAAACTGGGAAGTCGACTGGTTGGAAGAATCTTATAAAAAATATTTCCAAAGTGCTCCTGGAGGATTTTTTTGCAAGTTTAACCACAAGAATGTAAGTGTATGCCAAGTAGCTAGTATAGGACCTAGGAAATTAATAAAAAAGATTAATTATTTTAGCCTAACTATGGGAATGGGTTTTGATTATTCCAACATGTGGGGTATTTCTCATGCCTTGGTATTCCACCAAGGTGCTCAACTGAAGATAGTTGGTGGGGTATTTATACTTAATGTGCATGGTTAAGATGTGACACAAATCATCCTCCAATAAGTATTATAACAATAAACCTAATGAAGCATATATACATTCAATGATAACAATGTGATAGATGCATATAAATGCACTCGTAACCAAATACATAAAAAATCATTCACTGTAACATATAAATCCACCTCAAACACAATAACCATTCACACATTTGACACAGTATCTCATGTGGAAACCCATCTAGGAAAAACCACAAAGGCCCTCTTCATCTGGCATGATAAATATATGGCACCCTTTTCTCTATGCACTAAGCTACAAACTTTGTTCTATATAATTATTTATTATATATATGTATTTAATTATCCTCTCATGCTCTCTATTCTTTTTCCACTATTATTTCTCTACTTAACTCTACTAATGATTCGTATACAGTCTGGATCGACTCAATCTCTTATACACTTATGTGCAATCAGATACAGTTTCTTTGAATCCTCTCTACAACTCAACATGCAATTAGAAAACTAACTGACAACACAAATTATTGTTGATGTATTTGTAACTTTGAAATGTATTCACTTGTACATTTTATATTGTATTTCATTTTAGCCCGACGAAAAATGTTTTTTCCTCCAATAGGGAGAGTCATTAATATAATTAATTCATCTAAATTCATTGATGTTAACCCACTATTGTAAGTCAGGAAAATAGTTCCCACAGTTGAGTTGTATTAGGATTATTAGACTCTCCTAGTGAGGTTGACCCTATAGAGTAATCGTCAAGTGGAAAACAAGTATAAATAGAGAGTGAGAGTCTCTATTTGTCACACACACTCACTCAAATATATCACATGAGTGAGAGAAGAGGAGATCGCACAAGTGAGAGAGAGAACAACTGTTAGAGATCATGTTTGTGTCTTTGGGTTTTACTTTTGCTATTGGTGCTCATTCTATCTCTGAGGAAGTTGTGATGTTTTATCCTTTATGATTTCCCCAAGAAAAACTATTTGTGTCTCTTGTCTCTTGTGATTATTTTTGTGCATGTTATTCTCTCAGATAAGATCCTAGATCATATTGATTAAATGATAAAAAATCTAACATGGTATCAGAGCTAACCTGAGAAGAAAAAACTGTGCAGTTTCATAAACTAGGGCTTCTTACTTTTTGGGTCTCTCTCTCCACATGTCATTAGAAAAAGGAGGCTAGGATAACTCTCCATTGAATGGTGCATCTTTCTATCAAAGCAGAATGTGATTCTAACCATTTTTAGATTTTGACCTACCACTACAGTGAGAAATTAAGGATTTTCACAGAAGTGGAATTTTTTAGTTTTCCCGGCATAGGATTTCTCTCCTCCTCAAAATTGAAATTTAAAGACCAAGATCTAAGTTTTTATTTGGGTATAACTCTGGGAAAGTCAAACCCTAATTTTCCTCTGATCCAAAAAATCAACACTGCAGAAGATCAACTCCACATCTAGTTCTGGCATCTCAAATTGGTATGATCTAAATCTTTTGTATTTCCATTTGGGGTTCTCATTTAATATTTCTCATCACACAAAGCTTGATGAAAATATTGAAGGACATGAAAACTTCTGAGCATGGAAGTATAGTATCTCACAGGTTCTTGAAGAAAATTAATTGGACACCTACATTAGTGGATAGGTTCCAGTTCCAAATGTAGATGAGGCAAAATCCTTACATAATAAGAACTTGGTCAAGGCCAAGAGTATTATTGCTGATTCTATCAAGGATCACCTTATACCACAGGTGTCTTCCCTAAAGACACCTACAGATATGTTTGAATCCTTGACCAAGCTCTTTGAAGGGAAGAATATAAATTGGAAGATGAATTTAAGAAATCGGTTGAAGAATGTAAAGATACAGAATGCATATACCATACAGTCATACTTTACAAGGGTCACTTAAATCAAGGAACAACTTGAAGTAGTGGAATAAGAATTAGAGAATGGAGAAATTGTGATGAACACCTTGAATGGTCTCCGTAGGTCATGGGACTCCTTCATTCAAGGGATTTGTGCTTGACTAAAGCTAATCACCTTTAGAAGGATGTGGGAGGTTCTCTCACAAGAATAATCTTGAATAGTAGCTTGAGAAGAAAATATGGGAAGTGAATATCAAGCTCTCACAACACACACCAATAAATTCAAAAATGACCACCTTCATCCCAAAGGTAAGCATTCTCACCAGGAAGATGTCCCTATAAGATAGAGAAAATATCTATCTAAACTCATATTTTATACATGTGATGAGAAAGGATACTTCACCAAAAGTTGTACCAAAAATAGAGGTGGCTCCCATAAGAAGAAGAACAACAAAAGAAAACATCATGCTCACATTGCAGAGGATGACGAGCCTCCGAGGAAGAGAGTCAAAGAAGAAAGTGAATATTTTTCAAGTGATGAAGATTATGTTTTCATTTCTTCCCTCACAGGGATTGTTACACATGTAAACAATTATTGGATCATAAATAGTGGGGATTCAAATCATATGACGAGATTCAAATAATCCTTTGTGAAACTATCCAAACATGAGTCACCCCACAAAGGGAAACTTGGGGATGACTACCAGTATCCCATAAAAGGTAGTCGTGAATCTTCATATAAGCTAGACTCTGGAAATTCTATGAATATGAAGGATGTCTTGCTTGTATGAAGAAGAAAGAATAATCTCCTCTCCATATCTGCATTGGATGCAAAAGGAATGAGGGTTTAATTTTTAGATGGCCAAGTCCTTATGTGGCCAAAGGGAAAGACTATAGATGATGCAGTAGTGATTGGAGAGCAAGAGGGAGGCTTATACAAATTACACGGCCAACTATAAAAAGCTTTGTTCCATGAATTAGTAGAGCCAAGTGAAATTTGGCATAGAAGGATTGCACATGTGCACTATAGGGAACTACCACTTGTAAGCAAAGTTGTTGAAGGTATTCCAGGAAAATCGTGAAGGTTTTTGCAAAGGATGTGCGAAAGTAAATAACACAAATAACAAATTTCCAAGAATTAAGAGCAAGGAAAAAGGAATCTTGGCAATCATCCACTTCGATGTATGCGGTCCGAAGTCATCCAATTGATTGAGTGGGTATGAGTATCATGTTTCTTTAATTGATGAATTTTCTAGGAAGACATGGATATACTTCTTGAGAAGCAAGGATGAAGTATTTAGTAAATTCAAGGAATCCAAATCCTTGATCGAGAACCACACAAATAATAACATCAAGACCTTTCGATCAGATAATGGCAGAGAATTCACATAAGATGAGTTCAAGGAATTATGCAGAGAGACAAGGATTAAGAGAGAGTTGACCACTCCATATAATCCACAACGGAATGGAGTTATAGAAAGGAAGAATAGAACGATTATGGAAGAAGTAAGAGAAATGATTCATGATTAAGATATGCCCATGCATCTATGGGAAGAAGCTTCTAGGACAATTGTGTATGTACAGAACCATACTTTGCATAGAGTACTTGAGAAAAATACACCAGAAGAAGTCTTTTCTGATAAGAAAGTAGAATTAAGCCATCTCTGAATATTTGGTTTCCCAATCTACATACACATTCCAAAATAAAATAGGATGAAGCTATATCCTTTAGGAAATAAGGGTATCTTTGTGGGATATAGTGAAATCTTGAAATATTACGTAATATATTTCCCAGGATTCAAGAATATTCACATCAGTAGGGATGTGAATTTCGACGAAAACTCAGCTTACAAAAAATCCAGAAAGAGACATGTTGAAGGCCTTGAGAAATAGAAGTACCCAGGATATCACATAAAACAATGAACGAACCCAATGCAGAATAATATTGAGAAATGGAAGAACCTCAGGAACATGTAGATCCACCCCAGGAGAAGAATCCTTACAAGAGGAAACCTGCATGGGTACGAGAGGCTATCAAAGGTGCAGAGAGATGGTGGGCTTCAGAATAAATGCACAAAGAAAGGAAGAGAACAAGGTCCTACTCTAGTAATGTATCCCTACTATGTGACATCATTAATAAATAAACTTCCAACTATGAAGAAGTGTTAGAAAAGAAAGAATGGAAGGATACTATGATCAAGGAGTACATGTTGATCATGAAAAATGATGTCTGGGATGTGGTCCCAAGACCAGAAGGGAAGTATTTTGTGACTTCCAAATGGATCTAAAAGATCAAGCATGCTGCAGATGGAAGCATAAATAAATATAAAGAAAGATTTGTGGTTTGTGGCTTCTCCCAGAAGGAAGGGATAGATTATGAAGAAACTTTTGCACCTGTAGTGAGATACACTTCCATCTAATCAATACTTTCTATGTCTATAGTGATGAAATGGAAGATACACCAGATGGATGTCAAGAATGCATTCTTGAATGGTGTAGTAGAAGAGGAAGTGTATGTGGATAAGACACTCAGATTTGAGACACATGATAGGGATAGTCATGTGTGCAAATTGAAGAAATCCCTGTACGCTCTGAAATAGGAACCTAGGACATGGTACAACATGATCAACAACTTCTTGGATAGCTTGGGATTTACCAAGAGTAAAGTGGATTCCAACCTTTACTATAAGGTTGAGGAAAGGAACCTAGTGATACTCTTGCTGTATGTGGATGACCTGTTTGTGACAAGTGAGGACGGATTGATTGCTGACACGAAGAGGAATATTTCTACCAAGTGTGAGATGAAATACTTGAGTATGATGCACTACTTTATAGGCATAGATGTGTGGAAAAATGTGGATGGAATCTCCCTGGGATAAGGGAAATATGCAGTAGAGATCCTAAAGATGTCCAGGATGATGTACTGCAAGGCCATGACTACACATATGGAAATGAACTTGAACCTATTGAGTGATGATTCATTAGATTCGGTTGATTCCATAATGTATCGTCAGATGATTGGTTCATTGATGTACCTGACGAATACAAGACTAGATATTTGCTTTGCTATGAACACGTTGATCTAGTTCCTGACAGATTCAAGACATGTTCACCTGGTTGCTGCAAAGAATATTATGAGGTACCTTAAGGGTATAGCTGACTATGGGATCCAGTATGAAGTGAATTAGAATATTAACCTGGAGGGTTATGTGGATTCACATTGGGTAGGAAGTGCCATTGATAGGAAGAAAAATTTGGGGTGCTACTTTAGTATGAGATCAGACGTGATCCCTTGGTTTAGCAAGAAGCAGTCATGTGTGGCACTGAGTACAGCCAAAGAAGAATATGTTGCAACCAATTCATCTAGTTGTGAGGCAGTGTGTCTAAGGAAGATACTCTGTTATTCATTTGATCTCTTGTTGGATGCTACTTGTATATATTGTGACAACTAGAGTTGTGTGAATTTGTTAGAGAACTCAGTGTTCCATGAAAGTCGAAGCATATTGATATCAAATATCACTATATCAAGGATATGGCGCAGAGAGGAGAAGTGAATCTCCAGTATGTTGCAATGGACGAGCAGATAGCTGATTTGTTGACCAAGCCATTAGCTATAGTGAAGTTTGAGTACTTCAGGGAGAAGCTTGGTGTTCATCAGATCAAGGTTCCTTCAAAGGGGAAGTGATGAGTCCGTGAATCCTTTCTGACATGGTAGCACGTTGTACCTAGCATGGTTAGATGTAAGTGTTGAGCATTTCTGACATGGTGGGAGGTTGCACCTCCCATGGTCAGATGTAAGTAATGGGCCTTTCTAACATGGTGGCATATTATACCTCCCATGGTCAGATGTAAGTGTTGGGCCTTTCTGACATGGTGGAAGGTTGCACCTCCCATGGTCAGATGTAAGTGCTGGGCCTTTCTGACATGGTGATAGGTTGCACCTCACATGGTAAAATATAATTCATGTGCCTTTCTGACATTGTGGTAGGTTCCACCTACCATGGTCAGATGTAAGTGCCGCGGCCTTTCTGACATGGTGGTAGGTTGCACCTCCCATGGTTAGATGTAAGTGTTAGGACTTTCTTACATTGTGGTAGGTTGAACCTCCCATGATCAGATATAAGTGATGTTCCTTTCTAACATGGTGGAAGGTTGCACCTCCCATGGTCAGATGTAAGTGTTGGAGGATTTTTGACATGGTGGCAGGTTGCACCTCCCATGGTCAGACGCAAGTACTGGGACTTTATGACTTGGTGGTAGGTTGCACCTCCCATGGTAAGATATAAGTGTCGTGCCTTTATCACATGGTGGCAAGTTTCACCTCCCATGGTAATATGTAAGTTCCGTGCCTTTCTAACATCACGGTAGGTTGGTCCTCCCATGGTCAGATATAAGTGTGGTTCCTTTATAACATGGTGGCATGTTGGTCCTCCCATGGTCAGATGTAAGTGCAGAGCCTATCCTAGATGCTATTATGTGTGTACTTCCATGCTGGTGGATATAAGCATTGAAGAAGATGAATACCTACATGGAGGCTAGGCCTACAACCAGCATGAAATAGGGTTGGCTCTGTAGAATTTCCTATGATGAGTAGAATTGAGAGATAGCACCATTTGCTAGAGATAGTGGTAACAGTGATGATGATGATGATCCAGCTTTGATGATGATCCAGTGATGATGATGATCCAACTTTGATGATGATCCAGTGGCGAAGACTTGTGATGATGAATTGTGTCAAGAGAATACCTTCCCAGTTAAGAGGGAGTGTTGATGTATTTGTAACTTCGGAATGTATTCAATTATATATTTTATATTTTATTTCATTTCACTCTGACAGAGATGTTTATTCCTCTGATCGAGAGAGTGATTAATATAATTAAGTCATGTAAAGTCATTGATTTTAACCCTCTATTGTAAGTATGGGAAATAGTCCCCACAATTGAGTTTTATTAGGGTTATTAGACTCTGCTAGTGAGGTCGTCCATCTAGAGTAATTGTCAAGTGAAAAACAAGTATAAGTAGAGAGTGAGACTCTTTTTTTGTCACATACACTCACTCAGTTGTAGCACACGAGTGAGAGAATATGAGCTCACATAAGTGAGAGAGAGAACAACTATCAGATATCAACTTTGTTTCTTTGGGTTTTACTTTTGCTATTAGTGCTCATTCTATCTCTAAGGAAGTTTCAAGTTTTTCTCCTTTATGATTTCCCTGAGGAAAACTCTTTGTGTCTCTTGTCTCTTATGATTATTGATGTGCATGTTATTCTCTTATATAATATCGTAGATCATATTGATTAAATGATAAAAAATATAACACTTACATAAGAGAACACATGACCCATATCCAACTGACCAAGAGATAACCTACATACAACTTGGTTTCCTCCTTTTATAGACTATTACATGTCACTCTCAGCCAACTTCATATAGCTATCCAGCATGCTATTTTTCCTATTTTAGTGACCCATGTCATTAGGCACTAACTACCCGAATTACAAATATGCTTTCATACATGCGACTTCTGTCGGCTCTATCCAACCTCGTACAAATGATATTTTTGAACTGTCAATATCCATCCATTTCGCCACTGCATTATTTTTTTCATGGTTTATTATGTTGCATGTTTCCTTGCTGCATCATTTCCTTCTATCGTGGATTCTTTTCTGTCGTGGGGTCTATTTTTCTTCTGTCACAACTTCCTCTTTTGTTTCTTCTTTTCTTGTCTATTTCTTCTTTGTTTTCTTATGTTCCTCCTCTATAGAATCTCTCTCCCTTATTACATCTTCTACCTTTTTCTTCCTTCCTTCCGTGAGTGCTTCTGTTGCAGCTCCTTTTCCTTCTTTTCCTTCTTTTGTTCTTTCTTATCTACTTCTATCGTTGCTTCCTTTTCCTTCTTCTGACCTGAATCTTTTCATACATGGGGATAATTCTAACTAGCTTCTTCCTATCTTTCCCTAGGCCCAACATGAAACAAAACTTGGCTCTATTCCAATTAATACCATATTTTGGGTATGTATACCAAAGAAAGAACATTGGAAGAAGACCAATATAAAAAAATGTAGTGTACAACCTCTACTTCATCTAATTGAGCAAATATAGAGAGATTAAGTGGAGATGATTCATCAATATAATTTCTTTCTTTGAAGGACCTATTAATATAAATATAATTTCTTTCTTTGAAGGACCTATTAGTATAAACAGAGAAACAATTTTCAATATTTGTAGTATATCAAATATTCTCTTCATGTTAATTTTTAAGGAATTTTAAATTATTTAGTACATATATGCAAATTTTGGTTCAACTTTAATATTAATTGATGTGAGGATTTTTTTATGCGAAATACAAAACAACGTTAAATATTTAACTTTTCAATGTTTTGTTTAGTTCAACATAACTTCTCACTATATCAAATGTTCACAATCAAATTCAATAATTCACTTTAAAACAACATCTTTTAGACTTGATCTATAAATAATTACAAGGAACTTGCAATAAGGTTTGAAATGAGTTTCCCTAATATTTCGTACTATATTTGATATAAATTGAATAATACTATATTGGCTTCTAATTCATAATAATATGATTTTGAACATTAAACACTACTATTAAACTTCTAAAATATTTTCTATTATAAACCTGAAAGTGATGCAAAAATTGTACTTGCATAATAACTTATAATCAACATTGTCAAAGTAGTCACCATTTAGTCTCATTAATACAATGGTTAATAGTAGTCACAAACACAATATTAATATTAATATTAATATGTAGTTAAATAACTTTACAGCTTAGAAATTTCTTACACAATTTATTATTGATGAGTAAAATACTAATGAACTATTTCTTAATATAGAAATAAAAATATTAATCATTATATAAATATTATAATAAATCCAATTTGTAGATGAATATTAATATTCTCTTTTCAATTTAACATGTTCAAACAATTCACAAGTATATAGTGAACACTTGAAAAAACTACTTCAGTTAGTTTTCCCTCTAAGCTTCCTCTTGTATTCGAAAATGACACCATATTGCATTTTTCTATTATAATTCGTAATTTATTTTGATTGTTAAAATAGTTGATATTAATAAATAATGAGACATCAATGCCATTAAATAACTTTATTGGTAAGAAATTTCAAATACATTAATATATTATTTATGAAATAAACATTATTCAACTTAGGTTTTAATAATAATAATAATAATAGTATTAGTGAAAATAAATTATGTTACTATTATAATTCACAATTTATTTTGATCATAACAAGGGTTACTAAGACCTAGACTTCAAATTCATAAAATATTTTTTGTTGTCGACTATAAAGTGGTGCCAACTTCCTTAAATAAAACATCATACTAAACAAAGGAAAAATTAGTTACTATTACAATACATAAAACTATTGCGTAACAAATATAATGTTGGTATTATGTCATAATTCCACAACATTATAGGTCACTATAATTTAATGATGGGGTGAGTGCATGAGGTTGGTGGACCTTTTAGATGCAACTGGATTTTTAGAAAATTGAGCATGTTTATACCATAAATTTTTCTTTTCTAAACCATTTCATAAAAAAACATATATGTCTCACTACTAGACATTAACCTCTACAGACTATAAAAAAATATAATCCATGATCATTACATTAAGACCTTGAAATGTTGCAGTAACACTTGGAATATTAATTTTGAGGTATTCTCACTTAGATAAATTTAAAATATATTTAAAATTACTAATTTTATTTTGAAAAAATATTGTTCCACTAGTACTAATTTTTATATACATATTTGCCAATTTGTATACATTAAATCCATCATTTTGGAATTCAAAGGTTGCACTAACATGGACACATTTTGCTAAAAAAAAAAATGTCAATGATGGAAAAATAAAAATTGAGTTAGCTTTGAAATTTTTTAATAAATAAAATTTATATATTTGGTAAGGTGATTCAATTTCATATGTTTCATATTCTATACTCGAAGCAATATGTTAGAATAATCAACCCATAGTTACCTACCTTTGACATTAATTTTAACTATTTTTGTCTTATTACCTAGTTTCCTAGATTCCATTCTATGCTAGTTGCCTTCTACAAGTCCTAGAAGTCAACACATGCTAAAAATGAGTCATGGAGCACTTGGGAAACATCCCGGAAACCCAATTTAGCATGTCTTATTTATTCCATATCCTCCAAAGTGCATATCTACTTTCTCTAAAAAGCTGCCTTGTTTTATCTGATTTAAGGCAAAAGGAAAAGCTAGACAAGGTGTAGTTGACTTGTTTTTAGTCCACGTCCTCCTCCTTCCTTTTATCCAATCAAAATAATGTATGAGTTTTCTTTCCATCCCTATTTATATTTCCCACTTGAATTATCAAATTTGTGAGCATCTTCATAGATTTGGAAACTGCTTTATGCACCTATTGGGGATTTGACTACATTTAGTAAGCCTACCTTTTTACTATTTCGAATGGAATATTTATGCATTCAATTATCTGATGTATTTATATATTGAAGCAGCCTATTACTTCATAAGGTTGGCTATTGTACACTTATTGAATACAGATCAGTGTTATGCTCCAATTTCAGTCTCCTTTTGTGTGAATTTTGCATGATTAATTAGCAGTTTTGTGAGTGTAATTGTTCTATCTCTTGGGTTCAATTTACAAATGGTATCAAAGCCTTTGTATATCAATTTATCTCCTTACTTATTGTTATTACAGGTTCAACATATTGATTGGGAGTGCATTTTGCTGATTGGAGGGAACAATTTCTGAGTTATGGACCAATCTCAGAAGATCGTCTTGACTCCATTCAATTTATTTGAGTGGAAAGATGAAATGGAGATATTATTGAGAGGGAAAGGTCTCTACAAGGTGACTATGGAAATATAGGGATAGACCAATGAAACTACAGAGAAAATTAAATGGCACAATAGGAGGGATGAGGCCTATGGTCTTTTGTGTCTGAGAATTTTAAGAGACCTGATCTTCCATCTTGATGGATTGACATCACCTAATGAAGTGGGGGAGAATCTAGAAGAGATTTTTGGAAAGACAAATGAGATGAGAGGACATCAAATCAAGAATGATCTGATCTCCTTGAGTCCCAATAGCTTCGAGTCATTGCAACTCTACTTTTCCAAGTTTAAGGCCCTTGTTTTGCAGTTGAAACAGTGTGGGATTGACAGGAAGGAAGAGCAGCTAGTTTTGGCCATACTTTCTAAGCTTGGTCTTGACTATTCAATTCTTATTTCGACCTACCATGTGTTAGCTGGAATATTTCACCTCTTGTGAACAGCAAGGTGTTCCACTGGTCTGAATGGTTCCGATCCAGAACAAATAGAGGACAAAGGTTGAATACTCTCCCTAGACGCTGTAGATATCTGGAATACAAGGATTTGATAGTTCACCTATGTACCTACAAAAAATCTCATCATGAAATGAATCAAAGCAACCATAATATGATCTACTAATCTATGCTAGTGACTAAGGAATCTAGCAACATATATATGCGAAATCACAACAACAAAATCATTTGTGGGACAAAAATCAAATTGTATTAGAAATATGAAGAATTTTACAACCAAGCCTTAGTGTTGACATGTACCTCCATGAAACCAGCTCTTCATCCCCAAAAGCTCCAACTCTAGCTCTTTGTTCTCTCTCCAAATGATCTTGGGCCAAGAATCAATCCAACAGCATAATAATACCTTCAATGTTCTCTCCTCAACCATGGCTATGAGCTCATATTTATAGGGCTTTAAGGGATAGAGATGGTTGAGAAATTAGTGGGTGACATGGCCTCTAAAATCCTAGGATGAGGGATCTCAAGCTCAACCAAACCAAACCAGTAGGGATAAGGCAGTACATGAGGCTTATCATATGGAAGCCTTGAGAAACTTCTCTTTTTACCTTTTTACCCAGGGTACCGTGCTTCTCCTTCTATGACAGAGCAGTTCTGGTAATAACCGCCTATGGACCAAGGGAAATGGGCAGTGGCACCACTTGTGGACAACCAATGAAAGGCGTTGTGAGTAGGCGTACCACTCCTGGATAAAGGGGCATGCACGGTGTTGGGAATTTGTATGACGAATTGATGAAAAAACATTTAGTTTCCACTCCAGAAGCTAGGATTTAGAGAAAGGGATTTAGGGATTTAGGGATTTATCGAGAAACATGAGAAAAATAAAATATTCAAAGTTTTCCCTCATTAATTAACAAATAACTTTACTATTGGACTTCCATTTTCCTGTAAACGCTCTGAATTGACCCTTCACTCCCCATTGAAGTGCTATATATTGAGATAATTGGATGCATTAGAGGACAAGAACTTGTGAAAGAAAAGAAAATATAGTTTATGTGTGCCCCATTCTTGCATACTTGAGACTGCATCCCTTTGTCCTTTGAGCATCCTTTGATGTTATTACAAATCTTGGCATTGTCTTGTGAGATTTCCATTGATACGAAGGATTGAAGTGGTGGAATCCATGTAGCAGGGATTTCTCCTTGCTACATGGGTAGGAATGGCTACCTTCCGTCTATAGGACAAAAGGATAGGTTCTTGGATGGATTGTAGTAAAAACAAACAGGAAATAAAATAGAACAAAAAGAAGAGAAATATGGAATGGCTGGAAACCCCTTTGCAAACACTATTAGGGTGTAACTCCAGCAACCTGCAAAAAATGTATTAGAAAACCTACAAATAGATAATGAAAACTTGCAAGAAAATATGGGTTAGATGAAATCAGATAAACAAAACAAAGGAAATGTTATACCTTCTCTTTGGATGGAATGGGCCACCATGCCCTCGCTTGGAGAAGCACCTCTCTTGGATGGGAGAGCTATGGCTCAATGGAAGATGGAGGAGAGGGAGTGTGGGTGGCTTGAGAGACAAAGGGTCTCCAGGAATCCATAGGAAGCATAACAATATGCAAGGGAGAAGTGTCTTGAGAGTGACCCCCCACCCTCCTTTTATAGCTTTTTGGTGGTTTTATGGTTTTAAGCCCTTGGTCTGGGATTTAGCATACTTTTTCGTCTTTTAGGCCCTTCCGCCTTAACTTTAGCTCCTTTTATGGTTTTAGGCTCATTTGAGGGGTTTTAGCCCCTTTTTGGAGGGTTTATCACCTAGGAGAGTTATTTAGGCTCCTTTTGGGGGTTTTTAAGCCCTTTTCTTCATCCTTAAGCCTTTTTAGGGTGTGGGGGTCTAATGGAGTAATATGAGAGTCGTGAAATGGTGTCCTTGGGTGGTGTAGGTCATGGAGAGCTGAGTGAGGGATTTTTTGGGTTAACAGTCCTAGGTGGACATCTTTAGATAGGGTTCCAATAGAGATTGTCACTTATATCTATGTTTATAATCGATATAAATACCATTTCTCGTCCATTATATGTGTACCTATGAATATTCTTTATCCATGGATGTAGTTGCTTTGATTGTATACATATTGGACTGATGTATGCTATAGTAGGTTCTAATCCTTAATATCTATCATCCCTGTATATTTGGTTGTTGTTGGGAATGTAATTTAGGTGCAAGTGTGGTTTAAATATCAACAGAGATCTACTACGAACGTTCAGAACAAGGTACGGTTTTGATCCCTTAGTGTTATACTTGTTTATCTCTTTAGCATATTGGAAGTGGATTGATTTTTTCTTTCATACTATCTATTGTGATCCATTTGAATCCATAGGAAGTTTTCTCCATTACAATATTGATTAAGAAGAATATTTATATATCTGTAAGCTATGTGCGTAGATAAAACTTAAGTGGTTGATCTAAAATATTAATTAAGATCTAAGTGCTTCAGTGGTTTTCTCCTATTTTGTGTTTCCACGTACACATATCTGATGTTTGTGATGTATGGTGAATGGTTGTTATGTGCATGTCATATATGAGACATCAAAACTGTTAAAATAGTAATATTAAGAATCTATGTGTAATACAATCTATAATGTTGATGCATAATTGATATATATGAGTTGTTATATGTTATTGTATTGATGGTGAATGTGTCAAAGTTCTATTGAATGAATTATTATGTATATTAGTTCACTCTACACTTCATTGCTACACAAACATGGTTCTTGTATCTCCCATAGGTACTTTGATGAAGGCTTCAAATTTTTATAGGCATTTCAAAAAGGGATCGTGGGATTTGTTTGTTTGCTGAATAGTGAATTGTGGGTCTTGAAGATTGAGCCAATAAAGATCCATTGTTAATTAATATAGTAATAGATACAATAGTAGTATTTTTTACTCAGTGATATTTATTGGTACCCCAAGTTAGCTAACTGAGTTGATACAGTAATTGAACACTACATTGTACTCGCAAAAATTTGATTACATGTATGTGGGTGTTGAATTGAGTATTATATCATTTTATTCTCACAGTAATTGGGTTGAAAACTCCCTAAGGTATCATTAAATTGATACGAACCTTAAGTTCTTTGCATTTTGAGTGAAATTCCTGTCACAAATTATACCGTAGTTATACTTGTATATTTGTTTATTTAATCAATCATTTCCTCAGGTTGAATACTACGATCTTGGTACATATATTACAATATTTAGTGATGGATAACTATAAATTTTACTTTCATTACCTTGATTTTCAATTGTTAACTCATAGTGTAATATTTGACAGGATATGTAAGCGTCGGGATTGAACCCAGAGGTTGGAAAAAAGGATTCTCTCCTGAGCAATAGTAGAACCGCTTTAGACCGCGCCTCTGACCCAGCACTATTAGAGAGGGATCTCTTGCTTACTTACCAAATTTAATCATGCACGATATTTAATCGAGAATGGTCAGGAGGCCAGACTCCTGAATAGGGCAGGTTCGTTGATGTAAGATGTAGGTGGGACTATTAGAGAGGGGGACCATTGGGCAATGGAGTCAACGGTTCAGGTATGGAACATATTGCAAGAGGTAAAGAATGGAGAAAATTTACATATAGAGGCAAGATAGCCATCCATATTGTAATCAGGAGATATTTAGCAGGTGATTAGTAGATGAGAAGAACCATCCCATCACATAGAGCATTTACAGGATGAATTCTATGTGACTTTAGAAGAAAGCTTTAATAGACATTTTAAACAATAGATGGAGCATAGCATCTATGAATTCCAAACTGTTAAACACTTATTTCAGACATGAAAGAAACTAACAAACTGGAATGAAAATAGAATAAACATTCACGTAAGGAAGTTACATATTGAAACAAAAGACGACGCAGCAATCTCTGCCATGAAATATTATCCTTCCTCTACAATTTTATTCATAACATGGAAAAACAGAGACTAATTACAATGGAGAGCCTTAGCCCTTGAAAGTTTTCCAACCAACCCCTATCTCCCTCTACCGGGAGTATAGTTATACTATCTTAGGTCTCAAACTATTCTCCGAAACAAAACCTAAATACTGTTTCCAGTCACAATCAGAAAATAACAGTTTTAGAATGTGGTACTATTGCCACAGTTTTATAAATATTAACCAACATTATGGAATTGGCACAGATGGTACTTGGATTGACAACGCATAGTTTCCTTCACTCAGGTAACTTGGTATGAAAACAATCATCATATCACCTACTAGTGGTCTGTTGCTGACTTGGGTTGCTCTTGACATGTCTTTCTGCCTTCTTTGACTCTCCTTCCTTCTCCCGAACATGGTGCTCAAAGGATGACAAGAAAAATTGTGCTTCGGTGCCCAACCATTTTCCTAGCTCCTTTTTCATCTAGTAACATTGTTATAGGAGTAGACTAGAAAAAAGGTGGCCATGCATCTGATGATGATAAGCCTCCAGAGTGGCTTATCATTCTTGTACAACTCTCTACCTCCAACGATGAGGGTTTTCTTATAGGACACACATCTCGGTGTGGGTTTGACCTCCTCCTTGCCCCTGGTAAAGTTGTTAAGTGGATATTATAGGGGTGGTGATGAAGGCTTCGGACCACTACCGTCCTGGACTGAGATTTTTCTCCAATAGATTAACCGTTGTTGTGTGTTCATAATTTGGAGGCCATGACTGTAACTGGAGGTGTCGGAAGGGCTTCTCTTCTACTGTCAGATATGCCTTGGATGTGATAACTATTTCCTTGAGGCCTTTGTAGCCCTCCAATTTGGGGGTCTTTCACATCCATCGTCCACGTTTCTTTAATTCTTCCAACAATTCCTCCTTCCTTGATTCAGTGAGAAACTTTAGACCATGCTATGTTTCTTATCCATCGATCGAGATCAACCTCTCCATGCAACCGTTGATCGGAGCGAACCCTACCACTTTTCGTGAGTTGAGATCCTGACCCTATCCGCACTAGTTCAGATTACAAAATGAACCACGACCATAGATCTATCCCTGCGTTTGTCGTGACCATTGATATTTGCAGCTGGTAACAATTTTCATGATTTGAAATCATGACTTTATCTGTGCGAGTTCGGAGCACGAAATCCTCTATGGTCATAGATCCACTCATACTCTCATCTCCACCATCAGATGCCTTCGTTCTTTAATCCATTTCACGATCCAAAAAATCCCCTTCTTCGGCGCATCTTTTCCCAGCGAAACTGTCTCAGGCCATCTATCGGGATTCGCCATGATCTCAGCCTTTCATTGATGGTCCCCTTTAATAGGCCAAACTTCAAATATTTCCTCGCATCTTTTGGCCTATGGAACCATGCACTATCGTTGATCCTCTTCGTAGTGATTCTAGATCAGTGATATATGATGCCCCTTTATCTTATTTTTGCTTCTGCATGCGTTGATATTTTGAAGGACCTAGAACCGTCAATCATGATCTGATCTTCATCTAACAGTTTTAGCCGATGGAATCCATCCAAGTCTATAACTTGACTATTGAAAAATGGAGTGCTAACAACTGGATCCATGAGGGATGCTATCCTCCCAGTGAGGTAGCAAAGAACCATGTAGACCAAGTGCCAGATCCCTTGGGTTACCCTTAATCCTTTTTTCTATCCTCAGCATGCTCTGAGCTATTTCTGCAACAATTTTAGGTTCATTTTCAAACTATTCTCTTAACCGTACTTTGAAAATAAGAACTATTGTGACTACAAACCTGTGCTTATAACTGAAAACAAAAACAAACTAAATAATACTGAAGGAAATGCTCAATAAACCTCGAGCTTATTTGTACCTACCTACTCTACCTAATTGAGCACACATGCCTAATAAAGTGAAATCTGACTTCCAATGAAGCCAATCAAGCAACTTATCCAATAATTTTGCTTCCTTTTCATGCTTGATTAAGAACAGAGATGAAATGCATAATGGAAGAAGGGTATAACAAATAAATTGATCTTTACTGTAGGGATATAACCAGTCGTTAGGATTACCCAGCTCCTCCATGTACTCTACTATGGGGTACTAGAAAGCATGGAAACCTCCACCATATTCTATCCTTTGTTCATCATGGGACAACTATCCAGAATGCCCTTCCTCTAGTGAGCTGTCAAGCCGATGTTTGAAAGATATTCGAAGGGGATTCCCATGATTTTTTTCAAACAAAACATCCACCCTTTCGTTCAAAAATTCTGGAGCTAGAACCTCACCTTCTTTATATTCCTCAACATGGAGATCATCTTTTTCTTCAATAGAGTCGAGTAAGCCTGATCTTTCTCCATGGGATGATATTCCTGAGGGTGAAAAGTCAAAAAAGGAATTTATTCGAGAAATGTTACCTCCTTCTTTGTGACTTGTTTCCTCATCAAAAAATATTGATGTATCAATAAGCAAAGAGGGGTTGCATGACTGTTCGTCTTTATCATCTTCAATTCCAAATAAGTATATGGAATGCACCATACCCTCTAACTTCTGTCTCCGCTTAGAGGCTTTAAGTCTATGCCTTATTAATTCAAATGAGGAATAACACAAGGGAAGAATATCACCTTCAGCACACTTGTTACCCTTGCCTCTCTCAAACCTCTAACTTTGGATTGCAGCTTGACTTTCTCCCTTAGCATACCTTGGTTCTATAACTGGCCCTTCGAGAATAAATTCTAGGAATTCCTCCTCATACTCATCGTACACGGGTATACTGAAATCCCTTTTAAAACCATTATTAACAACTTTGGTGTTAACCAGATTGCAACCTTCAGAAAATAAGACAGCTGAACCATCTGCTCCTATATCAGGTCAATCATTTTCCTATCTAGTAAGGGAAATCCTTAGTTGAACATGGACTACCCTCTTTCATTTATGTGGCCCAACAAATTTTAATGTATCCTTTATTTCACCATGACTGTCTCACCTGACATTATTTGAGACCTCTTAAGGTTTTCTTCAACCTCCAAACAATCAGTAAACATGTGTTGCAGAGTGGTTGGTTTTCTCTCCAAAATAAGTAATGACGGCTCAGGAGGAAAGGTAGCTGGATAATTGATTCTCGAAGCGTTTTCAATAGGTTGGACTTCCTTGGGCATGTTATAGTAAAATCTTGCAAATAATTTTTTTAAACTAGACATGGCTTCACCCTCATGCCTCTTCAGGGAATAAAATTTTGAAAGTATTTGACCCAATGGCCTCCTCTTACCCCAAAATTCCAAAAATTTGCAAGAACACTCTTCCCAGGTACGGATGGATTTAGGATGCAAGTGTTTGAACCATTATTTAGCATCCCCTTGCAAGTACTGGGCAAAATACCTCATGCAAACATAATCATGCTCTATTTCAAAAAGGTCAAATAAATGCTCAAAGGCTTGTAAACATTTCTCAACAGTGAAGTCTTTGTATTCTCCATCAAATTTGGGGAGGTACCTGTAATTCTTCGCAGGAAAATTATGTAGGATAGGAGGCAAGTGTAGTAGCTTGTATCGTCTTGGAATACTAGGAAAGACCAAGTTAGGTGAAATAGACATGTTATCAACTGTGGTTTCATGAGGTTCACAAGGATGACATTTAATGTCATGATCTTCGCGTGAAATATCTTTGTCAAAATCAAATTTACAAGATGATGCAATGCTTTCGATTTGTAAATGAGGATATACAGGAATATAGTCATAGCTCTTCTTTGAGTGAAATGAACCATTGAAGGCAGTTTTAATGAATTAGGAAAGGATAAGAACACACTTACAAGGAAATACAAGGCGTCTTGGAAGAAATGGAAACTCAAGTATCTTACCCTTTCATCATGCATTTTCGGGCCTTACAACGAGCTCATTTTCCCAGCGGAGCCTACCGGTTCTTTCTAACAATTTGGTTTTTGGGTCATACTACCAACAGAGTCGCTGAATCCTGAATCCTTAAGAGTGGAGTCACCAGGTGAAAAGTGCACAACGTTTTGGACGTCTAATTGTTGTTCACCATCAACAACCAAATCTGAAACTATGTCGTTCTTCCCAGGGATGATCTTCAATCTTGATCCCCGGTAATGGCGCTGGTTTGTCAGTGCCAGGATTAATCCTTGAGGTTGGTAGAAATGGTTCTCTCTGGGAAAACAACAGTACCGCTTTAGACTACGCCTCTGGACCAACACAGTCAAAGAGGGATCTATCACTTACTTACCAAATTTACTCATGCAAGATATTCAATCAAGAACGGTCAGGATGCAAGACTCCTGAATAGGGAAGGTGTGTTGATTTAAGATGTAGGTGGGACTATCAGAGAGGGGGACCATTGCAAAATGGATTCGATGGTCCGGGTATGGAACATATTACAGGAGGTAAAGAATGGAGGAAATTTACAGACAGAGGCAAGATACATTAGAGGAAATTTCAACTCAAAATGGGCCTTTTAACTTTAACTCAAATTCCATTTCATCATGTGTTAGCTAATGAAATTGCTTTAAATTTGAAATACCGTATGGTTCTTAAACACTTTTTCTAATATAAATTTGGGGATAGGTATCATAAAAAAACTACTTTTTTTGTTTGTATTTTCGAAATATCTCCCTGTGTTTTTAATCAAATTTCAATCAGGAGAGCTCGTCGGATGCATAATTAAATTATGCATCCAACAATTACCCACACGACATACTTTTGATGGACCCTACTACCCCAAAAAAAAGAAATACCTGAAAAATGTGATGATGACATCATCATCATGTTTTTTCAAGTATTTCTTGTTTTGGGGGTAGCGGGGTCTGTCAAAAGTATGTTGAGTGGGTACTCATTGGATGCATAATTTAATTCCGCATCCAACGAGCTATCCCGATCGAAATTTGAGTAAAACCATGGGGAGATATGTCAAAAATACAAACAAAAAAGTATTTCTTTTCTTTTCTTCCTCCAAAATTAATAAATATTATTTTATTAATTTAACTATAATTTTATTAATTTTTTTTAGGAGGCCCATTTTGAGTTGAAATTTCCTCTAATGGCTGTCCATCTTGCAATCAGGAGATATTTAGCATGTGATTAATAGATGAGAGGAAACAACACATCACACAGAGCATTTAAAGGATGATTCTACATGAATTTAGAAGAAAGGTTTAATAGATATCTGAAACAACAATGGAGCCTAGCATGTATAAATTCCAAAATATTATACACTTATTTCAAACATGAAAGAAACTAACAAATTGGAATGAAAATAGGATAAACATTCACGTAAGGAAGTTACATATTGAAAGAAAAGACGACGCAATAATCTCTGCCATGAAAGAGTATCCTTCCTCTACAATTTTATTCATAACATGGAAAACCAGAGGCTAATTACAATGGAGAGCCTCAACCCTTGAAATTTTCCCAACCGACCCCTATCTCCCTCTATCAAGAGTATATTTATACTATCTTAGCTCTTAGACTATTCTCTGAAACAAAACCTAAATACCGTTGCAAGTCACAATTGGACAATAACAGTTTTAGAATGTGGTACTATTGCCACGGTTTACAAATATCAACCAACATTATGGAATTTCTGCACATGGTACTTGGAATGACAACACATAGTTTCCTTCATTCAGGTAATTTGGTATGAAAATGATGGTCATATCGCCTGCTAGTGGTTTATTGCTGACTCGGGTCGCTCCTGATGTTTCTTTCTGCCTTCTTTGATTGTCCTGCCTTCTCCCAACCGTGGTGCTCAAAGGATGACAAGAAAACCCATGCTTCAGTGCCCAACCATTTTCCCAGCTCCTTTTTCATCTGGTAACACTGTTATAGGAGGAGACTTGAAAAAAGGTGGCCATGCATCTGATGATGATAAGCCTCCAAAGTGGCTTATCATTCTTGTACAGCTCTCTACCTCTAACAAGGAGGGTTCTCTCGTAGGCCACACATCTGGGTGTGGGTTTGACCTCCTCCTCGCCCCTGGTAAAGTTGTTAAGTGGAGATTATAGGGTCGGTGATGAAGGCTTCGGACCACTACTGTCCCTGACTAAGCTTTTGCTCCAACAGATTAGCCACTGTTGTGTGTTGGTACTTTAGGGGTCGTGACTGTAACTGGAGGTGTCGAAGGGATTGTCGCTTCTACTGTTAGATATTCCCTAGATGTGATACCTACAGCCTTGAAGCCTTCTCAGACCTCCTATTTCGGGGTCTTTCACATCCATTGTCCATGTTTCTTTAAATTATACTGCCAATTCCTCCTTCCTTGATCTAGCGAGAATATTTAGAATGCGGTATGTTTCTTATCCATCGATTGAGATCGACCTCCACATGCAACCGTTGATCAGAGTGGACCCTACCAGTTTTTGTGAATTGAGATCCTAACCCTGTACGTGCTAGTTTAGATAGTGAAAGGAACCATGACCGTAGATCTATCCCCACCTTTGTCGTGACCATTGATCTTTGCAGCTGGTACCACTTTTCATGATTTGAAATTGCAACTTTATCCCTGCGAGTTCGCAGCGTGAAATCCTCTATGGCCATAGATCCACTCATAATCTCATCTCTGCCGTCAGATACCTTCGTTCTCTAATCCATTTCATGATCCGGAAAATCCCCTTCTTCCACACATGTTTTCCCAACAAAACCATCTCAGTTCATCGATTAGGCTTCACCGTGATCTTAGCCTTGCATTGCTGGTCCCCTTTAATAGCCCAAACTTAAAATATTTCCGCGTGTCTTTCGGCCTATGGAACCATGCACTATTTTCGATCCTCTCCATATTTATTCTGGATCGGTGATCTAGGACGCCCCTTTATCTTATTTTTGCTGTTGCATTCCTTGATCTCTGGAAGGATCTACCACCATAGATCATGATCTCATCTTCATCTAATGGTTTTATTCGATGGAGTCCATCTAAGCCTATAAATTGACTGTTGCAAAATGGATTACTAACAGGATAATTTACGATTCTTTGTTTGATAGTTAGTTATATTAGAAATCATGGATTGATTGCATATTTAGATCTATAATTTTTCATAAGTAAATTATTCTTAGATATTTTAATCATATCCAAATGATCCTGATCAATCATTATATATTTGTAAAATTGGGATTCATAACGTGGTTCTTTTAAAAGGATGAACTAAAATTTCTATGGCCTTTCAGCTCTCGACTAGATTCGAAACTAACTGTGCATTAGTTTAAAACAGTAATTTTATCCCTTGATTAACATCCTGCAAAATAGTTTAGAAGAAAATTTTACATACATTTAAAATAATCAAAAGAAACTAGTGTTGAGATTCGAATCCATAATAGAACAAGAATAAAAATGATTATGCTCAGAATTTACTAATCATTACAATAATACACCTTAATAGTAAATATTTGATTTGGGTATGGATTCACAAACAAATATGAATAAATAATTAATCTAACATTTTACATACATGATTAAAATATAGAGACATGGATATTTTTCCTATACATAAGCATAAACATTTCTTCCTAAATAAAATATAGCTGTAATTCAAAGTTAAGATACACATTCTACTGTAACTAAATTAAATAATAAGAAACATAATAAGAGCCTAGCGCCACTACTCTGAAATTATAAATGCAATAGTTTTTCCTCCCAACGAACTCATAGAGAAACCAAATCACTTGCTCCAGAACTGTTGAGCCTATTCGTTGTAGCACAAGAGAAAAATCCACTTAATTCGCCATCTCTTGCATTATCATATTCAATCCTTGTCTAATGATAGCCTTCCACATTCTACTTGACATACTATTATATATTAGTTTTCCTAGGACATGGTCATTTATGAGCCTCCTTCTCTTTAGCGTTCAACAAAGAGTTGTGACCTGATTTTGGGGAAGATTCCTCCTGCACCTTGAGTTTCACTCAGTAGCTACAACAACTTGTATTTTCATCTTATGGGTCAAGAAACACTCTTAAACAACTATTCCATTTCTGTCACCTTCACCTTCGATATCTTTTATTAATAAAATAATAATTCATTGCACTTGTTTTATTTTTTACTTTTGGTCAAAAATATTTAAAATAATAAATACAAATATCTTAGCAAAAATTAATAATAAATTATTAACTCTTCATGTATTACACATACTAAACTTCTACTAAAATAAAATAGATTAGATTATAGGTTAAAAATGGAAATTCGACTGTAACTAGATATAATAGATACGTAATAGAAAAAGGAACCTCACACCACTACTCAGAAAACATAAATGATATACCCATTCCTCCCAACCAACTCTTAGAGCATCCAAATCACTTTCTCTAGAACCCCAAATCTCGTTCTATGAACCAGAAGAGAAAAATTCACTTAATGTGCCATCTCTTTCATTATAAGATTCAATCCCCATCCAATGCTAGCCTCCGCTTGATAATGGTCATATTATTATAATTATTTTACCTAGGACTTGGTCATTTGTGAACCTCATTCTCTTTAACACTCAACAACAAGTTGTGACTTGATTTTGGGTAAGATGCCTACTGCACCTTTAGTTCTCACTCAGCATCTACAATTACTTGTCTTTCCCACTTTTGGGTCAACAAACACTCTTCAACAACTATCCCCTCCAATATATTTCTTTAATAAACAAATAATCTATTATATTTATTTTATTTTTAACTTCTTGTAAAAAATATTTAAAACAATAAAATAAAATATTTAAAATAATATAATAATAATTTATGAAATTTTAGTGTATTACACTCAACTTTAACTCTCATTATATTTGATAAACCATTTACAAATGTGATGAGGTAAATAGAAAAATTAATATAAATCCATTTATCTTAATCTTTGGGACACCTAAAGGTTTACACCACTTTTATTTTTTGTTTTTCACTTAACTTCTTGTCACTAGATAATTTCACATTACTACATACTATTTTTATTTTGAATGGATCTTTCGAAACATAATAGATCTAAGACTAAGATCATTTTATTTATGATTATTTAAATATGATAATTAAAATAAATAATATTATATTTATTTTTATTATAGTAAAGAAAAATTTAGATTTTGTTTTATATTTATTAGTCTCACACATATGGACATCTCCTTCATCTAAATTGTAAAACAATGGGACATCCTTCATCTAAGTTGTAAATATTCTCATTACTATCAATACAATTTTTTCCTTCAATGACTATCTAAGAAACATTAAACATTAGTTGACTTTTCATAACCTCTTATTAGTCCCTTCCCTCGAGATGACAGGGACTCTATCAAAGGGCTTGTAGTCTTTTTGATTAATCGGCACATGAATCCATGCGTTTACGTTCATTTAATCTAAGATTTTCTTACAACATCGGTTTTCTCACCAATAACCAATTTTATTAGTCTCTGTGACACCATTTTTCCCACCAATCACCAATTTAGACATCTTATTAGTTCTTGCAACACCGTTTTTCCCACCAATCACCAATTTAGACACATTATTAGTTGCTGCAACACCGTTTTTCCCACCAATCACCAATTTGGACCTCTTGTTTAGCCTCATATCGAGGCCATTTAAGGTTTTCCATATGTTTCAACTTAGGGTTAAAACTCCTAAACTATCATTGATATCTTGTAAAATAGAATCCATACATTAATGATATGTCATATCACAGCATTAGTTATAAACCATAAAATGTTAGCTAGACAGTTTATGTTAATGTCTCATTCTACTCGTTTCTTGCATGTTGCATGCTTTCCATGTGTGATTCCCATGTTTGCACAACAATGGAGGATCTGTACTCGTGCCCCATCGATTCCTATCTATTCCATGTGCTCTTATATATCTTGGAGACAGATATGGATCTGGTTTATGAGAGTAATTGATTTTTGGTTGCAGGCTCGATGGAAGCTGACATGGAGACATGCAGATGCAGTGCTCACCATTATGGGTACAATGCAAATAATTACAGTGTAGGTGCTCTGATGTGCTCACTCCAGTATGAAGNTCTCTCTCTCTCTCTCTCTCTCTCTCTCTCTCTCTCTCTCTCTCTATACATATATATCCACATTCAAGATCACATTGAATCTCAGAAATCTTTGCAGTGTGAAAATCAATGGTAATTTATTACAATTCAGTTTCGCAGGATTACAAAATTTACCTATTTATCATGAAACACCAGTGAAATTTTTCTTCAATTTATTCTTCATACCAAAATAAGAGGCGCCATTCGTCTCTGAAAGTGTGGTTTTCGAATCCATGCCACTCGATTGGAAACAACCATTGTGGTAATCTCGTTGTCATTCTCATTAACATGATGAATTGGATGCCCGTTAGCAGTTATGTTCCTATTAACATATCATCACTATATGTTTGAAGTTATGTTCTTGTTAACATATGCATCACTATACGAAAGTATGTTTCCATTGATGGGAAATCCATTTGTTGTTGCTTCCCTCATTTAATTTGCATACCATTACTAGCTGAGAGTTCATGCCTCCAAATTTTTAAAGATTGCTTCTTAGACTATGTTCTTCTCTTTACGTGAGATTTGTTCTAGGGTTCCATTCACAATAGGAATCTAAAGAAAATAACATTCAAAATGGCATGATCTAATTCCACTAATTTCTCAACTTTAACATATTTTTCTAATTGAATGAGTTCGATTCACAATACGAAGCTAAATGCAAATAACCTTTAAAAGGACATGATCTCATTGCACTAATTTCTTATCTTCCTCTAATTAAATATATAATATAGGAAACCTCCCAACCATTTTTTTATCCTAAATATTTCTTAAGAAAGCCACTCCTTTATCGAGAAAACACCCAGAAAGTTAGTAATAGACTCACTCCAAATATGTATTCTTATATTATAGTGTAGATGCCTATTTCTATTATGATGTCAGATATTGAGCATGAAAGGAAGAGAAAATAAAATCTTGAAGCTATGGAGGAGTGATCCAGATGGATATCGGTGGCCACCCACCTATTCCACTAGCCCAAAACAATTGTCCATTGTGGCAGTTTCCTAGTTATTTTTCTACAGTTTTTTGGGTCCCAAACATTCAGGACCATTTTCAGGCCCTAAACAATGTTTTTTGGCAATTCAGAGCCAAATGGTTTCCATTGACATGCATCTGGCCAACCAAAAGTTGTAAATCTTAGATATACCTTTCCAACAAGCTATCGAATGCCAAAATCGTAGATCGTATGCAAACGTTATGACCTCGGGAAGTTGACTATTCAACTTACCACCTTGGGGCTGCAAACTTTATGATGGTTCATCTTCTAGGGTTACATTTTGGACTTTTGGGGTTCTCACCCTCATTATTATTATAAACATGCCCCTTTGGCCTCATTTTGTATTCATCTTGGCACAGATGAGCGTAGCAGCCACATCTCTTCTCAGAGATAGCTACCACCATTCTGGCAATTCTATTACAGTATATTTTATTTTCGCAATTTAATAGAATATTTGTTTACTGTATCTCTGTTGTCTTTGAAAAATGTCTATTATAATGAATTTGTATATGTTCTTTCATTTCGTTCACACATAAATCCAGATCAGTGGTATCAGAGCAATCTGCTCTTTGATTGTTTCTCGGTGCATGTCCCCGATGAGGTCCGAGTATAGAGAGTTTGGTCTTGAACTAGTTTCACTTGATCATTCTCACCGTCCCAAATGACCTCCCATGGCATAAGAAAAGAGAGACGATAGAGCAGGAGATCCTATCAAGTCATTGCTCGAGGAAGCCCTTGAGCAACACAGGAATGAGATGATGGATAGTTTCTCCCAAATCCTTCTATGAATGCCGGTAGTAGCAAGTGCATCTTCAACGAGCAGCCGGTTCGGGGATGCAACTCCATTCAAGGTACAAGTTAACTTTGAAATTTCTTTATTTGAAGGAAAAATCGATGCAGATGCCCTAGATAATTGGTTGAATGTTCTAAAAGGGTATTTCTATGTCCACAATTTTTTCGACAGAGAAAAGATCACCTTTGCACTCCTTAAGGAAGCCCCCCATGTCCAAAATTGGTGGGGTACTTATTGTGAGCAAAACCCATCAGACCAGTCTAGAATGTTTCAAAAAAATCCCACTTGGGCCTCTTTGATAGGTGCCGTTAGAGAACAATATTACCCTGTGGGAAACTATGATGAGCAGTACACAAAATGGACCGTTCTGTGTTAAGAAAGGGTCCAGATGGTGTCAGAGTACACCAATAAATTTCATACCCTATGTACAAAGCTAAGTATCAAGGACTTCGAGCAACATCTAATTCTGAAATATCGTAGTGGTCTACATCAGTACATTCAAACTAAGACAAACTTCCCTGACATCTCTTCACTTGGATCCGCCTATCGATATCCTGTCGAAATCGAGGAGAAATTTCGATGGAAGAACAAGAGAGACTCTAAACCTGTGAATCCACTGCAGAAGCAAGGCAAGGGAAACCCTAGCCCGCAAAACACAATAAAATAAAACGATAACTAGTCCCCGCCACAAGCAAAGAAGGGGGATGGAAACACAAAGAAGGACACTGGTAAGTGGTGCAAATTTCATAAAATCCCTTGGCACAACACTGATGAATGTCACTCAAAGAAGTCATTAGTAGCCGAGATCAAATCTTCAGAATCAGATCTTGATTCTGATTCTGAACCTGACGCCACAACCGCATACAATGGGAGGTAGATCATTGATGCAGACCCCACTACCACTGTTGCTACCGCACAGATTAAACTAGATGATCCTGAAGAGTCAGAGGGAGAGGAGCGCCTCTTCCACTCACAGACGTTGGTGAAGGGAATTCCTCTACATTTTGTTTTTTACAACGGAAGCCAAAAGAACCCGATCTCAGTAGAAGTTGTCAAGATATTGGAGCTTCCGACAACATCACACCCGCAACCCTACAACATTGGTTGGCTAAGCCAAGGACGAGGTATCTGCATTACTCAACAATGCCTCCTACCATATGGCATCAAGCCTTTCAACGATGAGGTACTGTGTGATGTGGCCCCACTTGAATTCTGTGATGTTCTTTTAGGACAACCATATATGTGGAAGCGTCATGCTGTATATGAGTCACGACCTTGCAGTGTGATTGTTAATTTGGGAGGAAAACTCTATTGAATACCATAGACCGCTGCATCTAACAAAGTGTCACAAGGTAGGAAGATAAACTCCCACATCAGAAAATTATTCCTCTTAACAATTGCGTCTGAAGGAGAACATAAGATCATAGAGACCTCCACACCCTCTGCACAGGGTGTCTTTGCTCATCAGACACAAGAAGAAGACATAGCCATTGTTTCCTCATCTATCCGAGTACCTCTACGATGCAAGGCCACGCATTCAAGGTGCTCATTCAGAAACAAATCATCCATACAACAATTACATCCATCTCGAGATGTCAAATAAAGGAAGCCTCTTCACTTCAGCAAATGTCGCACCAGGAGATCAACTCAACACACAGTTCGAGCGATGATATGGGATTCGACGCAATGGATACCATTACTTCCTAAGGAGGGAGGATTTATCTAAGTGGAGATCAGTGGCCACCCACCTATTCCACTAGCTCAAAACAATTGTCCATTGTGGTAGTTTCCTAGTTATTTTTTTACAGTTTTTCGGGTCCCAAACTTTCGTGGCCGTTTTGAGGCCCTAAACTATGTTTTTTGGTGATTCGGAGCCAAATGGTTTCCAACAGCATGCATTTGGTTGACCAAAAGTTGTAAATCTTAAATAGACCTTTCCAACTAGCTATCGAACGCCCAAATCGGAGATCGTATACAAAAGTTATGACCATGGGAAGTTGAGTGTTCAACTTACCACCTTGGGGCCACAAACTTTATGACGGTTCATCTTCTAGGGTTACGTTTTGGACTTTTGGGGTTCTCACCCTCATTATTATTATAAATAAGCCCCTTTGGCCTCATTTTGTGTTCATCTTGGCAAGGATGAGCGTAGCAGCCACATCTCTTCTTAGAGATAGCTACCACCATTCTGGCAATTGTATTACAGTCTATTCTATTTCCACAATTTAAGAGAATATGTGTTTACTGTATCTCTCTTATCTTTGCAAAATGTTTGTTATAATGACTCTGTATATGTTCTTTCATTTCGTTCACACATAAATCCGAATCAAGGAGGATAAAACTGAATAGGTTTCTCAAGCAAAAGTGATTCTTCTTTCTTCTCTTGGTTGGAGTAACAAGTTCTACTCATGTGCTTTACTTTAGCATTTGGGCTTTGATAGCACTCTTTTCCTTACCTTAATGCTTGTTGGTTGACACACTATGCTCTTTTTGTTTTTGGGTCTGTTCTAGTTTCCATATTCAATGGACCCAATGTAACACCTACATTCAATGCACTGTTGAAAACAAAAGCACAAAATGTATGGATGGATCCCCCATCCTAACCCAATCTTTAGAGCACCTCCTTTTCTTGGTGCAATCAGGAACTGCATGCTTAGTATAGATCAAAGTACTACCTACTTGGTGAAGAGAAACAATTGTTTATCACTTGAGTTAAACAATGTGTGACCATCAACAACTTATGGGAAGAACAACACAAGCATACCTTTGTTCTTATATTTCCTAATTCTTTCCCTTTCAATTTCTTTTTCCAATGTTGATCGGTTTTTTGGACCTTCTCTCTGATCTCCTGATATTGCATTTTTTTATTTGGCTTATGAAAAACTAAGTTACAAATAGAACTTGATGAGGAAAATTATTTTTGCATAGATAATTTTTTTGGTGAACACAAAGTGAAGGATCAAAGCCTTTGCAAGTGGTTCAACTGTACCCTCCCCTTACAAAAGAACCTGCATTCCTAGGAAGAAAAGTTTATCACTTTTTTCACCCAACAAATTCTCATGGTTTGGAGCATAAATGCATATATCATGTAACAAATATTACATCATCCTTGGTAATGATTGTCTGTTGGTTTCCTGGGATCAATATGCTTAGGATAAATTATATTGTTTGTAGTGTCTCTAAATGGAAAAAAAAACAGGAACAACTACTAATTTGATCTACAAAATACTGATATAAACTTCAGAACACAGAAAAATAGACTCACTAAATGCACATAAATAACAAAAAGGTTGTGGCACTTGAACACCAAAATGGATTGGAGTCATAACCACTCAATGTATATCCCATCCATATAGAATATAGATCTATTGTCATTGGTTCTAACTTCTAAGGGAGTGATCTCCTTGATATCTTTCTTAAAGGTTACTTTAGAAGTAAGCACGGTTTTAAGCATCGAACTATATGTATTCCCCTCAAAGACTAAATCCTTGATACCTAAATGATGGGAACACTGTTCTAGCTACTTAGTGAATAGAACCCACCTACTTTGCATGTGGAGTTTCTGCAACTACTCGCCTTGAAATGGCTCACTTTGAAATGGGGTGAAGGGAATCTAGGTCGACTGGTTCAAATGTTGGGTTAATTGCTTTCACTTTTTTCTCTACCTCATCTCTTCTATATCTATTCTTCATTGTAGATCCCATTCGGGACAGAGATACAGATCCAATGTCCATGAACCAAGTTGAATAACAAGAGATAGAGGTAGGTACTTAGTTCATGATGGACATATGGAACAATGGCCTCCATCGATGGGAAATTGGAACCAGAACATAAATACATGATAGCTATCGATGTATGCAGAAACGGCCTCAACCTATGACCACATGGATCCCTTGTAATATGGGCTAACTCAGCTTGCATGCGGTTTTCCACATGGATCCCTTGTAACATGGGCTAACTCAGCTTGCATGCAGTTTTTGCGTGGCCTCCATGATGCCAAAAAGTGAATAAGTGGAATAAAGTTACAAGTCCACAAGTATAACTTATTTTCTCAATTTCGATTAACTTTATACTCCCACCTAGACATTAGGCAAAGTTCCTCAACAACATTTATTTCATAGGCATTGCACCCACATATTTTTTGTTTTTTATCGATCATGCAATAAATATTGATAATATTTAATATGTGAAAATACCACTACAAACTGAAGGCTCTCCTACACTTTTCCCAGAAAACAAAATGAATCAATTCATTTTAGCTGATAGACATTTCTTCCAACATTTAAGTAGTAGTTGAAGCACATGTTTATCCCATGTCAATGTCATAGAATAAACCATAGAATCTCATAAGTTATGGGAGTAGTTCCTAATTAAACAAGGGTATCATGTTTTCCCTGTAACTCGCTTTCATCTCCATCTGGCTCAACCATCTCTTCAAAATCATCAATTGCAGGTTCTTCCACCTAAATCCCCTCATACATGTGTTTTGGCATCCATTCTAGACGTTTTCTTTTTGTTCTTCTTCATACAAATCCCGACTAGTTGTTATAACCACCTTGTTGTTTGTTATAGGATCATGGATACAATAAAATGTAGTGATTCATTAGTGTGATTACCATGCTTCTTTCAAGTGCTAATACTAGCTATAATCAATATAACTACACAGTATGTCTAATGTGTAACTACTTCATATCGAGCTATCACATTATCTATATTCAATTGATGTGATGACTAAGTGTGAAGTAATACATAGGCTTGTCTACATATCTTATTCGTAATGAGCATGGTAGAACTAAACCATTTTAACCATTATACGTATGGGATATGATACATGATCTTAGATCGAGATAACAAGAGTAATGGATGAGTACTCAGTACTTAGGTATCAAAATGGCTCATGACAAGGCAATAAAGCAAGCGAGAGGATTTCAAGAAGTTAAAGCAGAGCTAGCGTCCTTTAAAACTCCATTACATTTTCTCAAATGTTTAATGAACTATTACATTATACTCAAATCTTTAAGGCACGGACTTGCTGCCTTTAGCATCTATTCTTGTTTTCTTTGAGTTTGTTATTTAATGGAATAAGTTCGAAAAAGTATTGTATAAAAAAAATTGCAAATCTATCCTAGTATCTCCAATGCATCTTTAGGAACATGACATGCATCGTATAACTCGCTTAGGTGGGTGGCTTGATGCTCTGTTGCTGTGTGGCTAAGAGTGCTTGCTTGGAGCGTGCCATGTGGTTCGGATCCGAATAAAACTGGGTAGGTGGAGGTGCTAGTGGAAGAGATTAAACTGGAAGGTATGCAGCACCCCTCCACCCAAACTGCTCGCTCTCTAGATCTTTATATGCATCTGCACTTGCTGCTTCCAACTCTTTGACCTGGCTGGGTCTACATCTGCTGTTGGAACTGGCTATTTTTCTACAACGACCTCTATAGTCTTTGCTATTGGGATCGTCTCTTCAACCGAATGCATCCTTCGCTGTTAGAGTAAATACTTTTTTTAAGTAATGTGCTTTCATTACTAGTGGGGATATTATACAGTTTAGTTCTCTTCCTTTCATCGAGGCTTTATATCTTTATGTATAATGCATTTGTTATCAAACACATATAAAAATTTTACGAAAGTAACAAAAATACTAGATATTCTTTATTATAATGATAAATAAAATTATGGGATTATATAAATTTGTAAGTTGACATTAAAAAAAAACTCAACTACTTAACAGCAATTATATTCATAATTTATATAAAAAAGGAACAATTTTTATTACCTAATTAGTTTAAGGTATGGGTTTGGTTAACACTTGGGCGTGGTTCAATCATCAATGAATATATTAAATTAAATTAAAAAATAAAAAATAAAAACAAAAACTTAAACATATTAATGTAAGATTTTTAATCTAAATTAAATAAAAGTGTTATATTTTTAATTATATATATAATTAAATCTTATTTATTTTTTCAATTAATAATGCTAAACTTTATATAGTAATCATTATTTAATACAAAATGGAAATAACTAAACATCTTAATATGATTTATTTTAATGTTCATATCTAAGTATACTCTTATTTCACATCTTGCACGATAACCACAAAATTCACACTTTACATATTTTACAATATGTATTTTTAAACAAATGGAGTTTTGGAGCTTATGGTGGGTAGAGGAAATGAGAAAGAGATAAATTATTATTTTTTATTAAAAATTTATGTATCGGTAGGTGACTTAAAAAGATGGATTATTAATTTTAATTAATATCTAATTATTATTTAGAAAAAAATTAACTTAGTTAAAAATAGAATTATTATTATTATTATTATAACATTAAAAGTATAAAATATAATTTCCTTCCGTGTACATTTTTAAAGTGTATGCCATAATTTCTATGAGAGAGTCTAAACTATAATTTCATTTAGATTGGTAAAATGTACACCATACTTTGATATATGGATGAAATGCATAAAAGTATATAAAAAAAACATTTCTTTATTTTTTAAACTCTTATTTTAAAAAAAGATGATCAGTGTTTTATTAATGTAAATTTTTTTTATTATTAAAAAAATTAATATAAATTTATTTAATAATAATCTACTTTTATATAAAATGCCAATAACCAAACGTCTAAAACATCATTTCCAATAATATGGTGAACTTTAGTGTTTAGATTTAAATATAGGTGCACACTAACTATAACCTTTACGTATATATCTATATATATATTTTATGTCTTTACCGGCTTAGGCTTGGTAATATGAGTTGACGGTTTACTTGAGGGTTGCTCGCGTGATGTTCCATCATATATATATGTATAGAGAGAGTGAGAGAGACAATTTGGAACCACTACCATATAATCAATCTCGACAGTACACTTGTCTCATACCCGTGCAATCTAGAAAAAGCAAAGGTGGTTGTGCACTTCAAAATCTCAAATAAATACACCTATCAAATAGATTGATTGTTCATTACATATCAAGTTTGAATATTATTGTGAGAAGAAGTGATAAGAAAGAAAGAACCAGCTTAAGTATTCCATGTCATACAAGAGAAGGTATGGATATAAGTTTATTAAAAATAAAGTGATTTTTTGAAAGTTTTATGAGATTGAACTCATAAAGCATAAGTATTTTTAAATAAGTGAATTGTGTAGCATTTCTATATACATTAAATTTGTAAGAATTTAAATATAAAAATAAAATAAATTAAAAGCTGATTTAAAAAAAAGTTAAACATTATCATAATAATGTAAAAAATTGTCAAGAAAACTAGCATAGATTCATCTTAAGTCAAATTCTTTTAGACATTAGAATTGTTACTCTATTCGTTAAATATTTTTTTTATGTTGAATGGATAAATACAATAGAGATATCAAGAAATTTAATTAAATATTAATATGTTAAATCAAATCAGATTATATTTTATCCAAACAATAGTTGCAGATTACATAGTAGGCAAAACGTTCAATTCCTTCCATGCATGTGTTTCTCTCTTAATCTTTTAAACCTTTTACACAAGTATCGTGGTGCAATAATATGTAGAGTTTAGTTATGAAACTCTCATACTTCTTCAATTGTAAATGATCATTCTATAAACCAGTGACATTGATGATGAATAATGTTGTTCGTGCCACCAATTCTTCAATGATGATCAATAATTATTGTTTTGAATTAATCATTCGATGGATATGAACTTAAGACAATTAACTAGAAATTGGTTGATTTATGTTAGGAGATCTAGAAGATACATAAAATAAATTTATCAAATATCTAGTGATGATCAACGAACATTGTTTTAAATATTTGATTAAATCGAAATGAGCATAGGACAATTAACAATGTCGCATATGTGAAATTACACCATATTTTTTTTTGTAATTTATATATGTATTCATCAAAAAAAAAAATCTTAGTCATAGGATCCTTTTTAATTGTTTGCATGGATAAATTTAAATTGAATTCTTACTTGTTTAACAATAGGGCTTGTCGTCCATTTGACGTTGATTCCAACTATGATGACAACTAGGTTTGTAGCCCTCGCCAAGGTGATAATGTTTTAAGTCAATGAAATAATTGTTTTTTTTTACCTATGATTAAATCATAGGATTTGGACTTTTATCCCAAGCAATATGTTGCAAGACATGTTCTTTATGTGTTATATCTTAAGTTTTAACCTTATTTTATATAAGGTATTGGAATAGGGGGTGCAAGCCCCGTGAATTTAGATGCGATGTGGATAAACATAATACAAGGCAACTTATAGTTTAAATTTTAGGCCAATGTTTGGCATATGGACATGGGAGTTACAAGGTGGATGAAAACTTACGAGGGAGAATACATTTAATGAAGTTGTTGAATTTTACATAAGCCTTGTTTTGCGAGTTGACAAAGCAAGCGATGCATAGTTAAATAGATTGGTTGATCGTATTTTTTTCATGGAAATAAGTGATGATGTCCTTCCATCTATACTCTTCCATATCCTTGTTGTTCGAAAGATATTTTATGTAATATCCCAAATTTTGGACCTACCATTTATAGGCATGAACCTATTGATCATGATGATTATATTGATGTTTTATTTTATATTGGGTCAAAGACCCCACTGCATATGAACATGATGATTTACTTTGTATATTGGGCATAAGCCAATTGTTGATGATATATATGTATATATATGTTGCTTGTGTTGGGCATGGACCCTGAAGCACATGATTGATGAAATGTTTTGTGTTGGGCATGGACCCTCAAGTACATGATTGATGAGATGTTTTGTGTTGAGGGAGAGGCTCTGGAGCACATAAGTACTAAAATTCGTGTTGAGCATAAAGCTCTGGAACACATGAAAATATAATTGGAAATGTTTGGCATAAGCTCTGGAGCATTCCATGTTGATGTCGAGCATAAGCTCTGGAGCATTGGATCCTTGGTCATTGTATCCCTAGGTGTATCATACAAGTACATCCTAGCATTTACTGTTGATCGAGAGCTCTGGAATTGCACTATGTTTGTAAATCCCTATTATAAGCATTGAGTATGGGCTCTGGTAAGCACTGGGGGTTACTGAAAAGATTAAAATCACCTATGAGTGAAAATGACTCAAGAATAATATTGATCTCATCATACTTATTTTTAAGTGATTAAATGAAATTTTGAATTTCTGTATTTTCATCAAGTACTGAAGAACTACCACGTTATACGAGGGAAATCCAACATGCAAGGATGTTTAGAGTTTCCTAGTGTATTAGACCTAAGCCATATATCCACTCAACCTTCATAAAGAAGTGTTGTTAAGCCTAGGAATCATGATACATGACGCACGAAGACAAATGTTAACAAGTATTTTAGTACTATGTATTTTATACATAGTATGTATAAAGAATTAATTATGATTAATTATATAATTGAATAAAGAAAGAAGAAAAGATCCACCAATTATTATTTATTACTAAAGGATTAATAAATAGTGAAATATCTATGACAGACTAACTAGGAACTAGTTAAAAGTTCCTAGGTTAAGAATTGAAAATTACCCAGTAAATTAAAAAGGGTTAAATCAAGAAATCAAGGATTTCTTGATTTAGCTGCCCCTTTGATTGAAAATTCTATCTATAAAGACTCAAGCCAAGCAAAGGCTTGGGGTTCTGATTTTTATCTAAGAGAATTCTTATTCTGCCTATTTTTTCTCTCAAGTGTTTTCTTGGAGAAATTTTCCTGCAAGGAAAAAGGATTGATTCAGAACCGATTTCCAGTTAGGAAACCATAGCTTAGGAGCTCTAAGCTACTTCCATGTTGGATTCCATCTTGGGGGGATTCAGATTAAAACCAAGAATGATTTCAAGGCATGGTTGGGAGGAACGTGGTAGTTCCCAAGTGATTTGATCATCAAAATCAGAGGTCAGATCTTTCTTACATTGATAATGCTCGTTATTTAAAAAAAATGTGCAGGTTCAGCCATTAAAAGGGATTCAGGAAGATAAATTACAGGTATGAGTTCTTAGTATGTCAAATTTCATTTCTAGGGTAAATGCTGGTTGCTTCATGTAAAATATTTTATATATATTATCAACCTTGGAATTGATTTGGTTATATCCATATCTCCCAGGGTTACATTTCTTAAAATATAACCCTAGAATGTCTATGCTATCTTCTAGATTATATAATGAACATGTTAGATGAATGTTTCCAATGAATTTACTAACCCTATGTAATTGATGTTCTACCTATATTCTTCTAGGGTTTGTATTCTCTTCAATACTTCCTAGGGTGGTAAATATTACCATAGGATGTATATAGCTAGGTTTCCATCTCTAAAGTTTTTTTCTGTATTCATTCCATATTCAGAAATTGACACTGTAAACTAGTTAAATCCAGACCTGCTATTTATTTTTCACCTATTATTTATATCTCTACTGATATATTACATTTTCCACTAGAGACATGTTTCAGATTATAGTAGATTTAATCATAGGAGTAAGTTTAAAGAAATAAATATACTAAATAGATACCTTAGTGTATTATTTACAAACATAACGACTTTATATATATATATATATATAGAGAGAGAGAGAGAGAGAGAGAGAGAGAAGACCATCAGGTATAAACATATATGACAACTATCTACACATTTAATTTCAAAATTAAATAATGCATCTAAGACCTTTCAAGGTCTCTATCCATATTACAAATTTACATTAAAAATACTCCGCATAAATGAAGCAACATTATAAATAATCAGAGGAGGCGTCGTTACCATCCATGTGGTCGTTTACAATTCTTTGATCATAATTCATAAACAAAATTACGTAACTCAATAAACATTACCAGATCTAAATTAAAATAATATATTTTATACAGTTAATCATATCATAGTAAAACAACATCAAAATCATATCATAAATCCATTTATTACAAACAGTAACAGGAATCGAATCTTGTGGGCATGCAAGCCCAATTTGTTTTATTTCTTAAAATACATTTCATTACAACTCATTACATTAAAAACCCTGCTTGCCAGCAGAGGTCATGACATCGATCCCATGGATGTCCAAACCAAGGCAAATCCATAATAACAAAGCATATGTAAGGTATATACAAAACAACAACCAAATCCTATAACCATTCTCACACAGGCCACACTATACATCAAATCATATGTGGGCTATGGTTTACAAAATACATCCAATAAAATATAAATACACAAAGTACATTTACATATTAAACAAGAAACGCCATCAAGGTTCTGTAAACCTTAGTTTCTACAAAACCCACTAATGCACAACACTCACATAAGTCATAGCCTTGGCCAAATTTTAAATCTATTACACAATCTCTACCAAAATTAACCCTATGCTATACTATCACAGAACTGTGGGAAGGCGCATGCCATACACAGTATGGCCTATACCCATGCTGTCTGTATCTCTACTTTACAAAATAATTCACACCATAATACATAGAACCTTCAAGCTGGTGAATGCCCACATAAATCCACCATAACCATAGAATAAACACAATGTAATCATGCTTTGCACATCATAGATTAAACCATGGTAAATCAAATAATAAAAATAGTATGCATCCATTTACATAGAGCTTGGCAAGTAAACTACACATTCAACATATTAAAACTTATAAACAAGTTTACACAAGCATTCCAATGGGCCAATGCACCATTGCAAGAAATGGTGCAACCCATGGCTAAAATGCCCAAACAAAAACATGATTTGCTTAACCAAAACAATCAAATGTGCTACGAATCCCAAACATTCCTCTCTTCGCTTCTAAAACAACCAAAGTAAAAATTTCAAACCCAAAATTTATACACAAAAATAGAGGGAGTACGACTTCACTCCATGACTGAAGCCATCAAGATACTATCCAAAACCCAATTCTGTATTCATTCCTGAAGGCAAATATTAAAAACCCCCACAACGAAACCCACAATATAAAACCCCAAATCAAGCAAAATCTATGCGCAGTCTGCCCAAGAGGGATGAAGGGTAGCAAGTAAAAACTCTCTCACAGGATTACTATAGCAACAACTGAAAACATTTGGAGCCAGAGAAGCAAAGCCACGCTACTCCTGATTCCTTTTCGGCACCTGCAAACACAAGCCAAACGAGGGATGAGAAGTATAGCCATGAACAAACGTTAAACCAAACCAATGTGTAGGCCTAATAAAACCAACATGGAAATACCTCACAGTATGGAGGTCGCCTCCATAGTTTTCCCCCTGCACAGAGCCAAAGTGAAAAACCCCAAATGACAAACAACACACAACCATCGTGAGCCAAGCCTAAGGGAAGGCTATAGCGTTTCACCAAACACATTGAATGCACCAGCTGGACACCATTAAATCCACATAAAAACCCACTCTCCATAGTTTTGTTTCACTACTTACAACGTGACCACCTCTCACTTAAAGCTTAAACCCCGCTACCATATGGTTTATACCCTATGTTATGTCACCACCCAAACTCTATCACATGATAAACATATTACAAAGTTTTCATTATGATAGAATCACATTAATACATAGTCCATAGGATGCGCTAGTCCAAAGTCAAAGAACCCGTGCTTAAAGTATTTAGATAATGTGTAGACCATAGGTTTAGAACTTAGGGTTTAAATATTTTAGTAACAAGGTATCTATGCTTAAGAAACATGGCATACAAAGTATGCCATGATAACATCTTTGACTATAAAAATCCAAAGGTCTGCTCTTAAACGAATATAATAACCCACCAAGTAAAAGAACATAAGAGATGTTAATAGGTATAATAAAAATATAGGTAGAACATAAAATGTATTAATGAATCTAAAGTCCAGAAGCAAATGGAGCACGAAGCAGAACAACTCCTTTTCCGTAGCTAGGGTTTCCCTAGCCGCCGCATTACTTCTCAGAGTTGTGGATCACTGGCTGCTACTCTTCACAGAGCCGTTCTTACTGGATCACTGGCTGTTGCTCCTCTCAGTGTGGTTTTTCGAGGTTTCAGCATGGAGTCCTCTCAAGAAATTGGCTCTCATGCCTAGCTCACCACCTTCAAGGCCCTTGTTCAAGCTGCCGCTCCTCAGGCAGCTTCTCATTCTTCATCCGAGTTCATGAAAAAGAGGGAAGAGATCCCCTCTCTTGAGCTCTCTCCTTCGGATCCATGCCAGAAAGATCTCACCCTCTCTGAGCAAGCCTTCATTGGTAAGTTCACAAGGTTATTGCCTAGCCCTAAGGTGGTGGAGATTTGGATCTCAGAACAATGGAACCCTCTTCTTCAAGGACAGGTCTCTCTCTTTGTAGCTGGACAGGGGTTTTTTGTATTCCTGTTTTCAAATAAAGAAGAAAGAGACCTTCTCTTCCGTTCGGGCCCTTTTTTCATGGGCTCTAGAAGCCTATTCTTACCCCCATGGTCCCTGGGGTTTAACCCAGAAGCAGACATTAGAGGAAATTTCAACTCAAAATGGGCCTCCTAAAATGAATTCATAAAATAATAGTTAAAATAATAAAATAATATTTATTAATTTTGGAGGAAGAAAAGAAAAAACTACTTTTTTGTTTGTATTTTTGACATATCTCCATGTGTTTTTACTCAAATTTCGATTAGAAGAGCTCTTTGGATGAAAAATTAAATTCCACATCCAACGAGTACCCACTCGGCATACTTTTGACGGACCCCGCTACCCCAAAAATAAGAAATACCTGAAAAAATAGAGAAATTATGTCATCATTCCATTTTTTCAGGTATTTCTTGTTTTTGGGGTAGCGGGGTCCATCAAAAGTATGTCGAGTGGGTACTCGTTGGATGTAGAATTTAATTCTACATCCAACGAGCTCTTCCGATCGAAATTTGAGTAAAAACATAGGGAGATATGTCAAAAATACAAACAAAAAAAGTAGTTTTTTTTATGATACCTATCCCCAAATTTATATTAAAAAAGTGTTTAAGACCTATACGGTATTTCAAATTTAAAGAAATTTCATTGGCTAACACATGATGACATGAAATTTGAATAAAATTTAAAAGGCCCATTTTGAGTTGAAATTTCCTCTAATGGATCACTGCGGCTCCTGTCTGGGTAAGACTCCCTAACCTCCCTCTTCATATTTGGGGGAAAAGCACTCTAATTGACATTGGTAATAAGTTAGGTCACTATCTAAATACTGCAGAACCAAAAGGGGGTCAGTACAGATGTGCCCATATCTCCGTAGAGGTGAATCTAAAGAAAGGACTCATGGAGGCCCTAAAGCTCACATTAGGAGAATGGAGCCACATTCAAGAACTGGATTATGAGCAGATCCCTTTCAAATGCAACTTCTGCCATGCTTACGGTCATTTCACCAAAAGATTCCCTAAGCTTGCAGAACCATAGAAACCAAAAAATCTCCCAACTTCCAAAGATGCAGAGTTCCAGATGGTCTCTAATCGACATCGTCCTCCATGGTGAAAGGAGCCACAAGCGTCTCAGCACAAGGTTTCTCCGCAAGATCCTTCTCCTCTTCCAGATTCTTAGCGGCCGAAAAAAAAATAGTTTTGAAGTTCTCTAGGAAGATGAAACACAAGAACCTGAAGTTGCAGTTGTCCCGGAGCAGGGAATCCATGGTCCCTCTGGCTCCATGGGGGTAGTTGATCCAAAACCTACTTCTCCAGGTTCTAGGAAAGACCTCAACATTTTGGTTCATGAGACCCCAGTCCAGGAAGGGATAGCTTCCTTGGCCCCTTCATCAAAGGGAACCTCTGAATCCGAAGACTTTTCAGCTCCTTCTCCTCCCCTCACTAGAGGGTGGAAGACAAATAAAGAATGTAGAGAAAAGGAAGCAACCTCAAATATCAGCTCGGGCTCTCAGAAGAAATTGGATCCTTTCATTAAGTGGCTTTCCTCTCAGCCTATTTAATGTTTTGTTTATGTATTCTTCCCTGCTCACAATTCATGAGAGTCTATTCTTGCAAGAATTCTTTTTCTCGAAATAGCTTCAGAAGGTTTTGGGACTCTCTTCTCAAAGCACTTTTAAGAAGAATGATTGTTCTATTAGAGGGAAGCAGCCTTCTTTTTCTGGATTCCTCTTTGTACGCTGGGATGGGCTACAACCATTTTTAATCAATCAAAATTTCTAAGTTTCTGTTAAAAAATTGTATTAATGACTTATAGACTAGTGAACTTAAAACATAAAGAAGATTATTTAGTATACAAAATTTTTATCCCTAGTAGCTACATTGACGATAATGACACTTACGAAGTTATAAAACCAAGTCTATAAGTAGCATAACAACTAGTAGCAGGTGATCTAGGATCAAGACGATTAGCACACTTTACACCAGATCCCATCACAAGGTAATGAACTTCGTAATTAAATAAAAGAGGTGCCTTAGTTTGATTGAACTAAGTAAGCCCACGTAATCATGTAATACTTTACCTCTCAAACCATCATGGGAGAACAAGTCTCTCCACTCCACCACTTTATTCCCATCAACAAAGTTAAGTTAGTTTTTATTAAATAAACAAAGTACACATGTGGAGGAGTAAAACAATGATCTATACAATTCATTAATTCACCAACGATAATAACTAAGATGTATAAAAAGTTAAAATAACAAAATTAAGACATAAAAAGTAAACGAACTAATAATAACTAAATGGATACGAGATTAACAAGACGGTATGGCCAGTTTTTGAAGAGATGGAAAGTATAAGTAGCGCATGTAATTCCACACAGGTAATAATGATCCCCTTTAGGGTAGTTTCCACTAGCCTATAATTTTTATTTTTATTTTCAATTTTTGGGGACATTACATTTTAGGATTTTATGTCACATTTACTTGGTCGTGAGGGTTTTGTTGTCTAGTTTCCTATGGTGGTTGTTGGAGGTTTGAATCGGAAACTCCTTGTTGCATGATCATGCATGTTGTGATCTCATTTATCATTCTAGAATGTATTCCATTGTTTGTTTGGTTTATTAAAATTCATAGGGTACGTTTTAAATATTTTTAATGGTGTTTATAGCTGTTTTATGGAGGTTAATGGCCACTTTGCTGCCATTTCTCTTCTGCACAGTCTCAGTTGTCTTTAATTTTTGTGTTGTAAGGTGGAAACCTCAGTGTGCTTTCTATTGATTAGTAGCGAATGAGATTCGTAAGCCCATAAGGGTTTAAAAGGTAAAAGTTAATATTTCCATTTTAATTCTTTATTCCTTTAGCGATTTTTCATAGGCTACAATAGAGCTAACTCAGATTGGGTTTGTTTTTGTAGGAAAGAGGAAGGGGAGGAGACCTAGGAGGAGAAAACACCCATCCCTTTGAGTGTTTGATGAAGGTAATACCTTTATTCCTGCATCTTATGTTTGAAGGATAATTTGATTTCACATTTTAAGGAAAATATATTAACATTTAATATTTATTTTGAGTCTATCCCAGTCATTATGTCCCAATCTCTCATTCAAAGGTAAAATTTATGTTTAATATCTACACGATTTAGTTTTCATTTCTTGTTTTTATGGTTACAGTTTTGGTAATGGATTACTAAATAGCTCACAATTTTTGAAAAATGTAGATGAAGGATGGCGTAAGGTCCAACATGAGTGGCAACGAGGTTACCTCCTCTTGTGAGTATCATTACACTATCATGACCTAATATATTTATTTCTTATATATTTTTAACAAGAGAATTTGCATTCTATATAGTTGCGGTTATACTAACACTAGCAGGCTTGTATTCATGTAAAAAACGACGTGAATCCTTCAACTATACACTTCGATCGATGTTTTAGTTCCAGGTATGCATCGGCTTTATTGTATATGGATAGGCAGAGTTCCTGGATTACTCTGTTCCGAGTGTTCGAGAAAAAGGTCTTTACAACCTCTATCGATTTTAATATAAGCTTGATTTTTAACAAATGTTGGGTCTTTAATTCGATTTGAAAATCCAATGTGATTTGCTGAATAGATTTTGATTTGGTAATTTAGATTGTGGGGTATTTATAAACGACTAACGCACAACCACAATGGGTTATACAAATTTGTATTTTTTTTAAAATGTCATTTTAATTTGGATATCGATCTGATTTGGGATGATAGTTGGTTCATAGATTTGTAAATCTAATAGATATTGAATATAGTCTCGATTTAATGAAAAATATATTTCTCTGATATCTAATTAAATTTTTTTTAGACTATATATTTCTTAGTTTTATTTTTTGTTTTGGTTATGTTAAAATCTTAGCTAATTATTTTATTTTCGGATATGTTGTTTCTATATATATAATTACTGAAAACAAAGATTTCTATTAGTACCTATATTTGTATTTGTTTATAAAGAGATGAAATATATGCAGGAATCCTCTTAAATTTAATATTGTTAGGAACTATAATCTAATATTGGATAATTTGTTTTGTTTTTATATCTGTGAAGAACACCCATTGGCTCTCCTCTTCATATTTTCAAATTGCTTGAAGAAGTAAATAATTAGATTAATAGTTAATTAACTTAATAATGGAACCTTCAGTAGGAGATTGATATAATTTATAATATAAATTTATTGCATAAGAAAATTAAATACGAGAAGAGTACAAAGAGAGAATATTAATAAATAGGTAAAATAAAAGAAATTAATTAACATATTGCATAACCTTAGTTTATAAAAACACTTAGAATTATAATATACATTAAGAATTTAACTATCAAGACTAAAACAATAGATGAATTTAGCAATGAAATTCTCACCACTCACAAGAAACCAAAAATGAACATGTTGTTCCTCCCAAACAACTCTTGGATCGAACAAAACTTACTTGCTCCAGAACAACCGAGCCTTTTTATTGAAATGCAAGGGAAAGTTCCGATCAACACACCATCTCTTTACATCAATAGAGTATTTCCCCATCCATCACATGCCTTTTCCTTATTCAATGGACATATTTTTTTTAGTATTTTTCCTAGGAATTGTTCATTTATGATCCTCCTTTTTTTCGTTCTCTACAAGGATTCTTGACCCTATTTTGGGGAATATGCCTCCTCCATCACTTGAGTTCTCGCTCAACATATTTCACTAATTGTATTTTCCCATTTTTTGTCAGCAAACACTCTTTTAATGACCATTTCAGTTATGATTCCTCTCAGTTATTTAATTAACCAATAATAATAATTCCATTACATTTATTTTGTCTTTATTTGTCAAATATTTAAAAATACATATGTTCAAAGCAATTAAAAATTTAACAATTGTTTGGTGTATTTCATACACCTCCCCTTTATGGTTAACACTTTACTTTGTGTTATTATTTCTAAGTTGTCCTTTTATTCTTTCATTACTTTCCAATTCCCAAGTGGACTCCTCTGAACTAAGGTGCTTTGATTGCATCTTGACTTTTCTGATGGTATGGTTCTCAAGTAAAAGTTCTCTCTTGTCGAGAATACATTCTAGTTCCACTTGAAATTATCCTTCGAGTTCCACATGCATAACATTCCATTCAATCAAATGAGTAGCATCATGAACGTATTTCTTTAAACTTAAAACATGAAAAATATTATGTACTTTTATTGTAGGTGGTAATGCTAATTGATATGCCATTAGTCAAAATTTTGTTGAACTTTCAAATGGTCCACAATACCTAGGAACCAATTTTGAGTATTATCCCAACCTTAAGGAAATTTTTCTTGGTTTTACCTTTACATAAAAATGATCTCATACTTGGAACTCTCGTGTATTTCCTTTTATGTCGATGTAGATTTTTTTCCTATGATGTGAAACCTTCAAATTATACTATACCTGGTTCACTATAAGTTCCATGTTACATAGAAAAATTCCTATGTCTTGGGGTGTACCACAACAGACAGAGTGACTGCAGAAATCAATCCCTTCCCAATATGGAAGAGAAACAAGACATATAACAATAAAGGATCTCGAAACATATCTTATTCTGGATGGTTGATGTAGTTCCCCATTGAGATTTTCCAATCCTACTTGTGTTAACAATTTTCTCTCTCAACAACAACAAATAAGACAAGCATGCTATATAAATGGTGTCATACCTACTCTAGCATATATAATCAATAATGTATAAGCAATTAAAATCATCCATGGATTCAATATTCATTTAAATGCACATCATTGGAAAGGAAAATCTATTTCTATTAATATAAATCAGAGATTACATGAATGACAACCTCTTTCAGCACATTTGCGAACCAGAGAAACTGAGTTCTCCACCTGGGCCTCCACCACCTCAATCCTCCATCTCTCGATAGCAAGCTCACAAGCAAAGGAAAGATTGTGAAGAACACCAAGTGCTCCAAGGGACAAAGGGATGCAGACTCAAGTATAAGCAATCTACGACAACAATGGACTATAGTTTTCTTGCTCTTCAATTCATCTCCTTCAATGTATCCAAAGGGTTCCTTATATAGGGAGTCAATGGGGTAATGGAAGGTCAAATCTGATCGATCTTGAGGCATATGGAAGGCTAGGAGACAAGTGACTTAGATCCACATCAAGGAAAACTCCAAAAATATTTGGCCTTTTGCACACATCCCGATGTACGCTGGTTTAAGGGTTATATCCGTGTGTATACACGAGAAAGGCTTTAAAAGTCACGTATAGCAAATAATGAGTGATTTTAGGGATGATCTTGGAAACATTAAAGGTACAAAAATGGTCCATGGGGTCCAAAGAGTATGCATAGGGACATGGAAGGCCATAAATGTGTGATCTACCATGTATGGTAAAATCAGCTGTAACAGATGCCACCTAATGTGTGCGGCCAGAGGGGTGATAAGATGGTCAAAATACATTATAAGTCCATCCTAGAAGTGGAGTGATGAAGAACTAGGTGGAAGAACTAGCCATCCAACAATATAGTACAAATATCCTTGCATATGACTGCAAATACATACAGTAGTCCCAGATACATAAGAGTATAATGGCCATGAATAGGCATGATACAAAATATGACATCTGTGGTCATCGCCACGTAAAATATAGATAGATCAGAATCTCCATGATGAATATACACAAAGGATCATGATCTCCATGAAATATGAAGATATAAAATGTATCAAGATCTCCATAATGGCTGAAGATATCGGACATACACTAGAATCAAGTCACGAGAGCTGAAATCTCATGAACACTCACAGGATCAAGGAGGTAATATATATGAAATGCCACCAATTTGGTAAGTCTTTTACACAAACCGCTACAAGTACATGTCCTAATATGTGAATAGAGGTGTTGAGGTCAAACATAGTAGTCCATCATCTGATTATCGGTCATTGATGTATACCGTTAACATACGTGAGATTACCCACCAATAATGAAAATGGGAATCAAGGTACTAGAGTGCAATCTAACAAGTGCAAATAAATGTGTTGAGGTCAAACACCTAAAATAATTCATCAATGAGGGTAAATTGATGTATTCCCAAAATTTTTGATGGCGAGAGAACCTACCACTGAAGACTGTAAGTCTCAAGGCACTCAAATGACTCTAGACTCCTATCCCAAAATAAATGATCTGAATTTGATGGGATGAAATCCACTGGAAGGAGGGCATTAAGGAATCCCCCGTCATCCAACATGAGGTACTCAACAAATATGTATAATGTGGAAGGACTCGATCTTAATGTGCTCGAACCAGTACAAGTACCGGGATTGGATGATATGCAAAGTCAAGAAAATTGAGGAATGGCCAACTCAGGCTTAAACTTCTTTCGAACAAGAGCATAAAGGAAAATTGTGACTGAATGTAGGCAACATAGACTCAAATATACAAAAATGGGACATCTCTGTGACACAAGAGGCATTGACAGAGGCTCCATAGGGACTGGAAGCTTAACCAGTTGGTAGAGATAAACTCAGAGAAATGAGTACAGCTCCTAAAGTCAAAATATTAACCCAACCAACAGATGTGATATATAGTGCTCTGTTCGAAGGCAACACGACTCAACTACTGCCAAAGATAACATCTTTTCCTGTCCAGCTTTTTGGTTTTTTTATTTTTTTGGAATTTTTAAGATATTTTGAAAAGATTGAAAAAGAATAAAAGTTATTTATAGTTACAAATCTAGGAGGACAGGAGTGTCAAGGATCAAACAAACTACTCCATGCAGTGGAACATACCTATGCTCAATGCAAGGAAACATGTGTAGGATAACGACACTCAGGGGAAAGTCCCCTCCCAATAAAAAATGTGGAATCAAGCTACAAAAGATATATAAAATGGATTTGCTTGGCTATACATGAGACAAGATTGGGATATATGGCTGATAATTAAAGTTAGGGAAGCCAACATAAGTCACAATAAGGCAAGAAAAACTCATGATAATGCAATTACAACTAGACATAAGGGAGTCCAGGGGAAAAGGCCAGCAAAAATATCAAGAGGAGTATGAAGCTCTTGCGCAAAGTCATGGTGATACTATACAAAGGACTCCCACACCCTAAAGGAAAAATGTCGGCATGGGCACCAAATGCAAAATAGGAGCTAACTAGAGTACCCATGTATGGTCAACCTCTACCATTCACATCATGTCACTTCTAAAAGAAACAAGAAATTTTTGTGACAAGATAGAATGGGCTTGTACCTAAGGATAGAATGAAATAGTCATAAGTTCATGCAAAGTGAAAATGGATGTGAAACCTAACCTATATGCTAGTTTAGACATAATACTTGAAATAGGCATGAACGGGTCAAAACCACGGTCAAACAGACTCCTACATCTTCAAATTAGTTCAAAATGGTCCAAAATGGTCAGAAATGGTCAAAAACTATAGAAAGTGGGTAAAATTTTTCTATAAATAGTAAAAAAATTAAAAATTCCATACCATTTGAAATTTTTACCCAATATAGTGCATTTGAGCTCAAAACTCCTGACGCGGATTCCGGGAGCATCGTCCGATGAAATATGACATCGTTTTATCCAGGTAACTTCTCATGTCATCCCCTTCCCATTTCATGTAAATGTTTTAAGTTTTCATGGTCCAATAAATTTTTTAAGCCATCCAAAGTTGTGTGTTTCGGCCCACGCAGAAATCGAGGTTTTTCCCGCATATAGGGCTCTCCATATGCAGAAAAAATACCCAAACCAATGTACATATGTGGTCGTTTTGAAAATAGTCATGTATGAGGCCTCAAATAAGGTTTTCAAAGGAAAATGATCATCAAAACTCTGGTTTTTTGTGCAGGATTGTGTTAGAGTGGAGGGAGAGAGAACATGGTGATGTGGAAGAGGTTGCGCAAGGTGAGCTTATGGCCCAACAAGTATAATGGGCATGTGGTTTGTATAATTTTTCATCTCTTGGCATCATGAGGGCCAAACCAAGACTCCTCCAGCTACTAGTTGATTACTGGCATACATACTCTGAGACTTTTCACATTGATGGGATGTCACTTATAATTGAAGTTGAGGACATATACTTTATCACTGCTTTATCCCGATGAGGGGAGGTGGTAAATATTTGATCTCGCAGCCTAGGAGGTGGATTGACTATTGATGAGTACATAGCGGTGTATTGCTTTTCGGACATGAAAAAGGTTGGGATTAAAATCCTAAGAAACTCTATCCAGGTTCTGGGAATGAAGGCCATAACATTGGAATTAGGAAGGATAGTCGGATTAGCTTCACTCCATCAGGCCTCTCGGCCACTGATGTTCTATGCAGTGGAGTGTATGAGACCTACAGTGTATGACTGGATCATGGCGTTGTTGAGCAACATGTAACAATAGCTCAGTGACTGCAAAATGGGAAAGGTACGAAACTTCAGTTTCAGCAACATACTGAGCATGTTCTTCTTTGAGCGGGTACCATGGCTAAGCCCTAGAGTGGACATTCCTCCACACAGAGTTTGATATCGATCCCAACGATGTTGGAAAAATGTTATCCGCAGACTAGGTAGAGGTAGCGTGGCTAACCACTACCCAGCAGACTTCTTTCCATGGTGGGTGAGGTAGATCATCACCATAGATGACTACCCCTATGCAGGGATAGACTTTCGTGGAGATATGAATATGCCCCTACCCCCAGTAGTGGCATATTGTGGCATAGGTAACCAATCCCAAACCCACTTTTTAAGTTTTTTGAATTATTTTTTTTTTTGTTTTTTTCGATATATTGACTCAAAAGACATGTTTTGGTGTGAAGTCACGTAGTGACAATCTGTCATGTGTATGCAGATGTTTGACCACGATGACCGGATGGTTTCCCTTGTCATTTATGAAGGGGAAGAGGAGATGATATCATGGGTATGGATGCAGAGAGGATGCTCCAAAGCATTCACACAAACTTTGTATGATTGACGCATAGGATACCCATGGTGCAAGTCGAGGACTTGTCTAAGGCCATGCAGCGCCAGGTGGTTGGTGTACCACGAGCATGGGTTCGATTATTCCGATGGCTAGCTAGAGCCGTAGTGTGCTACCACGGACAGAACCCCCCTCCTCCTTTGGCTTAGAGACCTGAGAGTATTCCTTTTTGTACAACTGTGTATTATGTTTTGGTGGCTCGGAAGCCCCAATTTTGTATTATGACACTTATGTATTATGACGTCACTTTTTTGATATTAATGAATTTTTTTTTATGATGATCAATTTTATTTATTTAGATGTGTGCAAAAATGTATGTTTGTGATATGCTTATGGTCTATGAAACAAATGCCAATCTAACACATAGTTAGCATATGAGTTAGCAACTTGATTAAAAATTATTGAAACATGAATAATTAAAAGCTCTATAGCTAGCTTGAGAGAAGGGATTCCGCATTCAACCGGCAAGACAGAATCCACCCAATGTACAAGATGATATGGAGAGAAACTAGTGGTAGTCTTAACCGCGTTTCTATAGGCCCACAAAGTAGGATATAACATGATATGCCAATTTGTCTTGCTTTATGTGATGGTTCATTGGAGAATGGACTTGAGTGATTTATTCACTACTTCAACCTCTCCATTTACCTGAGGGTAATAAGAAGAGAAATACTCCTACTTAAACCCTAACTTTGAAGCCAACTCTTCCATCATTTTATTTTGAAAGTGCCTACCATGGTCAATGACAAGCTCTTTTGGAATGTCGAACCAGTAAAAATTTGGTTGAAAATGAAATGTGTGGCTCTCTCATCGTCGGATTTAACCATGGGCATAGCCTCTACCCATTTCCTGAAATAATCGACAACCACTATAATGTGATGATGCCCCCCAGCCAAAGCTGGGTTGGAATCCATATAGTCAAGCCCCCAATTGGTGGAAGGACCAGTGTTGACAATAGGATGTAACGGGGCTGGATGCAAGCGCATATTGCGTGCAAACAACTGGCAAGGGTGACACTTCTTGACTCCATTAACACAATATTTAAAGATTGACGGCCAAAAATATCCTACTCTCAAGATTTTTTGGGCTGTAGAAATCCCAGACAGTCATTCAGTACAACCTCAGCCTCATCAAGGGTTAAATAATGATGCAAAATGGAATCTACCCCACGGCGGTACATAGTGTTATCCACTATAAGTTAGTTCTTAGCTACATGATGTAATCGTCTTCGCTCATCCCATGAAAGGTGAGTAGGGACCTTCAACATTTGGAAATATATAATTATATCCTCGTACCACGGGTCCAAAGTTGAGATAAGGAAAATATGCTCATCGACAACTGTATCCTCAAAAACCTCTTCCTCCTCCAAGCTTGGAAAATTAGATATGAGCTCCACAAATATCAAAGATTTATTGTATTTTACTTCAATCATCCTTCTAGTGAGGACGAACTGAAACGGTTTGATATGAGCTACAACCAAGGTTCAACGAAGGAGAATGTAATGTCTCAATCTCTAAACTACATGAATAGTGGCTAAGGAAAGATTCTCCACATGGGAATAATGGATTTCTGCATCAATAAGGTTTTGGATCAAATAATATATGACATGCTCATGGAGCTCCTCATCCTCCTGAACCAAAACCATACCAACCGTGTCTATGGATACAGCAACATAAATCAAGAAATCACAGCTATAGTCAGGTGGACTAAGCATGGGGTCCAATGCTAATGCTTGCTTAAGAGCATTAAAGGACTCCTTGGCTTCCTCATCCTAGAAAAAAGCACTGTCCTTCTTTAAACGACACATAAATCCTTTAGTCAAGTTGGGAAAATTAACTATGAATCTCTGCAAGAAATTTTCCATGCCTTGCAAACATTGAAGGTGTCTAATATTACACTGGGGAGACAATTGAAGTATTTCCTCAACCTTTAAGGGATTAAATCTTATACCATCCCTAGATATGATGAACCCAAGCAAGCGACCAACAATCACACAAAAGATGCACTTATGAGGATTTAAACACACTTGGTAATGGAGGCATCTCTTGAAAACTAACCTCAAATTGTATGGATGACGCACTCTTAAACGAGAATGAGCAGCAAGTTCATCCAAACACACTTCATTAATTGTTTTGAGATCATGAAAAATTAAGTTCACAACTCACTGAAAAGTAGCTCTGGAATTTTTAAGGCCGAAAGGCATCTCTCAATATGCAAAAGAACCCCAAGGAAAAATAAATGCAGTCTTATGTTGATCCTCAGGTTTGATCTGGATCTGATTATATTCGGAAAAACTGTCCATAAAGGAGAATACCTCACTTCCCACACACTCATCCAAAATCTAATCAATAAATGGTGCGAAAAAATTATCCTTAGGACAAGCACGATTTAAATCATGAAAATCAGTGCATATGTGGATTGCTCCCCGCTTCTTATCAACAAGAACAAGATTTGAAACCCACTACGTCAGGGAAATGGGATAGATAAAACCGAATTTTAACAGTTTATCTATCTCGGCCTTAATGGCGGGTGCTTTTATAGGATTCACCGCACGCAAACGTTGTTGAACTGGCTTCACATTTGGATAGGTCTTAATCTCATGCTCAACAATACAAGGGTCAATACCTGGAATTTCCTCATATGAACAAACAAAGATGTCACGAAACTCTTTAAATATCTCGGAATACTCCTTGATCTCATCAGGGGAACAACTTTCCCTAATGTAGGCATTCTGAACTTTTCCAGGATCACAAGATATATTGATAAGAATAATAGGTGATAAATTTGCCATGTTCCCATCGGCCATTTGACAAGGAGAGCTCAATTGAACCACGGGACTACCAATCTTCTTGCTAAGAATCTCCCTAAATTCATCATGCTCCATACGATTGAGTTTAGGAATAAAATATGATCGATGATTTAACTCTTCCCAAGGTGGCTCAATCCCATACATGGCCTCAATAATGGATTGATTCGATGGAAAAACATTGTCAAGGAAATCATTTGTGTGAGACGACTCAACTTCCCATGCAAGCATCACATATGGGTCCTCCTCCTCCATCTATGAAGAGGAAGGACTAGGCTCTGCAATGTGATAAATATTTACTTGATATGCTACCATCGTTGCAGGAAATGACACATCCATTTCAATAGGTCCAATCGAAGGACTCGGTGAAGGAAGAATCCAAGGATATTCCATATGGGTAGTTCGAAAAGACACCAAATTCAATAAGGATGAAGCCCCACCAAAACTAGATCCGATCATAATAATGGGCGCAGGACAGTTAAAGGTTTCCAAAAGGGATGGATACATACTCACACCCACACTCCCAGTTTTCAGTTGAGAATGATCAATAATCGGGATAGAAGTTCCCGATGATGCATTAACCCTCGAATTACAGAATGACGTCTAATCAATTGTAATGATCTTCCCATTAAATGGAAAGCATATCACTTGAAGGAGAGAAGAGGCTATGGCTTGAATACTATACATCCAATTCTAGCCTAGCAAAATATTATAGTCAAGGGGTGCATTAACCACCTCGACCACGATCGCGACGGTCTTCACTTCCAATTAGATCTTAAGAGAAGGAAGAATCCCGTGTGGATGAAATGATCTACCATCAAAAGCTTTCAACATAGTAGTGGATTGAGAGAACTCGGGAAAACCCAAACCCTTCCAACATGACAAAGACATCACGGAAGCAGCAACACCTTCATCAATAACAACGCATTTGATGGTCATATTAAGACATTCTACATGAATCAAAAGAGACACATAGTAAGGCAAGAAAGGTTGTATTTCCATGGTTTAAAATTTGATAATAGAAGAAGAGTTATCATCATTAACCTGAAGAGTAGAAAGCAAGGATCTCCTCTGCGGAGGAAAAGTATGAAGTACTTCAAGCACATACATCGCACGAGGATTTTGGCCCAAACCCTCGACAACAGAATAGTTTTGGGCAGCTTGGGAATTAGGACTGTTCCCTGAACACTTTAGAACTCCCTTAGGAATGCGAGGTGAAACTTCAGGTTTATCCATAAGATTTTTGATACGCAAAGGGCTCTCGGGTGGAGCGGGTTCCTTTCCAAGGTCCGGTTGTGATGAACCATAATCCTTCGCATGAGTCCCAAACTTAGAAGTGCACACCATGTTGATGCAACCATGACCATTATTGGCCTCTGATCAATTTTGATCTCCACCTGATTCACAATTAGGATCAATGGTCCTCAATTTCATATTTTGATTGTTGGGTAAAGGATTAGGTAACACGGCTGGGCCCTATGCTATGAACCTTGAGGAATCTTCCATACGAGGGCACAAGTGAGTGAGGTGGTCATTTTTACATAACTTGCAAATAAAATTTACCTTACGTTTATTCTACTTGTACCCCGCATCATTATGAGAGTTCTTTTCATTATAATTAGCATTTTTGTTCTTATTCCCACTGTTACGATTATTTTTCCCTTTTTTCTTATTCCTTCTAGGCTGCTAGTTGCCCTTCTAGTCTAATTATTGCATGAAAAGTACACTCAATGATTGGGTAGGTTGAGATGAAGCCATGGCTTGTCCCAGCGTGGATTTATTACTTGACAATTGGCTCACTTGTTTCACAACCAAATCCACAGGTTTGGTACTTGTAGAGCCCACAATGCCATCGGCATGTGGCCCAGGCTTGATCTTGGGATCGAAAATAGATCATGGAGCATTAGGCATAATATCACATAGAATTCTGGATTGAGCGTAGATAAAATCCAACTCTTGTTCCCTAAAGATTGCTTGTTCCTCATTTTGGACCCCGGATGTAGAAACATCCTTCGCGATGTAAGGTAACAATGACTTGAGGAACCACTCAAGGAGAAATTCTAGTGGTATAAAGGATTTAATAAATCGCTTCAATCTACTCCACTCTTGAATATGATCCCGTGGAAATTGAACCTAGGTGTTAGAACAATTACACTCACAAAAAATTCCAATTACACACAAAGGAGACTGAATATGGAGCAGAACACTAATCTGTATTGAATAAGTGTACAATATCCAACCCTATGAATTCATATGCTACCACAATAAATAATTACATGAGAGATTCTAATGCATAAGGATGCCATTCGAATTTGGTCAAAAGCAGGCTTACTAAATCTAAGCAAACCCCCCATAGGTGCATAAAGCAATTTTCAAATCTATCTAGGAGCTCACGAATTGGAAATATCAATTAGGAAAGCTCATATATTATGGAAGGACAACTAATACATGCTTTCCTTAGGAGAAAAGAGTGGAGGATGATGAGGACAAAAAACAAGTTAACTTCACCTAGTCAAACTTTCCCAATTGCCTTAAAACTCAGCAAAAGCGGGCAATAAAGCAGAAAAAATAGACATACACTAGGAAGGCCAGGAATAAATTAGATTTGATTCCAAGTGGTTTCCCAAGTCCTCCATGACTCAAACTTAACAAGTTTGAACACTTTGGAGATGTGGAGGACAACTTACATAAGGTGGAATATGGAAACTAGTCAAATAAGACAAAAATTGGATTAATTAATGTCTAAGGTAGCTAACTATGGGTTGATTATTCTAAAATCCCCCCTTAATCCTGACTGATGAGTAAAATATCAAAAAATTATAGGGCCTAGAAACAAGGCTTAGTCACCCTTTACATACTGCATGTCCATTTAACCAAGGAAAAGAGGCAAAAATTGAGTGGGAAAAATCCTCTCTTAAACACGGATAGTAAAACAAAATTCTAAAATCTTGTCATCACTCATGCTTCACAGCATGATCAGCAATCCCCAACAGTGATTTTAGATTGCTGAATGTCTTCTCACATAAAAATTTGGTGAAGATATCTACTACTTGTTCTGAAGATGAACAGAAGAGTAGGTGAATGGTGCCATCATGCACAAGCTGTCTGATGTAGTGCATATGGATCTCAATGTGTTTGGTTCATTGTCTCCAAACTGGATCATTGCAGATTTGAATGGTACTCTGATTATCATAGTAGATAATATTTGATTATTTTGATTCAAATCCACACTCACCAAGTAACCCTTGCAACGATAAACATTGAGTTTCTTCGTTTACAACTCCTCTGTACTCTGCTTCTGTAGATGAAAGTGCAATGTCACTCTGTTTCTTACTTGACCAGCTGATTGGTCCTTCAGCAAGCATGAGCACATATCTTGATGTTGACTTTCGATATTTGTTGCCACCAGCCCAATCACTGTTAGTAAACCCAATCAAATCAAGATCAGATTTAGCTTTGTAGAAGATCCCATGAGTCCTTGTTCCCTGAACAAAGTTAAGGATCCTTTTGGATTCTCTCCAATGGATATCATGAGGATGATACATGTATCTTGAAGCCACACTTACTGCATAACAAATTTCAGTTCAAGTATGTGTAAGGTACAAAAAACACCTAATCAGTTGCCTATACAGTGTATTGTTTACCATAGGTGAAGAATCAAATTCTTTAAGCTTAACTCGTGAAAGGAAGGGAGTCTTGCTTGGCTTGGAATCCTTCATGTTGAACTTGTTTATCAAATCCAACACATAATTGGACTGATGTACTTTGATTCCATGTTTTGTTTGATCAATCTCGAGCCCCAATAATTGGCTCAATAACCCCAAATTAGTCATAGAGAATGCATGGTTCATTGCATCCTTCAAGGAGGAAATTTCATCCTTTGAGCTTCCTGTAATGAGAACATCATCAAAATACAAGACAATAATCATTAATGAACCATGAATCAGCTTCAAATAGACATTAGGATCTGAATTGAATTGAACAAAATTCAATGATAGCAGAAAGCTATCAATCTTGGCATACCAAGCCCTCGGGGCTTGCTTAAGCCCATACAATGATTTATTTATCCTGGACACAAGAAATCAATTAGTAGAAAATACTTGAGGCTGCTGCATGTAAATATATTCATTAATATCTCCATTCAGGAAAGCACACTACACATCCATGTGATGTACCTCCCACTGCTTCGAAGCTGCAATGGCTAAAGCTAGCCTGATGGAGTCCATCTTTGCCACTGGTGCAATGGTCTCATTGTATTCTATGCCATGTACTTGTGAGTATCCCTTGTCTACCATTATTTCCTTATATTTCAAAGGTAAACCATCAGCAGCAAATTTTTTTTTGTAAACCCACTTACACTGAACTAGCTTCCTCCCTGGGGGAAGATCAACAAGCTCCCAAGTGTTGTTCTTATGGAGTGAGATGAACTCTTCTTTCATGGAAGTTTTCCATATTGGATCATGTGCTGCATATTCATATGTCTATGGGTATAATTCAACCATCAGATAGCATTTCTCTGCAAACAAAGGGTCTTTCATACACAGAGCGGTCTCAAACTGAGATCTAGTCCTCCTAGGATCATTAAGATTTCTAGATAGTTCTCCAGCTGCATGAATGGTATTTAATTCCCATTTTGGTCTTGTAGGAATATTAGGATCTGCAATTAAATTATCATTATCAGACATCAGAATCAGAAAACTCAACTATCTCTTCACTTACATTCAATGGTTCTAGTGGTGAAGAGGATTCTCCAACTTCCATTGTTGCTAAAGGCTCTTCTTGGAACTGAACACTCCTTTCAATGAAAGATTTGTTTGTGATAAAATTGATAACCTTGTACCCTTTTGAATCTTTAGAGTACCCCAAAAATAGACACTCTTGGCTTTGGGGCTTCAAAGGCTTCCTCTTTTCTGTTGGAATTCTAGCCCAAGCCCTTGAGCCAAAAATCCTGAAATGGGTCACATATGGCTTGTGCCCACTCCATGCTTCAAAAGGAGTCATAACATCAAGCTATTTATGAGGCACCCTATTATGGATATAGGCATCACATTTTATAGCTTCGGCCCAAAACTTTGGTGTCAAAGTCTTAGCCTCCATCATCCAGGTTGCCATCTCTTTCAGTGATCTGTTCTTCCTCTCAGCAACACTTCTTTGTTGTGGTGTGTAAGGGATAGAATGTTGCATCTGCACAATATTGAATGAAATCAGACTTTACATACTCACCACCATTGTCATATCTGAGGACCTTGAGTTTCCTCCCAGACTGGTTTTCAGCCAAAGCCTTAAAGACTTTGAAGAGGCCAAAAAATTCATACTTGTGTTTCAGGAAGTAAACCGAGCAATACCTAGAAAAGTCATCTATTAATGTCAATGAATATTTGGCCTGACTCATTGAAATATGAGGAAATGGGCCAGAAACATCACTGTGGATCAAATCAAGAGGTGCAGAGGTTCTCTCATGACCAGCTTTCTCAAATTTCTTCTCTGAGTGTTTTCCTAAGATGCAACCTTGATAGACTCCTTTGGAAAACTTAATCTTTGGTAACCCTATGACCATTTATTTTTCACTAAGATAAAAAATATACATATAGTTAAGGTGGCCAAATATTTCATGCCAAAGCTTGCTTGCCTCATTAGCATGAACTAGAAGAGTAGAGGGGTTTGAGTAGGGTAGGAAGTGTGAGAACATTTATACCTTCGAAGCGTTATTTGCAATTCCTTTTGCAATGAATTTGTCACTTGAGATATCTATGATCTCAACTTCATCAGGGGAGAATATGACCTTCTTTGTAGACCCTGTGTGGGTCATCTGATACACTGATAAGACGTTAGAGGTAAGACCTAGAACATACAATACATTGCTGAACCTACCATGGTCAAGATCAATCCTCCCTTTGCCCAAACTTTCAATGAGAGTGTCATCTACCAGTACAATTGGTGGACCTTTCAAAATATCAAGTGAGGTGAATGCCTCCTTGGTCGAAATCATATGTCTTGAAGCTCCAGAATCAATGATGAAACTAGGTGAGCTTGATGTGCCAGCAACCAATGCATGAACTCTCTCTCTGTCTTCTGAATTTGATCCTCCTTCCCTCTTCTTTGAGCTATCAAGAAGGGAGATGCCATTCTTCTCCAAGAGTTGGGTAAGCATGTCAATTAGCTTCTTCATGCAGGAGCTTTCAGGATGATTTCCCTTACTGCAGTATGTGCACTTGCTCATTTCTCCTTTGTTCTTCTTCTTCTAGGGGTTCTTCTTGGAACCTTGGGGATCCTCTGGAGACTTGTTCTTGTCTCTCTTTTGCTCAGGTGGCTTCTTAGCTTTCTTCTTTCCTTTTTAATCAACCCTTGAATCTCCAACAACCAGAGCTTGGTCTTTGGAAGGTTTGATGGTGCCCATCATCACCAATTTATCTTGTTCTTCTGTGAGAGATTCCATGAAATCTGCAAGGCTAGGAATTTTCCAGGCTCGAGCTATCAACTTTGTAGTATGGAATATCAAGAAAAACACTGAATAGTTAGGGCCAAGCTTCAAGAGTATGGAAAAAACCATTTGATCCTCCTTCTTTTCGATCGCATACTGTTTTAGCTGCAAAATAAGGGCTTTGAACTTGGAAAAGTAGAGTTGGAGGGATTCAAAGATATTGGGACCCAGGGAGATCAATTCATTTTCAATTTGATGTCCCCTCATCTCATCTGTCTCACCAAAAATATCAACAAGCTTCTCCCATACTTCATTTGGTGATTTTAATCTATCAAGATGGAAAAGGAGGTCTCTGGATATGCTCAGACATAGGAGACCATAGGCCTCATCCCTCCTGTTGTGCAATTTAATTTTCTCTGCAGCTGCATTGGGATATGCTTATGTTTCCATAGTAACTCTATAGATTCATTTCACTCTCAATAGTATCTCCATCTATTCTTTCCATTCAAAGAATTTAAATGGATTCAAGATGATCTTTTGAGATTGATCCATAGATCAAAAATTGTCCCTTTAGTCAGCAGAATGCTCCCAGTCAATGATGTCGAACCTGCAATAACAAATTGGAAGGAGAGAAATCAATATACAAAGGCTTTGGTACCATGTGGAATTTGAACCCAGGTGTTAGAACAATTACACTCACAAAAAGTGCTAATTACACATGCAAATTACAGACAAAGGAGATTGAATATGGAGCTGAACACTAATCTGTATTGAATAAGTGTACAATAGCCAACCCTATGAATTCATAGGCTACCACAATAAATAATTACATGATATATTCGAATGCATAAGGATTCCATTCGAATTTGGTCAAAAGCAGGCTTACTAAATCTAAGCAAATCCCCCATAGGTGCATAAAGCAGTTTCCAAATCTATCTAGGAGCTCACGAATTGGAAAAATCAATTAGGCAAGCTAATATATGATGGAAGGATAACTCATACATGATTTTCTTAGGAGAAAAGAGTGGAGGATGATGAGGACAAAAAACAAGTTAACTTCACCTAGTCAAAGTTTCCCAATTGCCTTAAAACTAAGCAAAAGCAGGCAATAAAGCAGAAAAAGCAGACATGCACTAGGAAGGATAGGAATAAAGAAGATTTGATTCCAAGTGGTTTTCCAAGTGATCCATGACTCATATTTAGCAATTTTAACCACTTTGGACATGTGGAGGAAAACTTGCATAAGGTGGAATATGGAAAATAGGAAAATAAGACAAAAATTGGATTAATTAATGTCTAAGGTAGCTAACTATGGGTTGATTATTCTAACAAATCTGAGATATGTGTGGCTTTGTCTTGTTTAAATGTTGACAAGAGTATGGTACTAATGTCGTAATGTATGGGTAGCTTAAAGTGATTGAGGAAAGTCATGGAAAGGTCATCAAATAAAGCATATGCCCCCCTCAGTAACTCTATATACCATTTCACTGTAGGCCCTATGAGGGTGCATTGGAATAGCCTCAAACAGATTGAATAATCATGTAAGGAATTGGAAGAGCACCAAAGGTGAAATGTAGTGACATGCTCACTAGGATCTTCTCCAGATTTACCCTCAAACTTGGGAATGTCCAAAGGAAGCTTTTTATGGATGGTCGTCCAATCCGGGTCATGAGATACCAGATCATTCATAAGTCTCAATAAGTCAGGTAAGTTCAATGTTGCAAGGAAAGGGATCCTAGGTTGAGCTAGTCTATGCCATGCTCCGTGATAGTTCTGGTTCATGTAAGGTTGATTGCTATAAATACCATGGGCTTGACCATAATAACCTCCTCCCATTTGACCTGTATAGGGATGCATGGAAGCATTGTGATGTGGATTACCTTGATTATGCGGTGCTACAAAGCCATAATTGGAATATTAAATAGGTTTTTGATACACGTACCCATAGACTTGATAGTTCTGTTCATACTGTGGTCCATAATACTGTCCATGAGAAGCTCCATAAGGTGTCCCATGAGAATTTCCATAGTTAGGGATATGGGTAACTTCTTGAGATGTACCATAATATGATCCAAAAATAGGGATATGACCTCCCAACAAAAAAGGAGGTACTTGAATCTAAGATACTACCGTGCGAGTAGTTGCAGCATGAACATGGCTAGTAGCGATATTCCATCCCGAAGGACCATGTGAATGAGGGGGATAAAGGTTGTAAAAAATGCATTCAAAGGAGGATGGTTCAAGGATGAAGGGACATGTGAAGGAATGTAAGTAGTGTTCGGAATGGTCACTCATTTCCTTTCTGGTATCCATATATGATTACTAACACTAGATATAGGATGGATATGTGAGCTTGCTTCCACCACTAGGATGGAAGGTGCAATGTGACTAGTGCTCCCAATTCTCTCCACATGGAAAGGAATAAGAGTGCCCCTAGGCATAGTGCTAGGTTCAACTTCAGTCTCAACAAGATGTGTTGGATCGGGTGTAGGGATATTAGACATGCCATAACAAATATGACTATTGCTTGTGGGTTCTTAATGAGTCTTGTCACCTGGTAACCAATATCGGAGACGTGTGAATGAGGAATAATAACAAGATTGTGAAGGTATTTCTGATGAAGGATCATATATGGGAGTAGGATCTTCCTCCCCCACCTCGTGAGGTGGAGAGGACATCTCTGGAATCTCATCCTCATGATCTCCCATAATGTGTGAATCAAAGTGAGAAGTAGTCCACTCAGACTGTCTGTTTCTCTCCCCCAAAGGAGGAGGAGACATGGAAGGCGGAAGTCATACTAAATAATGAGAATAGCGAAGCGTCATGCCTGAATCAATAATGAATCAAAAAATGAAAAGACTCGATCTAATTATGCAAACCCTAGGAAAACTAGTGTGCATGGAGCATACACCTATGAAATGTAAATCCAAATCGCAAGAAAACAAGGGTTAAATATGTGAGCTCCCAAATGAAGTAGGTATGTATCACCTAGGAGAGACTTGAGACTCCAATACACAACAAGCAGAGGTTCATAACCAATTTTAGTGGCCCTCAGCTTCAACGCATATAGTGATTGTGCTATCTGAGCCCTACCTAGCCAGGACACCTGTAGAATAACCTAGGGAAGGAAACTAAGGTCACCTTAATATAATCAATGCTCAGGAAGACATTCACAGGAAGGTTTGACCATATGGGCAGGGTAGCAAAGCCTGAAACTCTCGAAAGAGCCCCATATACGAATACAATCCTAGAAATATCTTCAGTGCTACTCAGTTACAACCAAGGGTCATCCCAATCATAACCACTCACACTTCCTCGTGCTTAACTCCCTTGTAAGAGGAGGATCCTTAGAACACTAGTTATATAAAAGAATTTCACACTCTCACTTGGACAGACACATAAATGTTTCATTTAGTGGCCTTGGAGAATTTACTCACAATGAACTATTCCAAGACCCTAAAACCTAGTCTTGTTGGTGCACCCTATAAAAGAAAAGAGTGTAATTCATTTTATTATGTGTTGATTTTAATTTACTTATTACTCAAAGGAAAAATGATCGTGCAACTAATGATGTTATGATGCAATAAGAAGTAAAATGCACACCTAATAAATCAATGCAAATGCACTGTGTCAAATGAAGAACAGGGTATGCTACTACGTGAAGTGCAAAATTTTCCTTCAAATGAATATGCAATCATTCCTATATGAAAATATGACTAATATTCTCCAAGAAAACCTAATGCAAGTACCATGCAAAGGCAAAATGAAAACAATGCATAATGATCCAAAAGGAAAATGTTTTTGTATTTTTTGAATTAAAGGAGATAACAAGAAAAAGTATGAATCTACAACCTTTAGAATATATAAGCACTACTAGACAGTACCCAAACAAAGCACCAAGGTAAAAGAGACCTAATGCACTAATCCCAAAACAAAAAATAGAAAATGAAATGACAAGAACATTTTCAAAATTTTAAACTAAAAAGCATCTCTGGTAAAAAACAAGGGTGTATAGAGACTCCAGAAGCATTCAATAAGACTCAACAATCATCCAAACTCACCCATCAACACTTAATCTTCCCCAAAAAGGAAAAAATCAGGGCATACATGACTGTTTGGAGTAAATCCACGTATATATGCGGTTATCCTAGGAAAACCCGCATACAGGAAGAAAAATAGATAAAAAGAAGGAAAACAGACAAGCTGAGACCAAATTTATTTCTATAAGACACTACTGGGAAAACATGCCCCCATATCTGACTTAGAAATAGAGAAATCATAGCAATTCAAGAACATTGAATGCTGACAAAACCCCCAAAGGAAATTACTAGGAACTCCCTAGTATGGTCACTAATTCTACTACGGAGAAAACTTCCTATGGATTGGGGTGTACCACAATAGATAGAGTAACCACAGAAATCAATCCCTTCCCAATATGCAAGAGAAATAAAACATCTAACACTAAAGGATCTCGAAACATACCTTATTCCGGATGGTTAATGTAGATCCCCATTCAGTTTTTCCAATCCCGTTTGTGTTAACAATTTTCTCTCTCAACAACAACAAACAAGACAAGCATGCTATATAAATGGTGTTAGACCTACTATAGAATATATAATCAATAATGTATAAGCAATTAAAAAATCCCATGGATTCAATATTCATTTAAATGTACATCATTCGATAGGAAAAGATATTTCTATTAATATAAATTAGATATTACACGAATGACAACCTTTGTCGGCACGTTTGTGAACTGGAGAAAATGAGTCCTCCACCTGGGCCCCCACCACCTCAATCCTCCATCTCTCGATAGAAATCTCAAAGCAAAGGCAAGCTTGAGAAGAACACCAAGTGCTCCAAGGGACAAAGGGATGCAGATTCAAGTATAAGCATGCTACGGCAACATTGGACTATAGTTTTCTTGCTCTTGATTTCCTCTCCTTCAAGGTATCCAAAGGGTTCCTTATATAGTACTTCAATGGGGTAATGGAATGTAAAATACGAGTGATCTCAAGGCATATGGAAGGCCAGGAGACAAGTGATTCGGATCCACATCAAGGAAAACTCCAAAAATACTTGGAATTTTGCACACATCTCGATGCATGTGGGTTTAAGGGTTATATCCCCGTTTATACGCGAGAAATGGTTTAAAATTCATGTATGGAAAATAATGAGTATTTTTAGAGACGATCTTGGAAACATCAAAGGTACAAAAATGGTCCATGGGGTCCAAAGAGTTTGTAGAGGGATGGGGATGGACATAAATGTGTGATCTACCATTTGTGGTAAAATGAGCTATAACATTCCATATCATTCAATATTTTAGGGCCTATCATTATTCTATCGATGGGACTACTACAATAAATTGGAGTATTACACTTTCATACATATAGTATCTCAAATGGAATTAATCTAGTTGAAGCTTGAAAATGATTGTTATATGCAATTTGTACTAGATGAAAATAATCTTCCCACTTACCTGGTTTATCTATTACATACATTCTAAGCATGTCTTCCAAAAACTAATTTACCCTTTCTGTTTGTTCATCAGTCTTAGGATGATATGTGGCGCTAATATTTAATTGTGTGCCTAAACCTTTTAATAAATCATGCAAAAAATTATTTGAAAATTTTTCATCTCTGTCCAAGATTACTATTTTAGGTACACCTTGCAATCTGAAAATTTCCTTCATAAAAATATCAGCAATATTAATAGCCTTATATGGATATTTTACTCGAATAAAGTGGGATTCCTTACTAAGTTTATCTACCATGACCATTATTGATTCATTTTTGTTGTTCAGGAATAAACACCCTTATAACTGAGGATCTTGGATTACCAACGTACTTCTAAAAGTTGCAAGCAATCAAATTTAAAGTACAGAAAAGAAATAGGAAGATATGGTGGACTCACTCGATTAATGATGGTTGATCCAAGCTTTGTCTTCTCCCGCTTTGCTCCTCTCCAAAGCTTTTAGGGATGCACCTCCTTCACCTACAAAGAGACAATTCTCCAAGTACAATCTTATACATGTATATATGACAAGTTAGATGAACAATATATAGAGTGCTTAATTAAAATATTCATCAAACAATGCTACATGAAAGAGACTCAACACAAAGTTGGAAGAATAATTTTCTTTATTAGCAACAGTGAATGAGATAAGTGTACAAACCAACGCCTGAAACAAGGACTCCTCTACAACCAAAGGATTCTGATTTTTGCTACTCCAAAGACTTCTGAAGATATACCACCAGCATAAATTTTCTCTCCTAAATTGATTGATTAATGCCCTCCCTAAGGCCTCTATTTATACTTTTGAAAATAGAGCAGTTTTGAAGGTTGAGGAGGTTGAGACAATTGAGATAATTAATGATTACGGCTCAACAAATCTCCATTAATCGTGTTTTATTATTTTTAATTTGGAATGGATGTGTACGCCAGTATTGATACTGGCAACCCGTGTATGACACGCGAGTTCCTATAAGGGAAACTTGCGTACATATATTTATGCGGGTTTCTATAAGGGAACCCCGTGTACAGATCTGTATGCGGGTTGTAATGAAGATACTCACGTACAGTATGTAGGATGCTATGGAGATAGTCACGTACGACATTCAACATATGAAACGGTAAAATGGAAAGCTAGTTGGATAGTGGATGCATCTCATGTCATGCCCATCTATAATGTTTAGGCAACCTTCAATCCATAAGTGTCCTTTTATGTGCCAACATATGAAGTGTCGGCACTTGTATGGAGAAGTGCCATTTGGGTCAATAACAATTTTTCTTAGCATTTTTAGATAACCCAGTTAGGAAATCCATACTAAAAATTTCTCATTTCCATTCTGGAATAGGTAATGGTTTTAACAATATAGTTGGATGTTGATGTTTAGCCTTTACCTATTGACATTCAGTACATCATGCTAAATATTTTTCAAATTCCTTTTTCATGTTAGGAAAAATGAAATCCTTCCTTATCATGATAATCATTTTCTGATATCCCATATGTCCTAAATAAGGTATTTTATGTAATTGATACATAATAATTAATTTAATACTTTCTGAATTAGGTATATATAACCTTATTTTCTGTAATAATAACCCCTTTTTATTCAAACTAAAATCTATATTTACGTTATTTACTTCGTTTTCAGTGGTCTTCTGTTTTAATTTCGGATAATCTTTATCAATTTTTTCTGCACTTTTAATTTTATCCTCTAAATTTGTTTCATACATGCTGCTTGTTTTCGTATGCAACAAAGTTGCATGACGACTTATAGTGTCTACCACTTTATTCTATTTTCCTTTTATATGTTTCATTTCAAAATAGTATTCGCTTAAAAATGATAACCATCTAGCTTGTCTAGCATTAAGATTATGTCGATCGAATAAGTATTTTAAACTTATATTATCAGACATTAATAAAAATATTCTTCCTATGAGATAGTGTTGCCACATTTTAAGTGCATGAATGATCGCAGATAACTCTCAATCATGAGTAGCATAATTCTTCTCGTGCTCCGTAAGCTTTCTGAATTAGTACTCCATGTAGACCTTCTTTGTATTCTTCCGTACATACAACATAATCTTTAAATAGATTAACAATTTTTAGAATAGGAGATGTTGTTCATAAGTGTTTTAATTTATTAAAAATCTCTTCACATTTTTATTTCCAATCAAATTTCTTATCTTTGTTTTGTAATGAAGTTATAGGATAATCTATCTTATAAAATCATTTAATAAATTTATGGTAATAGATAGTAATCCCCTTAAATGATATTATATGAGTAATGTTATTGAGAATAGGCCATTCGGTGATATCTTTAATTTTATTGGGATATACTAATATCCCATCCTTAGACACCACATGGCCAAGATATTGAATGATGTCTTTGAAAAGGTCACACTTGATAAACTTGGAAAACAATTGTTGTTCCCTTAACACTTGTAGGATAATTTTTAAGTGTTCTTCATGCTCTTATTTATTTTTAGAATAGATTAATATGTCATTGATGAAGACGACTAAACATTTATCTAAGTTTTTAATTAATATACTATCCATTAAACAAATAAAAAGTATTGAGGCATTTTTTAAGCCAAACGGTATTATGTAAAACTTATAGTTCCTGTATCTAGTTCTAAAAGTACTCTTAAATATATCCTTATCCTTGATCCAAGTACTTGATGGTATCTAGATCTTAAGTCTATTTTCTAAAATATTTTGGCCCTCGAAAGTGATCAAATAGACTGGCAATGCGAGGTAGAGAATATCGATTTTTAATTGTCATTTTATTCAGTTGTGTATAATCTATACACAACCATAAAGTGCCATATTTTTTCTTTACAGACAAAATTAGTGCTCCCCAAGAGGAAAATCTAGGTTTATTGTATTTTGTATTGATTAATCCATGTATTTGTGTTTTTATTGTAGTAAGGTCTATTATATCTTTTTGATAGGGATTCTTTGATGTTGGTATTGTCCCTGGTATCAAACCAATTGTAAAATATATATCTTTTTTTAGAGGCAGTCTGGGAGTCTTTTCCAAAAATGTATATTTAAAGTCTTTTAAAATTGGTATGTCTTCTACGTTAAGTTGATTATTTTTTCTTTATTGACCATTACATAAAATGAAAAAAAAATGCAACCTTTATGAACATACCTTTTCATTTGTAAGGATTGTATTTCTCTTATGGTAACTTTCCTAAGAATCCCTTCTATAACAATAGTTTTACCATTATCATCAAAACATGAGAATGTTTTATCATAACAGTTGAAAATAACTATATGTCTCTCTAACCAATCCATTCCTACCAGTAAGTCATAAGACTGTAGAGGTAGAATATTTAAAGCAACGTGTGTTTTAAAACCATTCATAATAAAATCACAATTTTTCACAAAGCTAGTTACTTTTTGCTTTGTTCTTGTAGCAAGTTGAACTAACAATAACTTTTCAAATTTATCTTGCTTTAACTTGTATATTTCTACAATTATTGGCTATACATAACTTAAACTTGCACCTAGATCAATCAATATAGAAATTGGTTTATCTTTTAGCATACCTTCAATTTTGACCATCGATTTTTTATGATCTCCTTGCATTTTCTCGAATGATGCAATAATTCAGGGCATGCTCCTTGCTATATCTTCCACTGTATCAGCTTCTTGAATTAAATGTACGTTACTAATATCTTTTCTTCTTACATGACAATATTTAAACTAATGTGGTTCACCACATTCCCAACATTTTAAGGGTTCCCTTTGTGTATTAGTTTTGTCAAAAATAGTGGTATTTCTCTTTCTTTTATTGTTGCAATATTATGCTATTTATAATTTTCAAAATTATTCCCTTGGTATCCCTTATAATTATTTCCATAATTCTTATAAAACTTAGTAGCTTTCTTTTTCTATTCAAAATTTTCACCTCTTTTATTTTTCCAATGAGGTATGTTCTCTCTTTATTTTTATTTTGATCATATTAGAAATTTTCTTTTCTCATGGCCTCTTCAAGAGTTTTCAAATTATCATCGATTATCTCTTTAAACATAAGAGCTAAACAACCGAGGAAACACTGAATTTTTGGGTTTTCATCAACAATGCAAGGTACATAAAGTAATAAACTTAAGAGTTTGTTGCAAATTTCTCTCATGGTCATTGCACCTAATCTTAATTCATAGAATTCTTTAGCTTTTTCATCATAATATTGTTCTAATAAATATTATCTTTTATAATATTTCTTCAAGTTTTTCGAATTACATAGCATTCTTTAATGCTTTTCACTTTTCTTTCCCCCCAGATATCAACCTTTCCTGTCAAATTATAAATTTCCATTTTCACTTTTAGTTCATAAGAATAATGATAGATCAGTAAGTACCTTCTCATCCTAGATAGCCAAGATTCATCTTCTTATTTCTTTTCAATTTTTTTGTTGAACATAAGAGGTTTGATCTTTTTAAACTCACCGCTAATCTCTTCATATGATTTGTATTTATTTTTATGTTGATTACTATCGGTACTTTAACAATAATCCCTATATTGTTACTTACTATGATTAGTTTATTCCTAGCTTGGAGATTCATTCTCGTGATTAAAAAATTATAGTTTTCTTACCTTGTGTTTATAAGGTGCAGTTCTTGTCATATTTAATTCGAGACCTTTAGTCTTTTCTTCTTCATTACTATGGATTTTAGTTAGTAGAACATTGTTTAATTATTCATGCTCCTTTAAAATCCGTTCATTATCTTCTTTCAATCATTTCAATTCTACCTTTAAATATTTTATTGTTTGTAGGAATTTAGATGCGTTATCATTCCTACTTTCATTCAAATACACCTAGATTTCATTATCTCTAATATTACCTTTTTCATTGTTTTCTGGATCTTTAGGATGTGATTCTCCTTCAGCATACATTCCCACATATGCCATAATTCTTGCAAAATGAAGGTTATTCCTCTCTTCCTGTTTGCAAAGAGATTCAAACCATAACAATCGAATTATTTTTCTGGTTTATATCAGTTTGAGCGTTGGTATTTTCAGGCCAAGTGTTGTAACTGTGCTCTGATACGATTATGTCACATAATTGAAAATTACACCATAAAAAATAAATTTCTATTTTATAATTTATATACTTATATAAATTTAAATGGACTTCTTACTTGTTTAAGTACAAGTCCTATCGTCTTCCCGACGTTGACTCCAACTACGACGACAAACAGGTTTGTATCCCTTTCCAAGGTGATATGTTAATGTTTTAAGTCAATGAAATAACTAGTTTTGTTTACCTAGTATTAAATCCTAGGAATTATACTTTTGTCCCAAGCCATATGCTTCTAGACATATTATTTATGTGTTATATTTTAATTTTTAACCTTACTATATATAAGGTATTGGAATATGGGGTGAAATCCCTGCTTCTTTACATGCGATGTGGCTAAACATAATACAAGGACACTTATAGTTTAAAATATAATCCAAATTTTTGCATATGGCCATGGGAGTTACAAGGTGGATGACATATTATGATGGAGAAGGATTTTAATGAAGTTATTGAATTTGTTATAAGACTTGGCCTGCGAGTTGACAACACAACTAGAAAACATAGTTAAAGAGGTTCACCTACTGCATTCTTTTTGTGCATAGAAGTGATCATCGCCCTCCATCTGTACTCTACCACATCCTTATTATTGAAAATATATTTTAGGGTTTTATGTGGCATTTACTTGGTCATGAGGGTTTCATTTTCTAGTTTCCTATGGTGGTTATTGGAGGTTGCTCTCTAAAAATCCTTGTTCCATGATGCTGCCGACATGTATGCCATTTTTTGCTTGTTTTATTGACAATTATACGCTGTGTTTTATATATTTTTAACGATGTTTACTGGTGTTTTATCATCGTTAATGGTTGCTTGGATTCCATTTCTCCTATGTAGAATCTCAACCAGCTTTTTTTTCATGTGGTAAGGTTGAAACCTAGATGTGCTTTCCTTTGATTACTAACATAGGATATTCCTAATCCTACAATGGTTTACTAATTAAAATTTAATATTTCCATTTTAATTGTTTATACCTTTAGCAATTTTTTGTAGGCTACAAGAGAGATAACTCAGATTGGGTTGTTTGTGTAGAAAAGAGGAAGGGGAGGATAGATAGGAGGAGAAAACCATCGAACCTTAGAGCATTTGGTGAAGGTAAGAGATTTCTTCTTGGGTCTTTTGTTTAAAGAATAATTTGATTTCACATTTTAATGAAAATATGTTAACATTATGTCTCTATTTTGGTAGGTGAGGCCAGGGTGCCAACGAATGGTCACCCAAATGATTAGGATGAGTCGATCCTCATTTTTATGGATAAACCCATCATTCAAATGTAATATTTATCTTTAATACATGCAGGTTTTAGGTTTGCATTTCTTGTATGTAGGGTTATCGTTTTGGTAATGGATTACTATATAACTCACAAATTTTGAAAAATGTATATGAAGGGTGGCGTAAGGACTAGAATGAGTGGTGAAGGGGTTACCTCCTCTCATGAGTATCATTACATTGTCCTAAGGTGATATCTCTACATCTTATATCTTTTTAATAAGATAATTTCTATTTTATATAACTGTGCTTATACTAACACTAGAAGACCTGTATGCATGTAAACATTTCCATGGGTCCTTCAACTGTAAACTTGGATTGATTTTTAGTTGTAGGTATGCTTCTGTTTTAATGTATGGGGATAGGCATAGTTCTTGGGTTACTCTGTTTGGAGTTTTGGGGAAAATGGATTTACAACCTCTATCAATTTTCAGACAAGTTTAAATTATTAACAGATGTTGGGTATGCAATTCAATTTGGAAATCCATTGCAATTTTGTGAATAGAATGTGATTTGAATGATTGGTACACAAGCATAGTGAGTTATAGAAATTTTTTCTTTTGTTTAAATGTTAATTTAAGTTGGATATGCATATGTTTTTGGATAATAGTCGGTTCCTAGATCTGTAGATCTAATCGATCTTGAATAGAGTCTCTATTTACTACGAAATGTATTTATCGGATCTCTAATTAAATGTTTGTTTAGATTAGATATTTCTTATTTTGATATTTTGTTTTGGTTCTTTTCAAATATTATCTAATTATTTTATTTTCGGATCTGTTGTTTCTATGTATATATATTATGTATATATATATAGATATATAGATATATAATTACTGAAAACAGAGACTTGTATTAGTACCTAGATTTGTATTTGTTTATACAAAGATGAAATATCTATGGGAAGCCTCTCTACTCTAAGATTGATACATACTTTAATTTAATATTTGGTATTTTTTTTTTAAATATGTGAAGAATATCCCTCGGATATCCTTATTGTATTTGTAAATTGCTTGAAGAAGTAAAGGGTGTGTGCAAGAAGATGAGGGACCTTTTAGATGCAATCCTACTTTTATGAAACACACTCACGATACATAAAAATAAAATGTGCTCATGTTATGTAATGCTTGGTTTGGTTCAGCTCAAGCTCGACATGTCATATGACATGTAGGTTAGGCTAAGTAAAATGTGCACGTGTTTTATAGTTACAAAACATGCAAGCCTTTTGTAGTTACAAAATGTGCACCAGTTATGGAGAAACAAAATGCGAAGGCATCATGGAGAAGCAAAACATGCATGCATCATGTAGAATCAAAATGTGCACGCTTTATCAAGAAACACAAAAAACAGTTTTGTTGCATAGCTAGGGAAATGAATAAAAACAATAGTTTGCATCATCGAGACATAGGAGCTATAGTAATACTTTAGTATCATTAAGAACAATACCTCAAACAATAATTCCTAAACTCTGAAGAGAATATTTTTTATTTGTGTTGTGATATGGAAACCATTAGGAGTATTGCATAACTAAGTATAGGACATAGTCCCTTTACCATACTTGGTGGAGGAAACTCAAGAATTATGCTCTAAAGGTAGTTTTCAAGGCTTGAGGTCCATGAAAAAGCATCAAACTTGCACATAGGACCTCTGTATGTGATATTTTTCATCTAAGATAGAATATGCATTGAATTAGAATTCTCTTAGCACTAGTAACATATTTGTAGACATGCTTGAGGGTGGAGACCTAGTCCGTAGGCCATAGAGGAATCCTATAGACATATATGGATAAGAACAAGACCTCTAACAAACACACATGATCTATTAAGGGTATCCTCAACCTTTATGTTGGTATATGGCCATGATTAGTATTTTTTTAGCATTAGATATGGAGGATAGGGTGTCAGTCATGGTTGGTATAGAAAGATTTAATTTTAGGTTGTAAACCAACTTTTAGGGATTAAGGTCCATGAATGACACCTTCAATCACCATAGATGACCTCTCAAGATGATAGTTTTGATTTTAATGGGGATATGGGAACCATTACGGGTTTCTAAGTACTATGTATTTATGTTGGGACCTCAGACATAATAAAGGAAGGAAACATAGACCTTATTCCCTATAAGATTCTTATAGGAATCTATATACAAGAATAATGTGTTGAACAACCTCAACAAATCCTTCCATGGTATCATTTAACTTGAAATCGGGATATTAGTGCCATTATAACATTTCTAGCACTAAGTACAGATATTAGGCCTCTTGAAATGGGTGGGGGGGGAAACACTTGGTCCTTAGGACTTAAAGGAAGTTGTTAACCATTTAGGGCCAAAATGTATGCCTCTCTCCACCACACATAACGTTGAAAGTGAATACTTTCAATATTAACTAGGATGTTCATGCCATCATGATTTTTTGAGCACTAGGTATGCATCTTAAGGCTGTCGACATGATCATGGGAGGAAACTATTTCCTTAGGCCCCAACTAAAGCTTCTAGGAATCTAGGGATAGGAAGGATACCTTAAAAAATCACACATGGAATATCATAGGTATATTTGGGCTATGCATATGGATTTCAATGCAATTAGGTAGTTTTTCGTAGTAGGTATGGGTCCTCCAAGACATGATCGAGGGAATATGCTCATTCCTTAGTCCATAAAGGAATATTTGATGAACCCATATTAATGAACAATGCCTTGAAGCACCACAGATGACCTAATCAAGGTATACTAGGTCTTCAAATTAATATGCACATGCCTTTAAGATTTCTTGAGAATTAGATATAAGTAGTAAGGACTCAACATGGCCAAGGGAGGAAATCCAAGACTCGATACCTACAAAATATTTTTGGCATATATGTCTAAGCATGTTCCTTACTCATTATAACTCTATGCCTTACTCATTGGACCTCTCTTCCTTTGCATTTTGATATATCTCTCTCTCGATGTGTGTGTGTGTCCCTCCATCACTCCCCTTGTCTCAAATAGTCTCTCTTCCTTATTTACACCTACCTCATGAGCCCTCCCTCCATCACTCTATTTCTATCACTCACCCCTCTCCCCTCTATCTCTATTTCTCACCCCTCCCCCTCTCTCTCCCATAGAATATTTGTGTGTGTATGTCACTCTCCATTCTCTCTCTCTCTCTCTATATGTGTGTGTGTAACTCCCTCACCCCCCATATCTCATAGTCTCTCTTCACCTTCTATATTCCTCCTTCACTATCCCTCCCAACATACCACTCTCTATATCCTTCACCCCTTCCCCCTATCTCTTTCTCTCTCTCCCCTCTCTCCATCTCTCCCCATGATCTCTCTATCTATGTATGTGTGATCGTGTGTCTCTCCTAACTCTCTCTTTATCTATATGGGTGTGTGTCCCTCCCTC